>JANAVB010016799.1:3468770-3523770 GCA_029216955.1 Iris pallida | reverse complement strand
GCGTTTGTCCGCACCCGAGAAGATGAGCACGTCGTTCGCATAATCAAGATGAGAAACTCCAGGGCAGCCTCTTGGCGAATGGTATCCAGAAAAACCCTGAGAGCTATTAAGGTTAATGAGGCTCCTACTCAAAGCTTTAGCTGCAATAATAAAGAGAGCAGGCGATATCGGGTCTCCCTGACGAAGGCCACACTGGCTATGAAAGAAACCCGAAGATCTCCTGTCACGACCCATACCAGTGTAAGGGCACGAAAAGTGGGTACGTCCAGTCTACGTCACAGTATCCGCGGTAGAACGCTGTCCTAGGTCACATACATCTAACAGTTATAAGGTACATTACACAGTTATACTCTCCGAATGGAGGAATAATATAAAGTACAAATCTCAATCACAGCTAAGGAAGATGTACGATAAGATAAATAAGAATATCAACAGAATCCACAGATAAAATATGAATAAAGAGATAATCCAAAGTGTCTAAGATAAATATCTAACAAGATCCACAAATCTACATCATCATAATCTCTAATACAAATATCCAGATGAGATACAACTGAAATAAGAAACTAAACTAAGGGAGAGACATCAGCAGGTAATGGATCCTGCTGGAAGTCCAAGTCACAGGTGTCCTCTAATGCTGTCCCATAGTAGGTGGTACAGTACGCCTCATCCTCGTCCTTTGTAATATTTTAACAAGTCCAGTCAGGACAGGAGCGAGCACAGTACATCTCACGTAGTTCATAATATGACATGATATATAAATATGCTATAGAGTAAGATACATGAAACGCTGGGAAATATATGAAATAAAGGAGTTGACTGTAAAGAAATATCTACTATAAGTAAATAACTAGTGAAATAGTGATTTAGAGTACAAGATAGACATGTGAACGGCTTGAATTTGTACATGAGTAATCTAAGAGTTTGCACATGAGTATACTATTTTGGAATTATTCACATGACCATTTATACTCCTCCGTACCCCAATCAACACACAAGGATCCAGACAGGTTATGTTATTGCACATGATATCACATGAAGGCCCATAAAAGGATGCACATGATTGTATACATGGGGGCACTGTGAACATGAGAGTACATGAATCACAAGAGTGTACATGAATAGTGAAAGCACCGGAGTACATGATGAAAGTAAAACGCACATGATGTCACGACCTGTACCTGCTTTTCGGATACGAGACGTGTCCAAGCCCAGCCTACGCCGCAGTGTCGGTGGTAGTACGCTGTTTAGCCCACAATAAAAAAGTGCTCATAAATACTAACTGCTCATTCACAACAACTAAATCAATTTTATAAAATTTAGAAGTTTTACACTTGAAGAAAAATATAAGCTTTTACAATTATAGAAAACTACCACATATCTAACTAGTCTTCTATTGTTTGGCCTTTGAGTCTCTATCTCCCCCTCGTATGGTCCATAGTGCAAGAGTAGGCACGTCAACCTCACCTATAACAACGATCCAGTCAGAAAAGGAGCAGAGTACAACCATATTGCAATTAATGTTATTAGTCCAAAATAAGTTAGAACAAACAAAAAACAATGATGACAAAGAGTATATAAAGAACTAGTACTAGCCAGGTATGAACGATCAAGATATGAACTAGCAAGATGGGATCTAACAAGATATAAAGTGGCAAGATGTAAACTAGCAAGATATGAACTAACAAGATAATGGACTAGATGAAGGAAAAATAGGAACCACTATGTGTGTGTAAAATACCTTTTAATATGTGAACGGCTGGGCTAATATGGCACATCATACGATGGCTATCATTCAGTAATTGGTACGGCTAACTCATACGTGGGTGTGTATGACTTAGCTATCATTCGGTAACAGTAATTGGGTTTGTTCACGTATTTACCGAGTATTTTCCCTCCCGACTCTCTAACAATCGATAACGGTCAATGATACACTGAGAAGGATACGATAACTACAGTATCACAATCGTGTCTTAATGAAATATCAAGTAATGATTCAACGGGATATCAAACAGGAAATCTATAGAGTAAATATTATAATGAACTAAAACATAAATGTAATACTGTACTTGCCTGAATCCTTGCATAAACCGTAGTCACAAGTAGAGGATGAGAGAATGTCGATCTAGAAGTTGTCAACCTATAACACATATCGCACCACGAACCGTGCACGAAAACCATAAATCAATTCTAATGTTCTAGTTATAAATTCATGGAATAGTGGCTAATTGGGTTACTATTCTAATAATAATTAATTCTATAATAATTTACATAAAAATCTAATTTAGCCTAATAATAATCTGAATATAATCTAAACATGCATATTTGGCCATCAAAAGTCATGTTTCTCAATTTTGGAAACCATGGCACGCAAATCGAGGCGTATCATTAACTTTTTAGTCAAACATTGTGAATTCTATATTTTGAAAGTGCATCTTGGTAGATTTTAGCACCACGAGTGTGCTGGAATCAACCGTGCCACAAAATTATGCTTTGGTCAAAAGATATCGCCGTTATGGCTAATCGTGACCAAAAATGGAGATCAACCGATCAATTCTGAGTTCAACAGAAAAACTAAAATAATAAATGAAATAATTTCTGGGAAAAATATATGTCGTAGAGATCTGTGTTAGCTTTTCGAAACTTCAAACGGTTCGTGATTTTGATTATTGGTTCTCCCGGAATCTCAAAAATACCGAAATGTATCAAGTTTCAGACAACCAACACTCTACGAATTTTCCAAAAATTTAGGTTAAGAAATTACGAAAATAAATTAGATATTCAGAAACTATACCTCAATACGCTTCCAATAAAAAAAATGTCACACGAAAATGAGGTCCGAGTTGACGGCAATCGCCTCGGGAAATCGGGGAATCACCGGGATCAAACTCCAAAAGGAGGAGGCTATAATTAATTAGGGTTTGTGAATATACAATACATATATATAGGAGAGAGAGAGGTGGTTACTGTAGCAGCACCGACAGGTGGGCCCCCCGGTTGAATTATTGGGTAATTAATTATTTAATTCAGAAAATTATTTAAAAATCATTTTAAGTCTAAATAAATCAAAATGAATTGCAGAAAAATCCAGAAAAATTCTAGAAAATTCTAGAAAATATTTCTAACTGTCTAGAATATAAATAAAATATTTTAACATAAAATATTATCGTGTGACCTCGTAGTAAATTCCAAAAACCTATAAAATATAAATTCTATATGTTTTAATTATATAAAAATTCCCAAAAATTCTAAAAAAATCCAGAAAAATTCTAAAATATTCTAGAAAATATTTTTAGTCATTTAAAGCCCAAATAAAAATATTTGGTCCAGAAATACCCCCGTATGACTTTACGATAAATTTTGAAAGTCCTTAAAATAATAAAACCTTAAATATTAAATACCTAAAAATATCCAAAAATTGCAAAAAAAATATAAAATAGCTAAATTTTAAATATATAAGCTATCTAGAGGTTATATGACCTTAATATGGTCATAGCCCACTACAAGCTTTAGCATGACTCACAATGGCTATAAAATTAATCATAAACAAATAAATTAAAAAAATTAAAAAAATTGGAAAGTGGGCTTACACATGACATACTGTAACCTGATGCACCCGGGGGGGATAACATCTCATGAAGGGATCCATATAGTACCAATCCGTGTTAACCACATGACAACATCAAGTAAAGTAATCTAGAGCGTAAATTTAAATCCTATCAAGTATGAAATGGTCAGAGAATATACTCGCATGATATCCTGAGTATCCGAAGTAAAAATACTGTCTGAGGAGAGGTGTCTGACTCCTCTTTAGAACAACACAAGTCAAAACATGTCCAGAATGGTAAAATAGAGCACTATAATGCATTCTACATGATGTTTGGGTCAATCTAGGCTAAAGTCAACCTTTGGTCAATTCTAGTCAACTACACTAGTCAAACTAGGTCAACTAGGTCAAGTCCAAATCCAGACAAGTCTTACTAAGCCTAACCATGTCTACCCATATACACATAATGTATACATAGGCATATATATAGGAAGACCATATAGGGCTATATGCCATGTACAAATCTATATTGGTATACACTTATATATGTATTCACCATATTTACATATACAAATATATATAGGCAAACATACATATATATTTACATATTATCTAGCAAAAATATAGATTTATATATATATACATATACATATATATAGAGAGAGGGATAGAGTGACAGTAGCAGTAGGGTGTGCGTGTGTACCATGTTCCTGTGTGTGTGAGTATACAATGTGTGTGTATACAATGTGTGTGTGTGTATACAGTAGAGTGTGTGTGTGTTCATGTTCTCAGGTTTTGTGAATGTGGGTAGGTAGCAGTAGAGTGTGGGTGAGTGTATGTAGTAGTAGATATAGGTGTCTCAGGTTTGAGTGTACATGTGTGTGTGTGTGTGTGTGTTAGATTACAACATAGGTTTTGAGCATTTGTGTGTGTTCTCAGAAATCAGTGTATACACAGATTTAGTTTCCAGTTTACACCCATTTGCACTTCGAAAACCCATTAATCCAAGCTAACATGAATTCTAACATGTAGACTTAATCTTAGATATATATTTATATATGATCTAAAATGATAAATTAATCTTCTAAAATCAGTAAAAATATAATTAAAACTCAGGAAATCAGTTTTCAGAACCTAGTATCAGAAAATTAGGGAAAATACAAATTCGAGTTTAAAACACAATTAATAATCCAATTAATTGGTTGGTAAATGATAGTGCACATGTGTATGTGTCACACAAGTGTCATGGTGTCCATAAATTCAAGACACGACGTGTCTGCACAAATCTAACACATAAGCTACACTAAAATAGTGTACTGTCTCGTGCACGAGTTCACCACGTTCGTGGACACGACACACAACACCAATAACCTCGTACTCGTGTCAGAGGGTAGAGGGGGTGTAGTGCTACGTGTCCAGAAGCCGGACACAAGTCCACGTCGTGTCCTGTGCGGACACGAGATGCATGTCAGTGAGCAAAATACACAGTGTAGTGTACGATGTAAAATGCGTACAGGCCTAATATCGTGTCCGATACAACACGAGGAGTCGTGGGACTGGGCGAGTGGCTTATCAGTCACTGCCCTGACCTCCACACTAAGTTTGGTGGGTCCACGTGGCCTGTGCAGTAAGCTTGACACGTGTGGCAGCAGGACACTCGAGATATGGTCTCTTGCTGCATGTCCGTGTCAGGTTTTGACACAAAAACGACACAAGGATCGACTCAGACAAGAGGGATTGTGATCTACACATATAGGGCTACAAGATCATTCAAAAACATTTCAAAATTATTAAAATAAATTCTATTGTGGCATTCTAACAAACACTTACAAATAAAAAATAATATGACTCCGATACGGACACAAAACCAATGCAAAACTTCACCAAACACACACCATAGCTAGGGAACACCTAGATCTAGGCTATCATGCAAAGAAATTAAGATTAAATGATAGTTGAGGTGTTTACCTATAGAGTATCAATTACAAGAAAAAAGCCCCAAATAGGAAGATTCCTCTTGCAAGCCAAAAGCTCCAAATTGTACCAAATATGAGATTTCTCTCCACGAACAACAAATAGAGTAAGATTAGGTTCTAATGCAAGAGCTAGAGTAAAAAATGAATTAAATAAAAGAGTTATAAATTGAGGAAGAAGGACCAATATCTCTTTCTTTCCAAAAGTTGTTTTGATGCAAAAGAGGCAAGAACTAGAAAGAGAGATTAAATAGGAGGGAATCCCTATGTGGCCAGCCAAGTAAGGAAGGAATTAGGGTTAGGGTTATGATTAATGGGCTTGGTCCAAGTTTCAATGTTAATGAAATCAATCCATAAGTCAAAAGTCCATGTACTAAATCACTTATTCTCTATATGAAACTTGATTCAAAACAACTCAACTTGGGTTGACTTAAGTTAGACTAGGGTCCCACCATGGAAATCAAGTCACCATAGCTAAAGTCAACATATAGGTTAGTCTCCAAAGTCTCAACTAGCAAAGGTTAAAAATAATAACCACCACTCCAATAATTCAAAATAAATCCAAAATTCTCAAAATGACCAAAATACCCTAAAGCTAAAATGTGGTAGCAAAAAATCTTCCCTCCTTAAAAGAATTTTGTCTTCGAAATTGAAAGACGAAACTAAACTGATGAGGAGGATAGACAATCATACCTCAAGGTCCAAAAAGATATGGGTATCACTCGCGCATCTCATTCTCCTGCTTCCAGGTAGACTCTCTTGAAGAATGATGCCTCCATGCGACGTGAACCAAGGGTATCACCTGGTTTCTCAGTACCTTCTGTCACGACCCGTACCCATTTTTTCGGATACGAGCCGTGTCCAAGCCAGCCTACGCCGCTGTAACACCCAGTTTTCCAAATGAGGGTAATTTTGAAATTCTATAATTATAATCATTTAATAATAATATTTAAATGATATTGTGATTTTTGGTGATTTTTAATCAATTTAAAACTATTTAAAATGTTGATTGGTGATTTTGATGATTAACTAGCTAAACCCTAGTTTTGCTAAGACTAGAGACTAACCATGACCAAAGGAGCCTAGTCACGTGATTAGAATTTTATATTACCAATTTTTAGCCTAAGGGTATTTTGGTCATTTTGAAAATTTTGTGGAATTATAATTTTGATTAATTAAATATTTTGCTAATCTTTTAGTTAAGCCTTAACCTAGAAGTTAACCTAACCTAGATTAGTCATGAGGTTAGAATTAAGGTTACAACATTCCTACTAAGTGCCAAGGTTAGTAATATCTAGATATTTTTAGAAAGGATATTTTCCTTTTAGGATATTTGTAAAAGGAAGCCTTAACCAATAGGAAGGCTTGGAATTGGGTGGAATGATCCTAGCCACTCATCTAAAACCCTAACCCTAATGTTTTCAACATCCATACAAGACCTCCCCTTCCTATAAAGTCAAATTAACAAAGCCTTAGCCTCTTTTACAAACCCTAGAAAAGCCCTACTTTGTTCTTCCCTAAACCTCTCCCAATTAATCCAAATTGAGCCCAAATTAAGTCAAATCAATTGCATCATCATCCCCAACAATAGAGGATACTTGTGGGTGCTTGCTAGCGAGGTTGGAAGATGTTTGAACAGTAGAAAACCGAGGAAGACGTCGAATCGAGGCTCTTTACATTGAGTTTTAACACTCAATAGGTAAAACCCTACAAACCCTATTAAATTCCTGATTTCTTCCTATAAATGCATTCATTTAGGGTCCCCCTAGGTGTAGCCCAAGTTTGGTAGGAATCCGTGTCAATTTCGTGTCCGTATCGGACACGTATCGGTTTATTTAAATACGTGTTCAACGAAATGTCACATAGAAATAATTATTATTAATTTCAAAAACTAATTACATGATTTTGAAGTCCTTGATATATAGATTATTTATTTTGAACACTGAGCATGTTTTAGAGCCGTGTCCGTGTCCAAAATGGATACGAACACGCTCTACGACACTGTCGTACAGTGTCCTACTGCTCGGGTGTCCTAGCGGACACGACACGGCGACTCAGGTCGTGAAACTTGGTAGACACGTTGTACTAATGACTTACATGACACCCGTAAAGTTTTACGAGTTTTTGATAAGTATGCGCAAAGAAATCGTGTGTGCACGTGTTTTGCCCTGCACTGTGTACGCGTGTTTCGTGTCTCTGATATGGGGCTGTAGATTGGACACGACACAGTTTAGACACATTGTAGGGTGATGAAAATCTAGCCCTATCATGGGCGAACGTGTATGCACAGGCTGGACACGTCTCGAGCTCTGTGTCGTGCCCAATCGGACACGACATGGCCGTACGAGGCAGTGTTGAGTACAGTCCTCTGATGCAATCCGACTTTTTGATTTGACCTGTTGGACACCACTTGGACACGAACCCATTAGTTCAGTAGACACCTAGACACTTGCTTGACACCCTGACACGAACACGAGGGGTTTGGTTGGACACACTGTATCCAAACCCATTCGACACACACACACGCGAGGACCTGTTTGTGCACAGGTCTGATACAAGTTTAGGACACTTGTTTAGGACACTTTTTGGATACTGTTTAGACATTCTCGACACACTGACACCACTCATGGTTGACACACCTTCCTGACACGTGTATTAGTTTAGTGTTGCTTGCTATTTGAATTGGATTTTGGGGTTCGATTTCGAACTGGAATTAGAATACTGATATTTGGGTGGAATGAAGTAGTTCACTGAGTAGGATATGAACTCTGAGTTGAATTGGGTTTTTGAGTATATAGGAACCTGACATTATATAAAAATCCCTTTCTTGCATTTTCAGATGATTACATGTTGTTGAGGTAACTGAGATGTTGAGTTCCCATTCTCTGTTCAGTCATAGTAATAGTATGTTTCAGTTATGGGATATTCAATACCCTTCGAATAGAGATTAGGACCACACTTCAGTCATGAACATGTGATACTTGGATTAGAGTTCAGTCCATATTTGTATGGACAGTCCCTATCCATTTTGGTAATTGATTTGTCCTGATTTCCTTGTTATTGTTCAGTCCTTAGTCCCATTTCCCTGTTTTTCCTTCTTCCATTCATTCCTTCTATGTTCAGGCCTTGAGCCATCATATTGTCTATGTATTACCTACTGCACATCACATATATCACTGCACATTAGTTATCTGCAAGGCATTCACTGCATTCATCCATCATTCGCTGATGCCCAGGTAATGTCCTGCATATAGGAGAGTACCAGATGTGTTTGCATTCCTGTATATATTGGTTTAGTATCATACATACCAGATATCTGTATTTCATTCCCTGTATCAATCCATGTTCAGACCCTTGAACATTACCTGTTCTGTTTTTAGTCCCACCCATTTATTAGTTCAGTCCACTTGTGACTAAATATGGTGGACACTCCCAGGGTTTAGTTTGGATTTGGTTTCAGTCCTACTTGAAGATTCCTTGCATAATGTATTAGTATATGAGAAGGGGTCTGGATATGCCTGTATGTGTAAGTTCAGTCCCTATTTCATAGTTACAATCCATACATTCACGTGTCCTCATGTTGTATTATATATGTATTGTGGTTTGTGAGTTATACCTATATGTGAGGCTATGGGAAGTATAGGTAAATTATGTATGTAAGTATGACATATATGTATATATGTAGGAAATACAAGTGTGTATTAATGTATACATGTGAGAGTATCTATGTATGCATAATTAAAACTGAATGCTAGGCATGTATGTAGGTTATGCATTGAGTGTCAACTGAAACCTCAATTTTCAGTCCCCTCTCCACACTCAATCTTCCCTTCCCTCTTGAATGATATGTATGAATGCACATATGTTATGTAATGTATATATATATATATGCAGGAATACCATGTATGCAAGTTGTGTGCCTCAATGCAATGTAAGGTATGCCTCTATGTAATGTATGTATGCCATACATATATATATGATGTTTAGGTTTGAGTTTATTGGTTGAGGCATGATGTATTGTTGGTAGATTATCTAAAGGCTAAGATTAGTCAGGCTATACCTTAGTAACCTAGTATAGTTAAGGTACACTTGTACTTTGACCTAAAATTTGACCAATAGGCTAGTATTGACCATTGTAAACCATTGTTGACCAATACCCTAGAGAGTTGACCTAGTTTGACTTGGTTTAACTCAGAGTTGACCAAGTTTGATTTTGACCTAGAAATTATGTAAATTGTATCGTAAACTTCATTTACCTTATTTTAAACACATTATAACCTATACTGCTCTATTTAGGACATTGTGACTCCGGTGCAGACATCTGATATTATATACTCTTTTTAGAGTATCAGGCGAGTACATTCTCTGATAGTTCTTTCATTACTTGTCAATTACTGTACTTCAGTTCTAGTTAGTTTTATGTGATTCTTACAACACGTATAAATATTTCTGGATTCATGTATGCGACACACATACCATTTTGTCTGGCCTCTATTTCTGAAACCACTACTGGCATCACCTTCTGGAATCACTACTGGAACCACCTACAGGAATCACTCTGGAATCTCTTGCTGGTATCATTATGTTTGGCTGGACTCATCTTGATTTCTCGTGTCATTTTCTGGATTCACTTGTACTTGTGAGCGGGGAAATATTAGAGTAGACATGTGAACATTACCCAAATACTGGAACCACTCCCTTGGAATTATACTGGAATGATAGCCATTCCACACTTCACGAGTGTACGATGTGCCGTATTACCTACAGCCGTTTACAAGTCGATCTCGATATTTTAAAACACACTGTTAGAGTATAGGCTGGACTCACCCTGGAATCATTGATCACTATGACTGGAATCGTCTCGTTCTGGATTCATCTTGTATTAGATTCGTCTTGTACTAGACTTACATTAGAGTTACATTTGTCTATATTTACTGTCTGGACTTATATCATGTTACCCTGGTTCAGCTAGCTTCTACTTTACAGTTCTTATTGCCATGATTCTTCTCTTGTTTAGTTACTTACTTTCCTTGTACTTTATCTGTCTCTATACCATCACCTGTATACAAACTACCATGTTTATCAATAAAACTGTCTATAACTGCTTTATAGTTCTCTGTCATTTACTTGGAATTTCTTGATGAATTGTACTCATTCCAGTCCTGACTGGACCTGTTGAAAATATTACAGATGATTGCCCTGAGAACATTTGCCCTACTTGCCTTGGAGTAGGAGATGGCTTAGCTACCTATGGCCCCGACTCTCAGGAGTGATCCGGAGACTAGCTAGTAGACTTGGTTTAGTTTTCATGTTTTAGAACTTGAAGTGTAATAACTTGAGATACGAGTTTGTATTTGAGTTTGTTTGAGATATTATTATTTAGTAGTTTATAAATTGTTGTTGTTTAGTCTTTAGTTATAAACTTCTGTGATATCTTATCGTTCTTAGACTGTGATTGAGATTTCATTATATCTATACTTGTCCTCCGTTCAGAGTTGAGATTTGACAAGTACATTATATAATTGCATGAGTTGTTGATTAGATAGTAACCTAGGACAACGTTCTACTGTCGATACTGCGACGTAGGCTGGACGTACCCACTTCTCGTGCCCTTACTCTTGGGTGTGGATCGTGACACATTTTTAGTGGTGGCCCATACAGGTCGAGTTTTTGTAGTGGTATTCGAACTAGAGTATCACTACAGCCTACGATAGGATTGAGAGATAGGCTTTAACGGAGAGGTACTCAATTACAGTTAGGAAAATTCTGCTTTAAATCATGCCATCTACATATCGTACTGATTTGCCTTCATTGAAATAAACTGTCCTCCTTTGATTTTATCGATTCCTACTCACTATTGACCTCCTTTTCGATCTGTCTTCAGGATGGTGGAGATACGATCACATCGCTCTGGTACAGCAGCCGCTGGAGAGGGGTCTGCCACCTCTCGTCCATTGCAGCAGCCTGTTGAGACTGTAGCACCTTATATTCCTGATCAGACAGGAGCTACTATAGCCATTGGGGGTATGCCTCCACCTGTTCAGAGGATGACCCCAGTCATCCCTGAGATGTTTCAGCAGCCACCTGCAGGACTGGTTGACGCTGCGCACCTGTTTTCATTTGTGGAGAGGATTCTGGAGTCCCACTAGCACCAGCAGCAGCATCAGACTGCCGACTTCCGTCAGTGTATAGACGAGGCTCACCAGCTGGTCAGGACGATAGTGGAGATGATTACCGTACAGCCACAGGGAGGACAGACACATCAGTGCCATCAGAGGAAACCGGGTATTCAGAAGTTTCAGAAGATGCGTCCGAGGGATTTCCTTGGTACGGAGGGCATCCACTATACGGATGACTGGATAGAGCACATCGAGGAGATATTTCGGCTAGCCGAGATACCAGTCCGACTTCAGGTAGAGGCGGCAGGCAGCCAGATGCAGGACCTGGCCCGTACCTTGTACCAGACTGACCCCAGAGTGGGAACCGAGGGATAAACTTGGGTAGCCTTCAAGACACTGTTCAAGGAGCAGTTCTTTCCAGATGTAGCACTTGGAGGCATAGAGGCACAGTTTGAGAGCCTGGCTCAAGGGAGCCAGACAGTCGGGGAATATGTGGGAGAGTTCTGTCGACTGAGCAGATTCATTGAGGACTTGAGTGAGAAGACGAAGGCGAGGAAGTTCCGCAGAGGTTTGATCAGAGAGGTCCGGTCATTGACCAAGAGCGACATGAATGCTTCTTTCGCTGAGATCTTAGCAGGAGCTATAGCAGCAGAGGATGATCTAGGGTTGAAACTGAAGAGGGGTCAAGATACTCATGTAGCCAGTAGCAGTGGAGGTCCGCCAAGAGGCCTCACGTACAGCTTCAGCAGGCACAGCATCAGCCTAGAGGACAGGACCGCAGGGTGCTGACTTGTGCCTACTGCAGGAAGGCAGGGCATATTTGGGAGTCTTGTAGGAGGAGACTGAAGGTTTGTCTATTCTGTGGGTCTGGTGCTCACAAGATGATAGATTGTCCCGTTGCACCTCCTCTTGGGGGAGCTAGGCCACCTGTAGCTCAGCACCAGAGGGGTGGAGCTTTTGTTATGACAGTCGAGAAGACTGACGCTGCAGGTGACGGGTTAACAGGTTTGACCTCCTTGTTCTTCTCTCCCACCTTCATGTATGATTTCTATTAGTACCTGTCAGGATATTCTTGTGATATGCTAGATAGCGTAGTTACCCTGTTCGAGACTGTGGAATCACGACCAGTAGGACTATGATTGCATGTTATCTTTCGACCTTGTTTGATTGGGGCTTTGACCTAGGAGGAGTACGATCATCTTAATTTCGAGGGCGAAATTCTTGTAAGAAGGGTAGACTTGTAACACCCAATTTTCCAAATGAGGTTAATTTTAAAATTTTATAATTATAATCATTTAATAATGATATTTAAATAATATTGTGATTTTTGGTGATTTTTAATCAATTTAAAACTATTTAAAATGTTGATTGGTGATTTTGATGGTTAACTAGCTAAACCCTAGTTTTGCAAAGCCTAGAGACTAACCATGACCAAAGAAGCCTAGTCACGTGATTAGAATTTCATATTACCAATTCTTAGTCTAAGGGTATTTTGGCCATTTTGACAATTTTGTGGAATTATAATTTTAATTAATTAAATATTTTGCTAATCTTTTAGTTAAGCCTTAACCTATAAGTTAACCTAACCTAGATTAGTCGTGAAGTTATAATTAAGGTTAGAATATTCCTACTAAGTGCCAAGGTTAGTAATATCTAGATATTTTTAGAAAGGATATTTTCCTTTTAGGATATTTGTAAAAAGAAGCCTTAACCAATAGGAAGGCTTGGAATTGGGTGGAATGATCCTAGCCACTCATCTAAAACCCTAACCCTAATGTTTTCAACAGCCATACAAGACCCCCCTTCCTATAAAGTCACATTAACAAAGCCTTAGCCTCTTTTACAAACCATAGAAAGGCCCTACTTTGTTCTTCCCTAAACCTCTCCAAATTAATCCAAATTGAGCCCAAATTGAGTCAAATCAATTGCATCATCATCCCCAACAGTAGAGGATACTTGTGGGTGCTTGCTAGCGAGGTTGGAGGACGTTTGAACCGTGGAAAACCGAAGAAGACGTCGAATCGAGGCTCTTTACATTGAGTTTTAACACTCAATAGGTAAAACCCTACAAACCCTATTAAATTCCCGATTTTTTCCCATAAATGCATTCATTTAGGGTCCTCCTAGGTGTAGCCCAAGTTTGGTAGGAATCCGTGACCATTTCGTGTCCGTATCGGACACGTATCGATTTATTTAAATACGTGTTCGACGAAATGTCACATGGAAATAAATATTGTTAATTTCAAAAACTAATTACATGATTTTGAAGCCCTTGATATGTAGATTAATTATTTTGAATACTGAGCATGTTTTAGAGCCGTGTCCGTGTCCAAAATGGACACGAACACGTTGTACGATACTGTCAGGCAGTATCCTGCTGCTCGGGTGTCCTAGCGGACACGACACGGTGACTCAGGTCGTGAAAATTGGTAGACACGTTGTACTAATGACTGACACGACACCCATAAAGTTTTACGAGTTCTCAATAAGTGTGCGCAAAGAAATCGCGTGTGCACGTGTTTTGCCCTACACTGTGCACGCGTGTTTCATGTCTCTGATACGGGGCTGTAGATTGGACACGGCACGGTTTCGACACATTACAGGGTGATGAAACTCTAGCCCTATCATGGGCGAACGTGTATGCACAGGCTCGACATGTCTCGAGCTCTGTGTCGTGCCCAATCGGACATGACATGGCCGCACGAGGCAGTGCTGAGCACAGTCCTCTGATGCAATCTGACTTTTTGATTTGACCTGTTGGACACCACTTGGACACGAACCCATTGGTTCAGTAGACACCTAGACACTTGCTTGACACCCTGACACGAACACGAGGGGTTTGGTTGGACACACTGTATCCAAACCCATTCGACACACACACACGCGAGGACCTGTCTGTGCACAGGTCTGATACTTGTTTAGGACACTTTTTGGATACTGTTTAGACACTCTCGACACACTGACACCACTCATGGTTGACACACCTTCCTGACACGTGTATTAGTTTAGGGTTGCTTGCTATTTGAATTAGATTTTGGGGTTCGATTTCGAACTGGAATTAGGATACTGATATTTGGGTGGAATAAAGTAGTTCACTGAGTAGGATATGAACTCTGAGTTGAATTGGGTTTTTGAATATATTGGAACCTGACATTATATGAAAATCCCTTTCTTGTATTTTCAGATGATTATATGTTATTGAGGTAACTGAGATGTTGAGTTCCCATTCTCTGTTCAGTCATAGTAATAGTATGTTTCAGTTATGGCATATTCAATACCCTTCGAATAGAGATTAGGACCACACATCAGTCATGAACATGTGATACTTGGATTAGAGTTCAGTCCATATTTGTATGGACAGTCCCTACCCATTTTGGTAATTGATTTGTCCTGATTTCCTTGTTATTGTTCAATCCTTAGTCCCATTTCCCTATTTTTCCTTCTTCCATTCATTCCTTCTATGTTCAGGCCTTGAGCCATCATATTGTCCATGTATTACCTACTGCACATCACATATATCACTGCACATTAGTTATCTGTAAGGCATTCACTACATTCATCCATCATTCGCTAATGCCCAGGTAATGTCATGCATATAGGAGAGTACCAGATGTGTTTGCATTCCTGTATATGTTGGTTTAGTATAATACATACCAGATATCTGCATTTCATTCCCTGTATCAATCCATGTTCAGACCCTTGAACATTACCTGTTCTATTTTCAGTCCCACCCATTTATTAGTTCAGTCCACTTGTGACTAAACATGGTGGACACTCCCAGGGTTTAGTTTGGATTTGGTTTCAGTCCTACTTGAAGATTCCTTGCATAATGTATTAGTATATGAGAAGGGGTCTGGATATGCCTGTATGTGTAAGTTCAGTCCCTGTTTCATAGTTACAGTCTATACATTCATGTGTCGTTATGTTGTATTATGTATGTATTGTGGTTTGTGAGTTATACCTATATGTGAGGCTATGGGAAGTATAGGTAAATTATGTATATAAGTATGACATATATGTATATATGTAGGAAATGCAAGTGTGTATTAATGTATACATGTAAGAGTATCTATGTATGCATAATTAAAACTGAATGCTAGGCATGTATGTAGGTTATGCATTGAGTGTCAACTGAAACCTCAATTTTCAGTCCCCTCTCCACACTCAATCTTCCCTTCCCTCTTGAATGATATGTATGAATGCATATATGTTATGTAATGTATATATATATATACAGGAATACCATGTATGCAAGTTGTGTGCCTCAATACAATGTAAGGTATGCCTCTATGTAATGTATGTATGCCATACATATATATATATATATGATGTTCAGGTTTGAGTTTATTGGTTGAGGCATGATGTGTTGTTGGTAGATTGTCTATAGGCTAAGATTAGTCAGGCTATACCTTAGTAACCTAGTATAGTTAAGGCACACTTATACTTTGACCTAAATTTTGACCAATAGGCTAGTATTGACCATTGTAAGCCATTGTTGACCAATACCCTAGAGAGTTGACCTAGTTTGACTTGGTTTGACCCAGATTTGACCAAGTTTGACTTTGACCTAGAAATCATGTAAATTGTATCGTAAACTTCATTTACCTTATTTTAAACACATTATAACCTATACTGCTCTATTTAGGATATTGTGACTCCGGTGCAGACATCTGATATTATATACTCTTTTCAGAGTATCAGGCGAGTACATTCTTTGATAGTTCTTTCATTACTTGTCAATTACTGTACTTCAGTTCTAGTTAGTTTTATGTGATTCTTACAATACGTATAGATATTTCTGGATTCATGTATGCGACACACATACCATTTTGTCTGGCCTCTATTTCTGGAACCACTACTGGCATCACCTTCTGGAATTACTACTGGAACCACCTACGGAAATCACTCTGGAATCTCTTGCTGGTATCATTATGTTTGGCTGGACTCATCTCGATTTCTCGTGTCGTTTTCTGGATTTACTTGTACTTGTGGGCAGGGAAATATTAGAGTAGACATGTGAACATTACCCAAATACTGGAACCACTCCCTTGGAATTATACTGGAATGATAGCCATCCCACACTTCGCGAGTGTGCGATGTACCGTATTACCTACAGCCGTTTACATGTCGATCTCGATATTTTAAAACACACTGTTAGAGTATAGGCTGGACTCACCCTGGAATCATTGATCACTATGACTGGAATCGTCTCGTACTGGATTCATCTTGTATTAGATTCGTCTTGTACTGGACTTATATTGGAGTTACACTTGCCTACATTTACTGTCTGGACTTATATCATGTTACCCTGGTTCAGCTAGCTTCTACTTTACAGTTCTTATTGCCATGATTCTTCTCTTGTTTAGTTACTTACTTTCCTTGTACTTTATCTGTCCCTATACCATCACCTGTATACAAACTACCATGTTCATCAATAAAACTGTCTATAACTGCTTTATAGTTCTCTATCATTTACGTGGGATTTCTTGATGAATTGTACTCATTCCTGTCCTGACTGGACCTGTTGAAAATATTACAAATGATTGCCCTGAGAACATTTGCCCTACTTACCTTGGAGCAGGAGATGGCTTAGCTGTCTATGGCCCCGACTCTCAGGAGTGATCGGGAGACTAGCTAGTAGACTTGGTTTAGTTTTCATGTTTTAGAACTTGAAGTGTAATAACTTGAGATACGAGTTTGTATTTGAGTTTGTTTGAGATATTATTATTTAGTAGTTTATAAATTGTTGTTGTTTAGTCTTTAGTTATAAACTTCTGTGATATCTTATCGTTCTTAGACTGTGATTGAGATTTCATTATATCTATACTTGTCCTCCGTTCAGAGTTGAGATTTGCAAGTATATTATATAATTGCGTGAGTTGTTGATTAGATAGTAACCTAGGACAACGTTCTATCGCCGACACTGTGGCGTAGGCTGGACGTACCCACTAATGTATAGTAAAGATCAATATTGAAAACAAACAATAAACTGTACTCGCCTGTGGTCCTTTGCTGGTAAAACCGATAATCCAAACCACACAGTGTGTCACAATAGTCAAAACTCATACAACAATCCCCGAAAGCTGAAATAAACTTCACCAATGTTCTCAGAATAGTCAAATTAGCTGGGATTGCCTGTCCTTAAGTCCAATTCCGGACACAGGGGCAAAACGGTAATTTTGGGTCAAAATGTTGTCCGCCGTTGGACCCGCTTTGCACCAAAAAGTGTGCCAGAGTCAATGGTCTCTAAATTTATCAAACTACATGTCTACGGATTATTTTGATGATACAAACCCAACCGTATGTTCAGAGTTAGATTTCGGCGGGCTGTGCACAAAATCGCCCGTTGAATCGGACCGTAGAGCCCGCAAAACGGTGATCCGATCAACTGTCTCAGAATTGGAGCAAACTTGGTATACAGGACCAGAAAAATAATATGGTCCTACTGGCACAAGTTTCGTCTCGATCTGACTAGCGTGCACAAAGTAATTGGAAAATTTGCATAGAGGTCGATACGGTAAATTCCGACGGATACGCATCAAATTCGTTGCGCACACGCGACCAATTTGAATTCTGTCAAATCCCACATGTCCACGAAGCCGTTATGCACCTTTTGATGCTTTCGATTCACGACCACATCGCCCGGATTGGCGGGACGCACGTCGTATCGAAGAGTTTTTCATAATTTTTAATATTTTAAAACAGATTTTTCCTAATCTTTGGGGTTGTTTATTCGGCACACATTGCATGAATATAGGCACAAAAATAAGGTTTTCCATCTCCTATATATTTTCTATAAGTGTCTTCAAATAGAATTTTGAAATCGTGCATGGGTTGGAAGAAAACAGACCGTGAACTTGAGTCGTTGGACTGATTTAGGTATCCTGTTTCGACAGGTTTTTTAGATGATTTTCAACTCGATTTCTCTCGAGTTTTGTGTCACTAGAATTTAAACTATTTCACAGGGATTTAAGATGGTTATATTGTGATCGTACCGGAGTTTACAGGACAGAAAACGATCAAACGACCGTTGAGATATCGCATGTTGAAAACACCTCCTCGTCCTGCTATTGCTGCTATTGAATCAGCGCCCGTGCGCGGTTTGGCCGGCCGACGGCTCTCCGGCCAGCGACGGCACGGTGGGGCGGCGCATGCAGACCTAGGGGAGCGTGGCGGAGTACTGGTTTAGGGTTTTGAGTTTTCCTCGTACCTCTCTCTTTCGGTTATATATGCGCGGGTTCCTTTGTTCGTTCGGCCATTGGGAGTTCGGCTTGGGATTTCCTCTCGAGTTTTTGCTTTGGGCGGTTTGGGCTTATGAGCGGTTTAGCTAATTCCTCTTGGTTCGCATGGGGTGTTAGCATCTTGCCAGCTTACGTGGGCTGGGAGGTTTACACTGGGCAGTTCGGGTTAGCTGGGATTTCTACTGTTTTTGTCTTTGTTGACTTCCTTTTCATCTTCTATTTTTTTTCTTTTCTGTACGTATATATATATATATATATATATATATATATATATATATATATATATATATATATATATATATATATATAGCTATATATAAAATATATATATATATATATATATATATATATATATTTATATATCTATTTACTCTTATACATCCTTATATAAATATCCATAAAAATCTAAATTAAACCCCAATATTTCTATTCCTAGTGTAGGGCCAATTTTAGATAAATATGACTATATATAATAATATTTATTTGACAAATATAATATAACAAGTAATAATAAGATCATATAATAATAACCTCGATAAATATAATAATAATAATAATAACAAAATTCGATAACTCATTAATGGTGTATATACCATTGCGTACAGTTCAATAATCCCCAGAACATACAAGGATCTATTTTATACCAGTGTCCTTGAATATCAACTAATAAGAATATTCATAATATTTAAGTATGAATACTTAGAAATATTCATCAGGTCATTAAAACGGAATTCAACACAATCCTACCAAATACGTCAACACGAAAGTCATTGGACGTGCCGCATGACTACATGGGCTCGGGCTCAGTTCGGATTCAGTCTGGACTAAAATGGTATAACCGGTTTCCCTAAAACTCAATAATATAATAAATAAATAAATAAATCTTCGGTAAAGGTTAAGTCACAACTTGGACTGGTTTTTCTAGTTAGGACATCACTATGGCTCTGCCTTCCCTACCAGGGCTAATACACTAGCCAAAGCACGCCATGGCACTATTCGTCCCACGATTTCTAGTCACCATGTACTCCAAAACTCCATTATGGCTAAAATTATCTACCGTAAGAATTAACTAAATAATTATTTATAAAAACTCTAAAAATCACCATTTAATTCAAATAAATAAATAAAAGTATTATCAAAATTCTGGAAAGAGGGGTTACAAATCTACCCACCTTAAAAATAATTTCATCCTCAAAATTCTAATTCATAACTATTCCTCAAATTCAAAAAGAAAATCTACCATTTCCTTAATCTCCTCGAATTTTTAATTCCTCAAAAACAGTTTATATCCTCCTTCTAGCCATTCTGTAACTAGGAAACTCCGAGGACTTCTACCCACCTTTGGTCACACTACTCCTTCAAATCTCATGTCACTAAAACTTTAAAATCATCCAACTACTTGCTAAAATTTCTACCAATAGATATCTACTGCTTGTGGTATCTATAATCCTCTCATATCTATCAAGCAACCCAAAAAATTTAACAAGCAACAAATATACACAAGTGGCTAAGAAATATTAGTAAATTCTAATAAGCATGATCTTAGTCGCTCCGAAATAGGAAGGACATGAAGATAAGGAAGAACAATCGAGAGTAAAAATAAAATTTCAAGAGCAGTAGCGGTATCCAATGATACAGATAGAAAGAAAAAAATTCATAAACTAATGACTTATTTGCTAGATTAGGCTACTCTAGTCCAGTCACTTGCTAAATCAAAGAACTCTTCGTTTCTTAGATGGTCTTGCAATCCGTACAATACAGAAGTTCCGTTCTCGAAATTCTGAACAGGTTCTGTAATAGAACAAAATTTGAGAAATCAAGATTGCGATCTATTCTGTGGTTATTTAAACACACGAGCAAGGAATATAAATACAATAAAAAATCATATTGCGACTTCCAGGTAGATGGGATAAGGGTTACGAATGACTTCACATTCTAAGAAGGGGAGACAACATAATGGGTATAGGGACCTATTTCAGAAAGTTCGGTTTTTATAGTCCAAATGTGGTGGTACATATGGATGGGTTTTACTGGATCTTAATGGGTTCCCTGATTGGACATCAATCGTTGGTTGGATGAACCTTGGATTTCAATCTATATTGACTGGAGGAGATCCCAATGATAAAATTATTTATACTAGGTTAAGGTAACCTAGAATAGGTTTCCACCCGAGTGGTTCAGCTAGTTGCCAGTCAGATTGGTTAGCTAGGTCCTTAAGGCCCAAAAATGTGCCTTCAGTGACTTTTGTGGTTAAGTAGAACGAGAAGACACAATTGAGTGGCACACTAGTGACATGTGCATAGTGTGCTTTGAGTAGATCACAACACATATTAGGTCGAGTGAATTACTTGAGGTTGAGTCTCCAATTGTAGTCGGGGAGTATACGGATATTATGGTAAGGGTTATAGCTAGTCCTTTTGACCTGAAAGTCGTACCATAAAGATAGAGTACAAGGGGACGTGTTTGAGTGGGATGTGATATATCTAGATGAAGGTGGACTCGTCTAGATCTTGCATATAAAATTTGTTGGACGGTAACAGCTGGTCACGTGCTCCGAATATTAATGACACGTCCGGGGACACAAAATGATCTAAATGGAAAGTGGAAGTCCATTGGGCACTAATTATCATCCTAGTGAAAATTATTCTATTCAATCGGTATTTCTCGTATATTCTAAAATTTTAGAAGGCTTACAGTTTACTCACCTTAGAAGCTATGACATAGTTTTTGGGATAATGAGGTTAGAAGAATTCCAAAGTCCGTATATTGTACCTCGACTCTTGTTAATAAAGAATAAGGCACGGCGTAACGGGACACGGTAGATCTAAGTCAAGTCAAGGATCTTTCTACAATAAATGGAAACGAGTGTGTACAATGACACATGATCGATAAAATAGAATGACCTACTCGTCCACAGTATACAAGAGTTATCAACGGGGTAACCAACTCTAAGGCACATCTTATGAAAATATTTTCTAACAACTGAGTCATGAATTTCTATTCATCTCACGTCTAAACTGTGGGTTTTGGTCGAAGAAAGGTTGGGTTAAGGCTTAAGGGTTGCTAGTTAAAGCAAGCTTCAAGTAAATAATTTGAGGCTCGCAACATTTGGTTTCTTGAGAATAGATCGTTCCTTAGGTTGGCAATTTGACTAAGGGTAAAACCCTACTCATTCTCAAATTCAGATGGCTAGAATGTCCCAATAGTAGTTTGAGGGTCGAGAGAAAATGAGTAGCTCAAGGCAAGGTTCTAGTCACATGGCTGGCCGATGGTAGCTACACTTGTGTATACAACTATCATAGCCATGGGAATACTCTGTATCTCTCTACCAATTATGAGCTTCCGTCTTTCCAAATCAGTGATAGACAAAAACAATAGAGTTCAAGGGAGATGTCACTGAATACAATTACGTGATTCAAAGGCGAATGTATAATTCAAGAGGAATTGTCAATGCATTCGTGGATGAGATTATCGATACCTCGATATCTCAATCCCCGTGGGATAATCAAAGAGAGAGCGAACCGAGTGCACTACGGTTGATCAGACCATAATACATCGATTCTGATTAGATAATATGTTAATAGGCGTCCCCACTAAACATATGTCTTAAATCAAGCTCGAGAAGAGAGTAAGCTTGCAAAACTAGGCTGTAATAGCAGCATTGGTCAAGATAGTCAAAATACGAGTACGCGAGATTTTGAAAGGAGTTACAAGTTGTTCGAGTTTTGTGAGAATCAAAAATTTACTAGGTGTTCTTGCTTATACGGTCATCCTACTATCTTCTTATTCATAAGACCTTGGTCAACCAATGGGTTATGGACTTCTAAATTCCATATTCCAAGTAAACCTATTAGTGTCAGTCAATTACCTCGTCAATAGGTCACAAGGACCACGAAATGCTAGGTTGGGAGGAATGTTACCCAAACTTACAAAATCAAACATTTTTTAACTATATCCAATTTTGACTCAAGGGTAATTATGATCAAAAGAGGACCACTAGCCATAGTTTTAGCAACATTCTATAACCTATATTTTCTTAAACTAATTTCAAATCTAGGGGTCGTGCCTCGCCAGTACGCTGCTGGCTGCAGTGAATCCATACTCTCCATAATTCAATAAAAGGCGACAGTGCGCTGTTGCCATGCCATTATGAGTTAACTAACATTCCTTTAACTATATCTGTAAAAAAAACTCATGAGCTTCTAGAGATTCAAACAAGTTGACTATGAAATAAAATGTAAGTATTTGTCCTATCAGTCATAACCCCTACAATAAAAGATTGAACATGCAGAAAATAACTGAAGACAAAAGTAATACGAACACTCTAGTATCTATTTCATGTGTATTCAAACCATTGAGGAAAAACCTTGAATCGAAACAAACTCGTGGTTCATATATGGATAACATAATAAGAACATAAGAACTCCTAGGGCAAGATAGGAACTAAATAGAAAATTCGGACTAAATATAAGGATGATATCTAAACGGCAAGGAGAAAGAATTGAATAATTTATCAAGGTTAGATCATTAATTCTATGAAGCCCTGTCTCACCAAGCGAATAAACTATCCCATTGGATCATATCCTCATATCAAGAGGTAATAGTGTACCTATGGTGCCTGACAATCTATCAAAATTAATAACTCCTCATCTAAATTGCATGGCCTAGACTACCATCGATAAATTTATATAAGGGACTCCTAGTCCTAGTCATCCTCTTAATTTAAATTAACCCTAACATGTGAATGAGCATTTCCTAATCATAGGCTCGTAATAGTACAACTAACTTAAGTACTATCATGAGTTCGCATGATTTGCAAAAACCGACCTGCATGGGCCACCACAAAAACTTATCACGACCCGCACCCTTTTTTTCCCGGATACGAGACGTGTCTAAGCCAGCCTACGCCGCAGAGTCGACGGTAGAACGCTGTCATGCCGAGATGATCAAAATCACAAATAATGTTCATTCACAAAATTAATTCAATTTACAATATTCACAAGTATTACATTTGCAGAAAATATAAACTCGTACAAATATTGGAATGACTATAACTCTTCTATCTAACTAGTCTCTAGGCTTTTTTCTGCAAGTACACCCGCAATTCCCCATGCTAAGTGAATCCAAGGCTAACCTGAAAAATATTGGTTTCTAGTCAGGAATATGGAACGAGTACAATTCACTGAATGCAGTTTCAATATATGAAAATGACTATATCCCAGAGGTTATCCTTTAGACATATGATTCATAAAATAAAATGAAGAAAGACAGAATAAAACTGAATACTAAGAACAGAAAATAAAATATAATAAAATACTCACCAACTGACCGACTGAAGCACCTTTGATATGTGAACGGTCTCGGGACAATTATGCGACACGGTCTACACGGTCTACAAGAAATAAATGTAATAATAAACACGGTCTACACGGTCTAAAGTTACACGATCTACAAGAAATAAATACAATAATAAACACGGTCTACACGGTCTAAATTTACACGGTCTACAAGAAATAAATGTAATAATAATCACGGTCTACATGGTCTACAAGATATAAGTGCATTAATAATTACGGTCTACACGGTCTAAAGTCAGATCACACATCATTGGTACTTCACCCTCCCGACACAACAAGGAACAAAATTAACATAAAACTAAAATCACATATCTATCGACTAAATACTGATGTATAATAATGATCAATACTGAAAACAAACAATAAACTGTACTCGCCTGTGGTCCTTTGCTGGTGAAACCGATAATCCAAACCACTCAGTATGCCACAATAGTCAAAACTTGTACAACAGTTCCCAAAAGCTGAAATAAACATCACCAATGTTCTCAGAATAGTCAAATTAGCTAGGATTGCCTGTCCTTAAGTCCAATTTCGGACACAGGAGCAAAACGGTATTTTCAGGTTAAAACGGTATCCGTCGTTGGACCCGCTTTGCACCGAAAAGTATACCAGAGTCAATGGTCTCTAAAGTCGTCAAACTACATGTCTATGGATTCGTTTTGATGATACGAACCCATCCGTATGTCCAGAGTTAGATTCTGGCGGGCCGTGCACAAAATCGCCCGTTGAATCGGATCGTAGGGCCCGTAAAACGGCGATCCGATCAACTGTCTCATAGTTGGACCAAACTTGTCATATAGGACAAAAAATGATACGGTCCTGCTGGCGCAAGTTTTGTCTCGATCTGACGAGCGTGCACAAAGTAATTAGAAAATTTGCACAGAGGCCGATACGGTGAATTTCGACGGATACGCATCAAATTCGTCGCGCACACGCGACCAATTTGAATTCCGTCAAAGTCCATACGTCCACGAAGCTGTTACGCACCTTTAGATGCTTTCGGTTCGCGACCACGTTACCCGGATTGGCGGGACGCACGTCGTATCGAAGTATTTTTCATAATTTTAATATTTTAAAACAGATTTTTCCTAATCTTTGGGGGCTGTTTATTCGGCACACATTGCATGAATACAGGAACAAAAAGAAGGGTTTCCATCTCCTATATATTTTCTATAAGTGTCTTTAAATAGAATTTCGAAATCGTGCATGGGTTGGGAGAAAACTGACCGCGAACTAGAGTCGTTGGACTGATTTAGGTGTCCTGTTTCGACAGGTTTTTTGATGATTTTCAACTCGATTTCTCTCGAGTTTCGTGTCACTAGAATTTAAACTATTTAACAAGGATTTAAGATGGTTATATTGTGATCATACCAGAGTTTATGGGACAGGAAACGATCAAACGACCGTTGAGATATCGCATGTTGAAAACACCTCCTCGCCCTGCTGTTTCTGCTATTGAATCAGCGCCTGTGCACGGTTTGGCCGGCCGACGGCTCTCCGGCCAGCGTCGACACGGTGGGGCGGCGTGCGCAGACCCAGGGGAGCGTGGCGGAGTGCTGGATTAGGGTTTTGAGTTTTTCTCGTACCTCTCTCTCTTGGTTATATACGCACGGGTTCCTTTGTTCGGGTCGGCCATTGGGAGTTCGGCCTGGGATTTCCTCTCGGGTTTTTGGTTTGGGCGGTTTGGGCTTAGGAGCAGTTTAGCTAATTCCTCTTGCCAGCTTACGTGGGCTGGGAGGTTTACACTGGGCAGTTCGGGTTGGCGGGGATTTCTACTGTTTATGTCTTTATTGACTACCTTTTCTTCTTCTCTTTTTTTTTCTTTTCTATACGTATATATGTATATATGTATATATATATATATATATATATATATATATATATATATATATATATATATATATATAGCTATATATATTTTATATGTCTATTTACTCTTATACATCCATATATAAATATCCATAAAAATCTAAATTAAACCCCAATATTTTTATTCCTAGTGTAGGGCCCATTTTAGGCAAATATGACCATATATAATAATATTTATTTGACAAATATAATATAACCAATAATAATATTATATAATAATAACCTCGATAAATATAATAATAATAACAATAACGAAATTCGATAACTCGGTAATGGTGTATATACCATTGCGTATAGTTC
Organism: Iris pallida; assembly: GCA_029216955.1. Lineage (NCBI taxonomy): Eukaryota > Viridiplantae > Streptophyta > Magnoliopsida > Asparagales > Iridaceae > Iris > Iris pallida. The sequence goes on along the minus strand of JANAVB010016799.1, from coordinate 3,497,364 downwards.
AATAATCCCCAGAATATACAAGGATCTATTTTATACCATTGTCCTTGAATATCAACTAATAAGAATATTCATAATATTTAAGTATGAATACTTAGGAATATTCATTAGGTCATTAAAATGGAATTCAACACAATCCTACCAAATACGTCAACACGAAAGTCATTGGACGTGCCGCATGACTACATGGGCTCAGGCTCAGTTCGGGTTTAGTCCGGACTAAAATGGTATAACCGGTTTCCCTAAAACTCAATAATATAATTAATAAATAAATAAATCTTCGGTAAAGGTTAAGTTGTAACTTGGCCTGGTTTTTCTAGTTAGGGCATCACTACGGCTCGGCCTTCCCTACCAGGGCTAATACACTAGCCAAAGCACGCCATGGCACTATCCATGCCACGATTTCTAGTCACCGTGTACTCCAAAGCTCCATCATGGCTAAAATCATCTACCGTAACAATTAACTAAATAATTATTTATAAAAACTCTAAAAATCACCAATAATTCAAATAAATAAATAAAAGTATTATCAAAATTCCGGAAAGAGGGGTTACACCTTCTCCCGGCGATCCAAAATCTCCACTGGATGCTCTGGATAACTGAGAGTAGGCCCCACCTTAATTTCCGAATGGTCGAGTACGTGGCTAGGATCAGCCACATACCATCTCATCTGTGATACGTAGAATACGTTGTGGACACCCACTAGCGCAGGTGGAAAGTCTAGCCTGTATGCCACGTCACCAACTTCCCGCTGATCATGAAAGGTCCGATGAAGCGCGGGCTAAGCTTTCCACCTCCACCAAAACGTATGGTACCACAAGTCGGAGATATTCTCAGAAAAACTAGGTCTCCGACCTAAACCCAAACAAGGTCTCAAGTTACAAAATAATCAAACATGATCAAACAAACACAAACAAACAACCTACTTCTAATCCTATCTCTAATTTGTACCTCAAACTCCAAAGGCCTCCGGTGGCTACCAGCCCAATGTCGATGTCTGTCCTGCACCACGCAAAGTCTGTCCCTGATGAGCTTCACCTTCTCGGCTGCATCAACAACCATCTCGGGTCCCAATAAAGCTCGCTCTCCAACATCATCCCAAGATAAGGGTATACGACATCTACGCCCGTACAGTGCTTCGAAGGATGACATCTCAATACTGGCCTGAAAACTGTTGTTGTAAGCAAACTCCACCAAGTGCAGGTGATCCTCCCAGGATCCTCCGAAATCTAAGACGCACGTCCGCAGCATGTCCTCGAGCGTCTAAAAAGTCCTCTCTGACTGTCCATCCGTCTGAGGGTGGTATGCAGTACTAAACTTGAGCTGAGTGCCCAAACTAGTCTGCAGACTCCACCAGAAATAAGAAGTAAAGCGACTATCCCGATCTGAGGCAATGCTGACCGGAACTCCATAAATCTTGACAATCTGTCGCATGTACATCTCTGCAAGCTTCTCAGTAGACGTACTGACTTTAAATGGCAAAAAGTGGGCTGATTTGGTCAACCTGTCTACGATGACCCAAATCGCGTCTTTCCCTCCTGGTGTACGCGGCAATCCAGAAACAAAATCTATCGTGATGTGCTCCCACTTCCACTCTGGAATGGGCAATGGCTGCAACAAACCTCCTGGCCTCTACCTCTCTGCCTTGACCTGCTGACAGACCAAACATCTGGCTACGAAGCGAGCTACCTCCCGCTTCATCCCATACCACCTGACGTGCTCCCTCAGGTCCCTATATATCTTGTTGGCACCTAGATGTATAGAGTACTGAGATCGGTGGGCCTCCTGCATGACCTGTTCCCTGAGCTCTCTACTGGGTACATACAGCCTAGAACCGTACCTCAAAGCGCCATCCTCTGCAAGAGTAAACTCATCATCCATCAGCCCTGCTCGAACCTGCTCTCGGATACACCGTAGAGCAACATCCTCGAACTACGTCGACTTGATCCTCTCCATCAAGTTCGACTGAATCTGAAGGCCCCATATCTGCATATGAACTCCTGGCACAATCACCTCAATCCCCAGGTTCTCCAAATCTGCTAGCAAGTGACGATCCATAGTCAAACACATGGCTGTCGGATACCTACTCAAGGCATCGGCAACCACGTGGCCTTCCCTGGGTGATACTGTAGTGAAATATCGAAGTCCTTTATTAACTCCAACCACTTGCGCTGCCTCATGTTGAGTTCCTTCTGTGTAAACACATACTTCAAGCTCTTATGATCTGTGAAGATCTCCACCCGCTCTCCCTTCGTATAAGTAGTGTTTCCAAAACTTTAAATCAAATATCACTGTTGCCAACTCCAAGTCGTGGGTAGGGTAGTTCTTCTCATGGGGACGTAACTGCCTGGAAGCATAGGCAATCACCGTCACATGCTGCTGCAAGACACAACCCAAACCCTTTCCTGAGGCGTCACTGTAGATAGTGAACCCACCTGATCCTGATGTTAATATCAGAATTGGAGCTGTCGTCAGCCTCTTCTTCAACTCATCAAATGCGACCTGACACTCCTCTGACCAAACAAACTCTGCATCCTTCCGGGTCAGCTTAGTCAATGGCTCTGTAATTCGGAAGAAATCCTGCATGAACCTTCTGTAATAGCCTGCCAATCCCAAGAAGCTCTTGATCTCTGCTACTGAACTCGGTGCCGACCAAGCCTCAACTGCCGTGATCTTCTTCGGGTCCACTGAGATCCCATCTCCAGTCACCACATGACCCAAGAAGGCAACTCTGTCCAGATAGAACTCGTACTTCGAGAGCTTACCATAAAGCTCCTCCCTCCTGAGTGTATCCAGAACTACTCGCAAGTGCTCATCCTTAGTCTTCGATTACACCAGGATATCATCGATGAACACTACCATAAACTTGTCCAAGTACTGGTGGAACACCTTGTTCATCAAGTTTATTAATACCGCCGGGGTATTGGTCAGCCCAAACGGCATAACCAAGAACTCAAACATACCATACCGCATCTTGAATGCGGTCTTCGGGATATCCTCCTTCTTCACCTTTACCTGATGATAACCTGACCTCAGATCAATCTTCGAAAAAACCCGAGCTCCGCTCAATTGATCAAAGAGATCATCAATCCGCGGTAGTGGGTATCTGTTCTTGATTGTGAGGTTGTTGAATGCCCTGTAGTCGATACACATCCGTACCGACCCATCCTTCTTGGGTACAAAGAGTACCGGTGCATCCCAAGGTGAAGAACTCGATCGGATGAAGCCCTTGTCCTGCAACTCATCCACCTGCTTCTTCAATTCCACCAACTCGTTGTTGTTTACTCGATAGACATGCTGAGAATTCGGTTCTGCGTCGGGAACCAAGTCTTTCAAGAACTCAACGTCTCTGTCCGGTGGAAGTCCTGGCAAATCCTCTTAAAAGACGTCCATGAACTCCGTAATCAAAGGATATGGAACCGCCTGCTCCTCGACTGAAACTCCGCAAAAAAGTTCGTTGCTCTGCTCCGCCTACCGTCGGGTGAACTCGAACTCTGGCTCTCCTGGCGCTCCGAACAGAACTCTACCCCCACGGTAATCTATGCTGGCGTGGTGCCTGCTCAACCAACCCATACCTAATGCAATGTCGTAGTTCGGTAGTGGCATTACGAGCAGACTCACCTCCAACTTTCGGCCTCCCAAAATAATACTCTGCCCTTGTAGAAGCATGGAATTTCACAGCCAGAAAGCCCATGCGCCAGGCACTATATGCGCCAGAACTCAGACAGCAAAATCAAATAAGCCATTCGAAGAAGGACTTTTTATATATATAAAAGTCTATTACATGGCTAGAAAAGGTTGTACAAAGGAGAATTTCTACAAAAGAAAGATCCTAGATCTACAGCCGGCTACCATCATGCGCCTTCCGATAGGCGCAGCAGTCATCATGCGCCTAACAGATAGGCGCAGCAACCACCATGTGCCTTCCGATAGGCACAGCAGTCACCAAGCGCTGTCAGTTAGGCGCAGCAGATGTCATGCGCCTCCAGCCAGGCGCATCCTACCATCTCTTCAGCAGCTCAGTTATGTGCATCCCTTCAACAGCTCAGTTATGAGCAACTCTTCCAACCAGGCTCACCTGGCCGAGCAGAGCCCAGTTATGTGCTGCTCTTCCAGCCAGGGTCACCTGATAAGTGCTTCGATTACACAAAGTATTTAACTCTCTGGCTGGAACCAAGGAAGAGAAGAGCACGACAAAGTTGTGGCCAGGGGAGGCTTCGAAAGAGCCTCCAAAGACCAAGGAAGACCGTGATCGAAATCATGGCACAAGAAGCTTTCAACACAAACAAAGTGGGCGGCACCCACTTTGAAGGAAGAGAGAGCCTAGCACCGCCATTCCGATCTACGGCTCTTCCGGAACAACGGAGACGAGGCCCGAACATCCCTATCTTTGGATGCAACAGGCACCTTCCGCCTGCCTCAGAAGCCTTCGACTCCGTATTTTGGATGTAACAGTCACCTTCAAGTGCATCGAAGACAACACGACGTCTCATCTTCACCCTCGGGAGCACTTCGTCAACAGAATGCACCCACATATCCAAGTTCATGTTGGAAGTACGTGAGGGAATGAGGAGCAAACCTTCTCTCCATGCCACTATTTATAGGCCGGGCAAATCAAATCCACGCGCCAAGTGGATGACCCTCCGAATTCTGTGCAATGAATTTACATTTAATGGATGAACGGGACGCCTTGAATTCAGCCAAACGGCTATTAATAGCACTCGAGGAGCGAGACAGCCGCGCCATTAATGGATATGTCGGATGCGCCAGCCAAATAGCGCATCACATGGATGCGCCCTCCAGCATCAGGCGCATCACACAGATGCGCCCCACAGTACCCGGCACATCACAGAGGATGCGCCCCCCTCACATCTCCATACCGAGTGGAACACCAACCAATGTGCCCACTCAGCTGTCCATCGAACGTCACAAACATTAAATGCTGAACTGACACCAGAGTGGGCAGCACGCTTCCTAAAGTCTGAACAGTTCAGCTTTTTCAGAGAACGAAGGGTCGGCAACGTCAGCATCATCATGACTCTATTCCGACGGCTACTGCCACGTGGCCGTCCGCATGCGCCTCTACGGCCATGCGTCCAAACCAGCATGTGCCTCAAAAGCCATGCGCCTCAGACCCTTCACTGATCCCTAAAGACAGAAGAAGAGTCTCCAGTTGAAGCTTTGCATGCGCCTCAAAAGCCATGCGCCCCAGACTGATCTATGATCCCGAAAGACAGAAGGAAAGTTGCCTGCATGCACCTCAAAAGCCATGCGCTCTAAACAGTTTGTAACCCCTAAAGGTTATGAGCCGCAGCCTCCTCTTGCGCCCAATCAAGGCGCAGCTCACCAGATTACTTCCCCCCACCAAATCCGAGATCTTCGAGCCATGAGTCGATGACACGTGTCCTTTGACTCAACTCGTCCAAGATTTCAGCAACGGAAAGATCTTCTCCTCTGCTATGTGCTGGCTCACAACAGCAGTATGAAGAGTTCTCCCCCTCAATCAGGGCGCATCATCTACGCGCCTCCATCAGCAACCTCCACGTGGCGTCCCCACATACTGGCGCATCCTACATGCGTGTATGAGCAGCCAGCCTGCAAAACTATAAATAGAAGGATCTTCTCCTTCACACACACAGAGGGGATCCACAACGAACATACAAGGAATCATCAGAGAGGCAGATACAGACACTCAACGTCTTTCTCCTCTCAGCAAGCTCCAGCACCCAGAGCAATCCACACCTTCAGAGAACCGATAACCGTCGTCAGCCGGTCAACGGAGTCAACGCATTACCACTCGCTCCATTGTCACTAAGGACCCAGCTTAAACAAAAGTGTACTCCTAGGACTACATCTAAGTCCTATATTGTAACACTGTTCTGTTTGTATTAAAGTTTTCAATCAAAAAATTTTAATGGCAAACAAGCTGGCGACTCTGCTGGGGACTTCTTTCTCCTCTTCTGAGAAAGTTGTGTCACAGGCCGACGACGTGAAGGTGGGCTCCTCCCACAAGACGCTGGTCGTGCGCCTCAATCAACAGGCGTACGAGGAGTTCATTTCTGAAGGAAGTGCGAGTCCTTCGAAGCGGCTACCAAAGCCGAAGAAGATCCGCACGGCCTGGGTACGCAAGGTCGACGCCTCGGGCACCACCACTGAAGGGGATGCAGCAATCCAGCCTTCCCTTCCTGCTGACGTTCTCAGCAACCAAGATGCGCCCGCCGATGCAGCGCATCTCCCGGGGAAGCGTGCGGCTGACCACGTTCCCCAGCTATCTCCCTCTCAGGCGAGGAAGATACGTCGACGGAGCAGGGGCGCAGCCAATGCCCCGCGTATCACCTCTGATGCGTCACAAAAAGCCTCTGTCTTTGACAGACTCACTCGCTGTAATGGCGAGGAGAATTTGGATGCTGAGTACTATGCGCCCCAGTGGGCTAGTACGAAGAAATCCAAGGCGGCACGGGCCATGCGCCACATACGTGCTATGCCAGCAGCCGGCCAGAGGCACGCGCTCGTCATCACGCGCGCTGCCGATGGCAAGCTGTACAAGGTTGACTCAAGTGCTTCTGCACCAACAACGAGTCGGTCTTCAAAGTCCTTATCTCGCCTGGGCGCATCTGCTGCGTGCACAACCAAGTCGAGAGAGGCAAACTCAGTGGTCTTGAACTCCCGTGCCTCCTCTGGTTGTACGTTTGTGGTCCGTTCAAGTCACTTCAAATGTTGTGGTTCCCCCACTACTGATCGTGATGCCTGCTTGGTATTAGATCAGGGGGCGCAGCACTCACCTGACCACCCCAACGTTTGGCTTTGCCATACGTCTGAAGGGGGTGTGAAGGTACCACTCTCCTCCAACGACCTACGCAACGTGATCACTCACAAGCGCCGGTCAGGAGAGTCGACCAACAAGCACGATGCGCTTCTTACGGGGCATACTTGTACGGTGGTCACCATCAACTGCTGTTGCGAGGCGGCAGCTCCACCAAGACAGTCGGTCTTCCAACGACTGCAATCATCGACACCTCTCTGACGTCGCCTTGGGACGAAGGTGTCAGCTGAAGAGGAGCCAAAGGTTGCTTCATGCAACGTGGTCTCCAACTCCTCATCAATCCGGAAGACGACTGCCAATTCCTCGTCTTTATCCAAAAGCCAGCCGAGGACAACCAAGGCAGCTGTCTCCACCTCTGGAGTGTTTGAAGGAACTCGGTCGAGGAAGAAGTCCTTTGAGGAAGCTGGGGGTAGCCAGACCCTTGTTGAGCCTCCTTCCGAAGACGAAGTTGTCCAAAGCACAGCTACGGCGGAATCAACAAGGCGAGATTACTCTCCCTGAAGCCCCTCAAAATGAGGATGTCCTCCAGGACACTGCCGGGGGTAGTTCTGGAAACGAAGAGGTCCTTCAAGACGGAGCTGAGGGCAAGCAGACCCTTGCAGATGCGCCTATTGGAGATGAACTCCAGAATGTGGCTGGGGGTGGCCCAACACCAGGAGAGGTGACTCCCCCGCATGAGAGTGAGGCCGAAAGCGAAGCCTCAACCAATCCATCCACTCCTGGCCGCGTCAGGATAGTATACATGGCTGGGGATGATGTCGAGTCTGATGCGCCGTCACAGGACATAGTCCAGCGCATAGACTCATTGGAGGGAGGACTCAAAACCCTCTCTGCCTCTATGCAAGCACTGACCCAAGCAGTATTTGAGATGCGGTCAGCCTTGATCAGGACACCTTCAACTGGTTCTGACCCAGGAGCTAATGGGGAGTCGAGTGTGCCCCTTCAATGGGCGCCCTCAGATACAGAAGCACCACGGACCTCGGAGCCCTCAAACGCTCCAATCCAGATGGTACCTCCTTCCCCGACTCCTAGCTCTACGGAGGATGTGGTCGAAATGATCAAAGACCTGCGAGAGCGCTTCGAGTCCAAGAATAGGCAAGAGGAACGCCAGAAAATGGGCATTCCCCAGCCTTATCCCCTCGAGTGGAACAAGGTGGTTTATCCTCCGAAGTATAAACCACAAACACTCACCCCATACGACGGAAAGGACTCTCCGCGACGGTACCTGACGTACTTCCAGTCACAGACAGGGCATCTTCCGAAGGAGGACGCGCTCCTCACCAGTATCTTTGTCGGGGCCCTGAAAGGAGTGGCGTATGACTGGTACTGCAGCCTCTCCGACAATTCTATATCGTCCTTCGACGACCTGACGCGCCTCTTCCTCGACCGCTTCTACGACGGCGGGAAGGACATGACGATGGCGTCTCTCATAGAGATACGTCAGAAGGAGAAGGAAACGGTTCGGGCGTTCATCGAACGCTTCCGACAGGCTTGCTTCAGGCTACCTCCAGGCATGCCAGAACATGTGCTCCTTTCTGCTTGCAGCATGAACATGTTGCCTGCAGTAAAGCTCTGGCTCAACTCTACTCCCCCTCCTGACTGGAGCTCCCTGATCATCGAAGTTGAAGCTGCAGAAAAGAAGGCGGCCAATGCACGTCTTCTGGGTATCAGCTTCCCCGCCTTTGACGATAAGGGGAAAAAGTCTGCAGCTAACAGCTCCGAACGAGAAGCAAAGGAGAAACAGGCATTGACTGTTAATGCCTCAAAAGGCGCATCTGTGCCTACTCAGAAGCCTCCACTGGCACCGAGACCCAAGGAGGTTTATTCATTCAATGATGACGACACCCTACAACTTTTCGAGATACTGAAGCAGGGCGACAAGATCAAGCTACCGGACCCAAAACGGCCCGATGAAGTTGGGAAAGTGGACAACCCAAGGTACTGTCACTACCATCGGTTTGTCGGACACCCGACCAAGGACTGCTACGTCCTCAAGAATTACATCCAGCGCATGATCAATGCGGATGTAATCTCCGTCGACTATGAAGAGAAGACGGTGTCGGCCAATGTGGTTTCACTTCAGTTCGACACCTTGCCGCCAACTACCACACAAGATGGCATCGTCCCCATCCCTAAGGCGACAAAGGAGGTGGTAAACTTACCACCTACTCATGACAATGTGAGTGGACTCACCCCGCTCACTACATCTCGAGGAGAGGTCCTCTGGGTTCACCCCGACCTCGTCTCCGAGGTGACTCAATCGGAGGTACGCCCTACCTCCAAATCAAAAGGCAGGAAGATCAAGTCTTGCCGCACAGTCTCTTCTTCAACAGAAGAGGCACTTCCAGTGCAAATGCGTGCACAACAGAACTCCCAATCCGGCGAAGCCGCCGCCGAGGTGGTGCCTCCTAGCACCATCCCTGAGGAGGGTCCATCTAAGCCCTCAGCAGCCAATAAGCAGAAGCAGGTGGAGGCCCGTTTTGACAGACCTCTACGGAAGGAGAATGCTTCGGGGCTGCCCAAGCCTCACAACTTCGACATTCTGGCACAATTAGCCAGTACACCTGTGCGCCTGTCTTTGTTCGAGCTCCTGCGTCTTTCTAAAAATTCCCGAGAAGCTCTCTGCGAAGCTCTGAAGGACGCTGAATCCTTTTTCAGTCAGGTCAAGCAGCCTGAAGACCTTCCAACTACTTGTGTGCACTGTCATTGCGCGGATGAAGTTATCCCTAACATAACTTTCACCCAACAAGGCATGCTGCTCAAGCATCACCGACATAACCGACCGCTGTATTATACAGGGTACATTGGCTCGGTCAAGGTGAGCCGGATTCAGATTGATCCTGGGTCTTTCCTAAGCATTATTCCGAAGGCGCTGCTATCTAAGCTGGGGATCCCGATGTACCGGCTAGCGTCCTCCAATACAACCATCAGTGGCTTCAATGCTAGCAAGAGCGAGCCATTGGGCAAGATCCGGCTGAAGTGTCACATTGGCAGCCTCAAAACAGAGGTGACGTGTTACATGGTAGATGCCGAGGTCAACTACAACATCCTGCTCGGTCGACCATGGCTGCATGAGTACATGGTGGTGCCCTCCACGCTCCACCAGTGCATGAAGTATGTATCCACCAATGGCGTCATCCGGACGGAGTTTGCAGACATCGATCCTTTCAAAGGAATTGAAGCCTACTTTACCGATTCTGACTTGTACAAGCCCATTGACGAGGAGGAAGCCAACGACGCTGATGATGAGGCAGAGACGGCAGCAGAGCCGGACATGGAGCCTGAGACAACTCCCGACGCCCCCTTGAAAATCCGACTGAAGGGGAAACCACCCCAGAAGGTGCCTCCAATGAGCATCAAGCTATCAGGGAAAGCGCCGGCTCGCGAAGCACCCCTGAAGATACGCCTCAAGGGAAAGCCACCTCAAACATCGGCTCCCCTGGTGGCAAAATTACAAGGGAAGGCACCACTCACCGGAGGCGTAGCCGAGGCGCCTCTCAAGGTGCGTCTCAAGGGCAAGCCGCCGCAGTCATCCAAGGTGTCAGAGAAGGCTCATATAACCCTCTCAGACCCCAAAGCTGTGTTGGACTCTCCAAGTCCGCCCCCAGTTCTTACAGACGAGGAGCTTGGTGATTATATCTCGGCTGATGTAGAGGCACCCTCCTTTGACAATGTAATCCCACGGAATAAGATATCGTATTTTATCAATAATAGAGTGTCTTTTAATTATTCTTGTCTTCCACACTGGAATGCCATGTATACATTAGACCACGCTCTACGGTCGTTGCAAACACAAATAACGACCGTCTACCATAATCGAGTAGTCCCGTCTCAAGGAGTCTTCATAGTCCCTCCACGGAGCCGAGACCAAGGCACCATCATCTCGGGCAAAGTCGAGCGTCATCGGGACCTCCCGTCAATCGAGCCCGAACCTGATACCGGCAGAGTACAAGTCTATCGGTACACGGATGTGGCAAAGCACATCATCCAAAAGATGGGCTACGACCTGAAAAGCAACAAAGGCTTAAACTACGGCAAGGGTCAGCATCTCCCTGTCCGACTTTCGATGCCCAATGGAAAGACATAGGACTATTATAATCGGACTGGACGAGGGTTAGGCTATGTCACGCCGCCATCAACCCCAGAGAGTTCAGATACAGAAGACATAGAACATTCCCACTCGTCCGAAGCATCGACTTGGGATTCCGATACCAGTATCGGATCAGTCTTCAGGAAAGTGCTGTCAGCTAACATGACGTCAGCACAACCTCAAAAAGGTGAAGGCGAAGACCAAGCGCCAGAACCCTTCGAAGAAGAACCCTGGGCCCAACGCCTAGAAGAACAATAGGAATCTCGTTTTGAGTTACGCGAACCTCCCACCGAAGACGAAGTCGAGCAGATCGACCTCGGAGATGGGTCTTCTTCCAAACCCATCTTCATGAGTAAAAGCCTAGAAGGAGAAGATCGAGAATCTTTAATCCAACTGGCTAAAGAGTATATCGACGTCTTCGCCTGGAGCTATGAAGACATGCCGGGACTCGACCCACAGATCGCAATGCATAGGTTGAACATCTTACCTGATGCCAAACCTATCAAACAACAGCAGCGACGCTTCTGTCCGGACATCATGAATGCCATCGATCAGGAGGTAGATAAACTCTTGACCAGCGGCTTCATCCGTGAAGAACAATACCCGGATTGGGTAGCCAACATCGTTCCTGTCACCAAGAAGAACGGGAAGATACGAGTCTGTATCGACTTCAGGGATCTCAACTCTGCTTGCCCGAAGGACAAATTCCCGCTTCCAATCACTGATGTGATGATCGACAACACATGTGGCTTTGAGCGCATGTCCTTCATGGACGGGTATTCAGGTTACAATCAAATCAAGATGTTTCCCGATGACACAAAACACACGTCATTCAGGACTCCAAAGGGTGTTTTCTGCTACACAGTAATGCCCTTCGGCTTGAAGAACGCCAGTGCGACATACCAGCGAGCTATGAGCACCATCTTCCGTCAACATCTTTGCAAGACAGTCGAATGCTATGTTGACGACATCGCAGTCAAGAGCCGCCTCAAAAGAGATCATCTACAGGACCTGAAGACGGTCTTCGATCTCATGCGGGCACATCAACTCAAAATGAACCCCGCTAAATCCTTTCTGGGGGTTTCTAGCGGCAAATTCTTGGGCTTTGTCATCACAGCGAGAGGCATTCATGTTGATCCTGAGAAGACCAAAGCCATCCTCAACATGAACCCTCCGAAGAACCTTCGAGAACTTCGGGGCTTACAGGGGCGTCTGGCATATATCCGAAGGTTCATAGCGAACCTCTCCGGTAGATGTCAACCCTTTACTCAGCTCATGAAGAAGGGAGTCTCCTACGTCTGGACAGAGGAGTGCCAAAAGGCTTTCGACGACTTCAAGGCTTACTTAACAAGCCCACCAGTCCTGGTAGCGCCAGTCACAGGCAAACCATTTCTCCTCTACGTCCGTGCCATGGATCATTCTCTTGGCGCTCTGCTGGCTCAAAACAGCGATACAGGCTACGAACAAGCAATCTACTACCTCAGTTGAACACTCATCGGGGCCGAACACCGGTACAACCCCGTCGAAAAGGAGTGCTTGGCTTTGGTGTTTGCCATCCAGAAGACTCGTCATTATGTCTCGGGTCAGACAATTCATGTCATTTCCCGAGTCAATCCGCTCAGAGTCCTCATGACGAAGCCAGGATCATTGAACTCCCGGCTGGCTACATGGGCGATCTTGCTAACACCGTACAACATGGTGTTTGTGCCGCAAAAAGCTGTTAAGGGTCAAGCGCTGGCTGACTTTTTAGCTGCACACCCCATCCCAGAATCCTCAAAACTCTATGAAGACATCCCGGATGAGGTCCAAGAATCCAACGTCACCGAAGGAAGCTCCGTTTGGCGGATGTTCTTCGACGGCGCTTCGAGAACAGGCCCCAAAGGCCAAATCATCGCAGGAGTGGGGGTAGTCTTAGTCTCCCCCGATCAGCTGGTCATCCAGCGTGCGTACTCTCTTTCGAAGCCGTGCTCCAACAACGTTGCCGAGTACAACGCACTCGTCATGGGACTCCAGCTCGCACAACAGCTGGGGGTCGACCATCTGGAAGCTTACGGCGACTCAAAACTCGTCGTAAACCAGGTTCGGGGACAATACGAAGTTCGCCATAAAGATTTAATCCCTTATCATGAAGTCGCGTTGAACATCATTTCAACCTTTACCGGGTTCTTCATTGAACATGTCCCCCGTTTATAAAACTTGGAGGCCGATGCTCTGGCCGGCCTCACAGCCTCATTAGCAGCGCCCTTTGGGACTCAACACTATATCACGGTAACGGGACGAGATCTGGTTTGTCCCAGAAACAACCTATGCTTGCGGGTGGCTCACGCCATGCCGACAAACACTGGTGTTAATGTCCGAGACTGGAGGTTCCCGTTCATCGACTTCGCTGTCTATAGAATCCTTCTAGAGGACCCGAAAGAAGCCGTCTCAGTCAGGAGACGCTCTCTTCGATTCTACTACGATACGGCTACCAAAACGCTGTACCGATGCTCCTTCGATGGGCTCCTCCTTCGATGCCTGTCCAACGAAGAAGCAGCCGAGGCTCTTCAAGAAGCTCATGACGGAACTTGTGGAGCTCATCAACCCGGTCCTAAGTTGCAAGATCGACTGCGACGTATGGGCTACTACTGGCCAACCATAGCTGCCGACGCTGTCGAATATGCTAAGAAGTGCCACGCGTGCCAACTTCATGCAGACTTCATACATACACCATCGGAGCCGCTACATCCTACAGTCGCCTCCTGGCCCTTCGAAGCCTGGGGCATGGACATTGTAGGGCCAATTACCCCTCCTTCATCGAGAGGACACCGTTTCATCCTGGCCATCACCGACTACTTCTCCAAATGGGCGGAAGCAGTTCCACTAGCAGAAGTAAAAAGCTCCAGGGTGGTCAGCTTTATCAAACACCATGTCATTTACCGTTTCGGAGTACCCCGGCGGATCATCTATGACAATGGTCCTCAGTTTATCAGCCATATTTTCAGCAGGTTCTGTGACAAGAGTCGCATTCAGAATGTGGCCTCAACCGCCTACAATTCAACAGCAAATGGATTGGCTGAGGCATTTAACAAAACTATTGTTAGGCTGCTCAAAAAGGTCGTATCATCCAACAAACGCGACTGGGACGAAAAGCTTGGCGAATGCCTTTGGGCTTACCGCACAACGGTACGGACCCCAACAGGCAACACTCCATTCTCCCTGGTCTACGGGAGCGAAGCAGTACTGCCTCTCGAGATACAGATACCTTCACTCCGCGTAGCAATCACAAACAAACTCACAGAAGAGGACAATCAACGTCGTCGTCTGCGGGAACTGGAGGCACTTGACGAAAAGCGTCTCCTAGCTCAACAACGCATTGAGCTCTACCAAGCCCGTATATCACAGGCTTTCAACAAGAAGGTCAAACAGAGGACTTTCCAAGTTGGCGACCTGGTTTTAGCAGTCAGAAGACCTATGGTGTTGACCCACAAGACACCAGGAAAGTTCAAGCCCAAGTGGAAAGGACCTTTTATCATAGAGACGGTATACTCAAACGATGCTTACCGCCTCGCCAAACCCAATGGGGACTTGTTCATGATGCCCATCAACGGCAAGTTCCTAAAGAAGTACTATTCTTGACATCCTCCAGACATGTACTTCCCCTCATACGCTTCCGGAACCCAGCTGTTCCGTGGCATCTTCCAGTAGAAAGATAACCACGTCCATATTACCTCTGAGTTATCTCTCTACACCCTACAGAGCGGAATCTTACACTTCGTAAGCCTACGCAACCCTTCATGTTTACCACGTCCACATTACCTCTGAGTAAACATCTTGTACAAACAACCCCTGCGTTATTGTACATTTATCGCAGAACTTCTACGTCTATATAACCTCTGAGTTGTTCAGCGTATCCCCCAAGATCATTCCTACCACGTCCATAATACCTCTGAGTAGGGAGATTCTATCATTTCGAACCCAATGATTGCCATGTCCACATTACCTCTGAGCAAACATAATGGTTCCTTCAAACTTATTATCTGTACCTGAAAACCAAGGTGCGCAAAAGATAATAGGTCCACACAAATCATCAAGTTTATGACAACAAAAGATGAACACATCACAAAAAAGTTGTAGACTTCTTTATTCTTCAAAAAAAAGGAGTACAAGAAGCTACATCATCCCCCAGCTAGGGTTGCAAAAGAACACAAAAGAAAAAGAAAAAAAAGCTATGGTCCCTGAATCTCCCCAGGATGGGCTGAGAGCTCCCTGACTCGAAGCTTTAAGTTGACTGCGCGGGCCTCCACCGTCGCCAGGACTCGTCGCTCTGCTTCCTGGCGCATCAATTCAACGGACCCAGCGGAAGTATCACTTGCATGCTTCTCATCAAGCTGTTGTCGTTGCTGCGCCAAGGCAAGAGTCCGTTGAGTGAAAGTCGCTTCATCCTTCTTGAATGCTGCATGTTCAGCCCGGACACGCTCGACCTCTAACTGGAGTCGGGCCCGTTAGTCTTCAAGGTGGCGCATCTGGGTATCGATATCCGCGATATTAGCTTCCAATGCAGCTCGAGTTTCCACCATCGTCTTCATGGACTGAGACAACTGCTCTACCGCAGCCTCGGTCTCAGCCACCTCGCGCTCCCAAACGCCCACAGTGGCCTGGTATGAAGACTCGATCTCGGCAATCAGCTTCCCCTTCTCCGTATCTATCAGGACAGAGAGGTCGTTTCGCCGGATGCGTTGAAGTTCCGCGAGCCGCTCATCTAGTTCAATCACCGAAGCCTCCAGAATTTCAGCCATATGGTCGTGGCCTTGATGAATACGAATCAGCTCGATGCAGGGCATTGCCAGAGCTTTTGCCATCGCAAAACTCCCATTGGCATCCATCACAGCAGATACACCCTTCTGCAACATTTTGTACACCCCTTCGACGAGGAATTTCACATACTCATCTGCATCCGCCAGGACCTGCGGTGTCATGGCAGGAGTTGGAGAAGCTACTGCAGTTTGTGAACCGGAAGAAGATCCGCCAACCTCAACCAGCAAGGCTTGAACCTCGGCATCAATGGGCTCTTCATCAACAGAGGCTGGACTTCTAGCCCGAGGAGCCGAACCAACAGAAAGAGCCGGCACAGGCGTCGAGATGGTCCCCCAAGTAGAAGGAGCTACAGAGGGTTCTACACCCTTACCCTTCTCAAGCCCGTAGGAACCTCCGACGTCAACAGCCACCTCTTCTACCCCCAACATCCTATCAACAGTTGGTACCTCCCTTGGTGGAATAGGGAGATTATCTCTTGTCTCTTGACCCGTCGCAGCGGTCTTGACTGCCAGACGGGTCTCATCATCGAGTCCCTCAACAGGGACAGAATCTGTCGCTACCTCCTGAGTGGTAGCCGCCTCAACTTCCACGATGGAAGCCGGGATAGGACTCGGCATTGATGCAGCCGACCTCCCCTCAATATGATGAAGAGGGGATTCAACCCTCTCCTCTGTCTCAACCATATCTGCTGTCCTCACAGCAGATTCTTGCAAGACCGGAGGAACGTCATCGGAAGGCGACGAACTCCAGTCCACTTCATCATCAGGATGCCTCGAGTCCGCAGGACCCTCAGCATCCAAGGCCTCCACGGCAGACGGTGCTCTCCCAGAAGTTGTTGCGACCTCGAAGTCGGAAGATATTAAAACCTCCACAGGAACATCTTCGGGACCTTCCTCCACGGGAGACATTAGCATCGGTGGAATGCGCTCGTCAGAAGAGCCTGCCACCTCCTTCGGTTTACTAGCGCCCGATTTTGAAACACGGGACTTCTTCTTCAATCCCTACAAGAAGAAGAGCATAAGTCGCCACAATGACGAAAAGAATTGGAATTATAAAATATTCCTTACCTCAGCAGGGATTGATCCTGCTGGCATTTTAAGTGGCACTTCCATAACCTTCGGGGTCAGCGCCTTTCTCGACCTTTTTGGTACAGAAGAACCAGCTTCTGTGTCAGCACGCCTTTTTCCGACAGACGGGTCTCCCACTGGTACTGCAGCGGCAGCGCGATACCCCGCCAACTCTGGTGGACGATATGATCGGGCTGCCATCAACATATTCGCTATCGCCTCCAGTTGGGTTCCAATAATGAAACTAGTCTCCCTGTCATAACCAGGAGACATAGCAGTCATAGTGCAATACAGCTTGGCGGCCGGATATAGGATCGGCGGCCGAGGATTGCGAACTGGCGTGGTGAACTTAACGCTAGTGCATCCAGCGTTATAATATTGCCAGCCCCAGGCTCCATTCAGCAAACTCCCGATGAAGCCTAAACTACTACTGGGATTCTGCAACATTAACTGGGTATAGCCAAATTGACGAGCAAATCGGCTTGGCAGATAAGGCTCCAGATAACACCTATTCTGGTTGCGGTAGACCAGGTGAGAAGGCCGGATACTCTGCAACCAACGAAAACTCTATTTCGGCAGAGTGATCGCATCTTCGCCAGAGTCAACTAAATCTTGGTCGGCCTCAAAATCTTTGAAGATCGGGCCAACCTTGACAATTTCCCACCCCTGAAGGTAGGACAAGACTCTCCTGCAAACGGGGACGCCAGTGTAAGACCACTTCCTCTTATAGAAGCGGCGAATGAAGGCATCTCCTTCGACATGGTCCTCCTCCGGACCGGGACTCATCACGTTCGTATGATGCAAGATCAGCCACCCCATAAGATAATGGAAAGGCAGCTCGGCCCGGGGAAAGTTATCATTATTACCTCTCTCGTGGATCACATCATCGGCAAAGGACCTCAAACCGCGCAACAGGTTGCACACCATCGCGGGAAGAAGAGCCAAAGGCCGTCCACAGGCCAACTTCACCGCAAGCAAAATGAGATTTCGATGTACCCTCTCGACGGCACCGGATCCACCTGCAAATATGCAATCCCGGAGCCATATCATCAAGTAGGACGTCAACACTGCCTTGGATGACATCCGGTGCCCGCAGTGCCAGAAACAGCTATACGTAGCCTTGCCGCCCTCATTAGAATGTGGGGTCCTTTCGTCCAGTCGGCTTATTTCAGAACTCACTTCCGCGGGCTTCAATCCCTGCGGAGTCGCAAACCGAATCCTCGAAGGATCCGTCAAATCCTGCCTGAAGACGTAGTCCCTCCAAGCAGTCACATGAGGCTGGGTCTTGCCCTTGTCCCTCCGGTGTATCAGATAATGATAGCTTGTCACCTCTTTGAAAACAGCCATCATCTCCGGATCCTTATCCTCCAGAACTTAGATCTCTTCATTTGATGGAAAATATTCCTTGTACGGTTCCGAGCCCCAAGGAAGCTTGGATACCTCGTACATCTCATGAAGGGCCAATCCCAACTCCCCCACCGGAGTAAAGAAGCTACCAGTCTGGGCATTGAAAAGCTCCAAGAGCGCAAGGAACATAGGCTTATTGAGGTCCACGCCTGCCTGCGTGGCCCGAATGGCGGCTGTCAGCCCGATCTCTTTAAGTTCAACCTCGAACCTTGAAAGCACCCAAGTGGTCAACTCGTCCCACTTCGGGATGTAGTGACACCAGCCTTCGACTCTGAAGCTACCTGTCGGATACATCACCTTTGATGTCAGCATCCGATTTACAAAGATCGGGGCACTGAAGGGAAACGTGTCATTTGGGACCTCGCTGTAGATGCTCCCAGGATGCAAGGCTCGGTAACTAAAAGAAGAACCGGCTCGTGAAGCAGTCAAAGTATCTCGCTGGTTCGAGGATGCGTCAATTGAGAGGGTACCTCCCAAGGCCCCTCCTTGAGAGGGAGTAAGTTCCCAACCCATCCTTCTCTTCGAAGCTAGACGATGAAAAGTCGTCAGCGGCAACTGGCGGCCAACCTGCCGCATGTACAAAACTATGCCTTTGGCAGAAAAGAACCAGTCTTCTCTAATCCTCAGTATCTTCGCTTCAGAAGAGACTAGTCGGTCGCCAAACAGAAAGGCAGGTTTTAAGAAAGTTATACTGTCGGATTCGGCAGACTTCAGTTTACCGCTCTCTATCATACTCTGGAGGAAAAGAGGCAACTGGGTCTGGATTTGTAGCATTCTCTCACGAGGTTGGTCCTGTAAGATAGCATCCTTCGCAGGATTGATCACCGCCTCGTCAAAATCAACTCCCATCTGACAAAGAGAAGCATCCAGAAGGACCTCATTCAACAAAGGGATCGTCATCGACACTGATACAACAAAGGTGGAAGTCAGGCAAAAATGTCAAATAGCTTCGGCGCATCATCAGGGCGTAAGCCCATGCGCGCCAGCATCAGAGCTTCGGCGCATTCAGGGTCTAAGCCCATGCGCGTCAGCAGCCTCGGCGCATCATCAGGGTTTAAGCCCATGTGCGTCAGCAGCCTCGGCGCATCATCAGGGCGTAAGCCCATGCGCGGTAACTTGCTTCGGTGCATCATCAAGGCGTAAGCCCATGCGCGTCAGCATTGGAGCTTCGGCGCATTCAGAGCGTGAGCTCATGCGTGTCAGCGAAGGCTTCGGCGCATCATCAGGGTACGAAACCCATACGCGTCAGCCATTAAAACCTCGGTGCATGATAAAGGTGTAAACCTATGCACGTCGGCGGGGTAGAACCTCGGCGTATCATCAGGACAAAAGTCCATACGCGTCAACAAATCTGAGTTAGGGCACAGTCTGGCCCAAAAGCTTATGTAAAGGAGATGAAACCCACCCGTCACCTCAGGACGAACGTCGGCCGGAGTTGCAGGGGTGATAGGTGCATCCTCATCAACGAACTCCTTCGCTTTCTCCTTTTCCTTGCCGGCACCACCGCGAGGAGTCTTGGGAGCCATTCTCTCAGAGAAGAAAAAGTTAGGGTTTTGAAGAAAAACTCTAAAGAAAGCAAAGACACAGAGCAGATGAACTCTCTCTCTCTCCAACCCTTACCTATTTATAGGGCTTGGTTGCATGCGTGAACCGATGACGTGTAATCTCAGCCGTCGCTTCGGGTTCCGTGAGGAGATAACAACAAATACAACCAAAAGATCATCATTAATCTTTTGGGTTACCAAGGCGTCATCATCATCAACTGGAAGGAGCATGCGCCCGAACAAGCAAGCGCCCAACAATCATGCGCCCTGACCTCCATGCTTCTTATTCAAAGTATTCCAAAACTTATTCAAAAGTTTTGAAAACTTTGAAGGGGGTCTTGTAGAAGCATGGAATTTTACAGCCAGAAAGCCCATGCACCAGGCACTATATGCGCCAAAACTCAGACAGCAAAATCAAATAAGCCATTCGAAGAAGGACTTTTTATATATATAAAAGTCTATTACATGGCTAGAAAAGGTTGTACAAAGGAGAATTTCTACAAAAGAAAGATCCTAGATCTACAGCCAGCTACCATCATGCGCCTTCCGATAGGCGCAGCAGTCATCATGCGCCTTCCAGATAGGCGCAGCAACCACCACGCGCCTTCCGATAGGCACAGCAGTCACCAAGCGCTGTCAGTTAGGCGCAGCAGATGTCATGTGCCTCCAGCCAGGCGCATCCTACCATCTCTTCAGCAGCTCAGTTATGTGCATCCCTTCAACAGCTCAGTTATGAGCAACTCTTCCAACCAGGCTCACCTGGCCGAGCAGAGCCCAGTTATGTGCTGCTCTTCCAGCCAGGGTCACCTGATAAGTGCTTCGATTACACAAAGCATTTAACCCTCTGGCTGGAACCACGGAAGAGAAGAGCACGACAAAGTTGTGGCCAGGAGAGGCTTCGAAAGAGCCTCCAAAGACCAAGAAAGACCGTGATCGAAATCATGGCACAAGGAGCTTTCAACACAAACAAAGTGGGCGGCACCCACTTTGAAGGAAGAGAGAGCCTAGCACCGCCATTCCGATCTACGGCTCTTCCGGAACAACAGAGACGAGGCCTGAACATCCCTATCTTTGGATGCAATAGGCACCTTCCACCTGCCTCAGAAGCCCTCGACTCCGTCTTTTGGATGTAACAGTCACCTTCAAGTGCATCGAAGACAACACGACGTCTCATCTTCACCCTCGGGAGCACTTCGTCAACAGAATATACCCATATATCCAAGTTCATGTTGGAAGTACGTGAGGGAATGAGGAGCAAACCTTCTCTCCATGCTACTATTTATAGGCCGGACAAATCAAATCCACGCGCCAAGTGGATGACCCTCCAAATTTTGTGCAATGAATTTGCATTTAATGGATGAACGGGACGCCTTGAATTCAGCCAAACGGCTATTAATAGCACTCGAGGAGCTAGACAGCCGCGCCATTAATGGACATGTCGGATACGCCAGCCAAACAGCGCATCACATGGATGCGCCCTCCAGCATCAGGTGCATTACATAGACGTGCCCTACAGTACCCGGCGCATCACAGAGGATGCGCCCCCCTCACATCTCCATACCGAGTGGAACACCAACCAATGTGCCCACTCAGCTGTCCATTGAATGTCACAAACATTAAATGCTGAACTGACACCAGAGTTGGCAGCACGCTTTCCAAAGTCTGAACAGTTCAGCTTTTTCAGAGAACGAAGCGTCGGCAACGTCAGCATCATCATGACTCTATTCCGACGGCTACTGCCACGTGGCCATCCGCATGCGCCTCTACGGCCATGCGTCCAAACCAGCATGCGCCTCAAAAGCTATGCGCCTCAAACCCTTCACTGATCCCTAAAGACAGAAGAAGAGTCTCCAGTTGAAGCTTTGCATGCGCCTCAAAAGCCATGCGCCCCAGACTGATCTCTGATCCCGAAAGACAGAAGGAAAGTCGCCTGCATGCGCCTCAAAAGCCATGCACTCTAAACAGTTTGCAACCCCTAAAGGTTATGAGCCGCAGCCTCCTCCTGCGCCCAATCAAGGCGCAGCTCACCAGATTACTTTCCTCCACCAAATCCGAGATCTTCGAGCCATGAGTCGATGACACGTGTCCTTTGACTCAACTCGTCTAAGAATTTAGCAACGGAAAGATCTTCTCCTCTGCTACGTGCCGGCTCACAACAGTAGTATGAAGAGTTCTCCCCCTCAATCAGGGCGCATCATCTACGCGCCTCCATCAGCAACCTCCACGTGGCGTCCCCACACACTGGCGCATCCTACATGCGTGCATGAGCAGCCAGCCTACAAAACTATAAATAGAAGAATCTTCTCCTTCACACACACAGAGGGGATCCATAACGAACATACAAGGAATCATCAGAGAGGCAGATACAGACACTCAACGTCTTCCTCCTCTCAGCAAGTTCCAGCACCCAGAGCAATCCACACCTTCAGAGAACCGATAACCGTCGTCAGCCGGTCAACGGAATCAACGCATTACCACTCGCTCCATTGGCACTAAGGACCCAGCTTAAACAAAAGTGTACTCCTAGGACTACATCTAAGTCCTACATTGTAACACTGTTCTGTTTGTATTAAAGTTTTCAATCAAACAATTTTAATGGCAAACAGCCCTCTGCAAACATCACTCACGAGGATAATACCACCTCCGGTCGTGATCTTGCAGGTCCTAGGAAATGATTCAGATACAAGGCAATGTCTAACAGCAAATGATACAGACACAAAATTATGGGAAGCCCCAAATCAAATAAGGCAAAAGCTGGAATAGAGTCGAGAAGAACAGAGCCTGCTATCAGCTTCCCAATAGCCTCTACATCCTTGGCCGCCATGGCAAAAGCTTGGCCCTGCTACCTTCCTTGGCCTGCTGCTGATGCTCCACGAACCGCTGTTGCTGAGTCGGCAGCGGTCCCTTCTACTGTACTACTAGGGCTCTGGCCCCCGCTTCCTGAGCTGCTCGTTCCGAAGATAGAGGGCACTCCCTCAACTGGTGCTCTGCCGAACCACAGAGTAGGCACCTCCAGAGCATATTTCTGCAGTCATTCCACACATGCTCTGGTTTCTTACAAAAACCATAACTGACGGGCTGCTGCCTGAGTGCCTGCGGCTGAACCCTCGGCTGTTGCTGCACCTGCTGGAAAGGTGCACGACCCTGACCCTGGAACTGTCTCTGTTGATGCTGCTGCTGAAAGTGTGGCCTCTTGGCCGGTCCTCCGCTACCACTGGCTCCCTGAGCGTCTCGCCCCCTCTTGAACCTCAGCTCATGATCATCCTCTGCTGCTAAGGTACCCACCAGGATCTCCTCAAAAGTGGCACTGCGGGCACTCTTGGTATTGGATTTCACCTCCTTGACTAGCCCCTTCATGAACCTTCGGACCTTCATCGTCTCAGATAACCCATCAACAAATCTTTCCAGATGGCAGAACTCCTCGACGTACTCCTCAACAGTCTGGCTGCCCTGCACCAAAGTCTCGAACTGCATCTCAAGGGCACCAAGCGCTGCGTCGGAGAAAAACTTCTCCTTGAACAGCTTCCTGAAAGCTGCCCAAGTCTGCCTAACTGTACCAACCCTTGGGTCTATCTGGTACCACATGCGAGCTAAGTTCTGCATCATACTAGCCGCCGCCTCAATCTGTAGCTCGCTGGAATCTCTGCCAGCCTGAAGATCTCCTCCATGTACTTGATCCACTCATCTGCATACATGATGCCCTCTGTACCCCTGAAGTCCTGCAGGTGCATCTTTTGAAAATCCTGTATGCCCTTCTCCTTTGGCTGATGTTGTTACTGAACTGCAGGAGGCTGAGCTGTAGCCCTCTCAACTGTCGTCAGGGCCAGATCGATGCCCCGACTGAACTCTGTCGTTTGACGCTACTAATGAGCCTACTGGGCCTCCATGAACTGCTGGAAGAAAGTGAACAGCTGGACTGTATCGACGGATACTGAAGGCGGCTGCTGCTGCTAAAGCATCTTCGGTATAACCGGGCTCTGCGTGCGAACTGGTGGAGGGGCTCCTCCGAATGTAGCTGAAACACCCACCCCAGCTGGCATAACTGGTGTTGCGGTATCGGGGGTTGGCTGTACAGGACGAGAGGTGGAAGACCTCTCATCAGTGTCTCTCTGTCCTGGGCGATGAGATCTTGTCTCGACCATTCTGGAGACAGATCAAGCAAGAAACAATTTCTGAGAATGAGTCGAAATAGCAAAGGAGGACAGTTTATATTCAAGGGAAGACAATAAGCAGCAAATTTAGATAAAAGGAATCTGATTTAGAGTTTTTCCTAATGCTATTGAGTACGTTCAAAAATATCCTAATCCTACTGCAGGCTGCAGTGATACTCTAGTTCGAATACCACCGCAAATCTAGACCTGCATGGGCTACCACTAAAAACGTGTCAAGACCCGCACCCAGTGTAAGGGAACGAGAAGTGGGTACGTCCAGCCTACGTCGCAGTGTCGACGGTAGAATGCTGTCCTAGGTCACATACATCTAACAGTTATAAGGTACATTTTACAGTTATACTCTCCGAATGGAGGAATAATATAAAGTACAAATCTCAATCACAGCTAAGAAAGATGTACGATAAGATAAATAAGAATATCAACAGGATCCGTAGATGAAATACGAATAAAGAGATAATCCAAAGTGTCTAAGATAAACATCTAACAAGATCCACAAATCTACATCATCATAATCTCTAGTACAAATATCCAGATGAGATACAACTGAAATAAGAAACTAAACTAAGGGAGTGTCGTCAACAGGTAATGGATCCTACTGGAAGTCTAAGTCACAGGTGTCCTCTAATGCTGTCCCATAGTAGGTGGTACAGCACGCCTCATCCTCGTCCTCTGTAATATTTTCAATAGGTTCAATCAGGACAAGAGCGAACACAGTACATCTCACGCAGTTCATGATATGACAGGATATATAAATATGCTATAGAATAAGATACAAGAAACGCTAGGAAATATATGAAATAAAGGAGATGACTGTAAAGAAATATCTACTATAAGTAAAGAACTAACAGTGAACTAGTGATTTAGATTATAAGATAGACATGTGAATGGCTTAAATTTGCACATAAGTAATCTAAGAGTTTGCACATGAGTATACTACTTTGGAATTGTTCACATGACCATTTATACTCTCCCGTACCCTAATTAATACACAAGGATCCAGACAGGTTATCTTATTGCACATGATATCACATGAAGGCCCATAAAGGGGTATACATGATTGTATACATGTGAGCTTTGTGAACATGAGAGTACATGAATCACAAGAGTGCACATGAATGGTGAAAGCACCGGAGTACATGATGAAAGTGAAATGCACATGACATACTGTAACCCGATGCTCCCGAAGGGGGGGATAACATCTCATGAAGGGATCCATATAGTACCAATCCGTGTTAACAACGTGACAGCATCAAGTAAATTAATCTAGAGTGTAAATTTAAATCCAATCAAGTATGAAATGGTCAAAGAATGTACTCACCTGATATCCTGAGTATCCGAAGTGAAAATACAGTCTGAGGAGAGGTGTCTGACTCCTATTTAGAACAGCACAAGTCACAACATGTCCAGAATGGTAAAATAGAGCACTACAATACATTCTACATGATGTTTGGGTCAATCTAGGCTATAGTCAACCATTGGTCAACTCTAGTCAACTACACTAGTCAAACTAGGTCACGTCCTAACCCAAACAAGTCTCACTAAGCCTAACCATATCCATCCTAGCATTCACACAAGTCATAACACTACATAACTATCAACACACAATTTCATGTATATACATACCCATATACACATAATGTATACATAGGCATACATATAGGAAGACCATATAGGGCTATATGCCATGTACAAATCTATATTGGCATACACTTATATATGTATTCACCATATTTACATATACAAATATATATAGGCAAACATACATATATATTTACATATTATCTAGCAAGAATATAGAGATTTATATATATACATATATAGAGAGGGAGAGGGATAGAGTGACAGTAGCAGTAGGGTGTGCGTGTGTACCATGTTCCTGTGTATGTGAGTATACAATATGTGTATGTGTATACAATGTGTGTGTGTATACAGTAGAGTATGTGTGTGTGCTCATGTTCTCAGGTTTTGAATGTGGGTAGGTAGCAGTAGAGTGTGGGTGAGTGTATATAGCAGTAGATATAGGTGTCTCAGGTTTGAGTGTACATGTGTGTGTGTGTGTGTGTGTGTGTGTGTGTGTGTGTGTGTGTTAGATTACAACATAGGTTTTGAGCATTTGTGTGTGTTCTCAGAAATCAGTGTATACACAGATTTAGTTTCTGTTTACACCCATTTGCACTTCGAAAACCCATTAATCCAAGCTAACATGAATCCCAACATGTAGACTTAATCTCAGATATATATATATATATATATATATATATATATATATATATATATATATATATATATATATATATATATATATATGATCTAACATGATAAATTAATCTTCTAAAATCAGTAAAAAAATAATTAAAACTCAGGAAATCAGTTTTCAGAACCTATTATCAGAAAATTGGGGAAAATACCAATTCGAGTTTAAAACATAGTTAATAATCCAATAATTGGTTGGTAAATGATAGTGCACATGTGTATGTGTCACACAAGTGTCATGGTGTCCATAAATTCAAGACACGACGTGTCCACACAAATCTAACACACTAGCTACACTAAGCAGTACACTGTCTCGTGCACGAGTTCACCACGTTCGTGGACACGACACACGACACCAATGACCTCGTGCTCGTGTCAGAAGGTAGAAGGGGTGTAGTGCTACGTGTCCATAAGCCTGACACAAGTCCATGTCATATCCTGTGCGGACACGAGATGCGTATCAGTGAGCAAAATACACAGTACAGTGTACGGTGTAAAACGCGTACGGGCCAAATATCATGTTCGACATGACACGAGGAGTCATGGGACTGGGCGAGTGGAATGTCAGTCCCTGCCCCGACCTCCACACCAAGTTTGGTGGGTCCACGTGGCCTGTGCAGTGAGCACGACATGTGTAGCAGCAGGACACTCGAGACACGGTCTCGTGCTGCGTGTCCGTGTCAGTTTTTGACACAAAAATGACACAAGGATCAACTCAAACAAGAGGGATTGTGATCTACACATATAGGGCTACAAGATCATTCAAAAACATTTCAAAATTATCAAAATAAATTCTATTGTGGTATTCTAACAAACACTTACAAATAGAAAATGATACGTGTCCGATACGGACACAAAACCAATGCAAAACTTTACCAAACACATATCACAGCTAGGGGACACCTAGATCTAGGCTATCATGCAAAGAAATCAAGAATACATGATAGTTTGAGGTGTTTACCTATGGAGTATCAATCACAAGGAAAAAGCCCCAAATATGAAGATTCCTCTTGCAAGCCAAAAGCTCCAAATTGTACCAAATATGAGATTTCTCTCCATGAACAGTAAATAGAGTGGGATTAGGTTCTAATGCAAGAGACTAGAGTCAAAAATGAATTAAAATGAAAAAGTTATGAATTGAGGAAGAAGGACCAATACCTCTTTCTTTCCAAAAGTTGTTTTGATGCAAAAGAGGCAAGAACTAGAAAGAGAGATTAAATATGGGGAATCCCTATGTGGCCGGCCATGTAAGGAAGGAATTAGGGTTAGGGTTATGACTAATGGGCTTGGGCCAAGTTTCAATGTTAATGAAGTCAATCCATAAGTCAAAAGTCCATGCAATAAATCACTTATTCTCTATATGAAACTTGATTCAAAACAACTCAACTTGGGTTGACTTAAGTTAGACTAGGGTCCCACCACGCTAATCAAGTCACCATAGCTAAATTCAACATCTAGGTTAGTCTCCAAAGTCTCAACTAGCAAAGGTCAAAAATAACAACCACCACTCCAATAATTCAAAATAAATCCAAAATTCTCAAAATGACCAAAATACCCTCAAGCTAAAATGTGGTAGTGACATCTCCCATTGATAAGAGTAGAAAACCAGATATTATCAACCAAGTGAAGAATCATAGTTCGCTATTCATCACAGAAACCGAATTGCTTCAATACCCGAAGAAGGAACGCCCAGCTGACCCGATCATCGACCTTGCTAATGTCAAGCTTGATCGCAATATTTCCTCTCCAATATTTATGATCCAACGCCGAGATCATCTCTTGAGCCAGAATAATATTATCTACAATTTCATGCCCTTTGACAAAGCAACTTTGTTCTTGAGAGATAATGCGAGGAAGGATGTCAACCAACCTCCTAGCCAAAAGCTTCGAAATGATTTTGTTAACAAAATTACACAGACTAATAGGGCAATAGTCATTGAGGACTTTGGGGTGCTTGTGTTTAGGAATCGGTAGCAAGTACGTACTCGTGATAGACTTAGGCAGAGCAAACCCATCTATAAACAAGCACACAGCATCAAGGATAACCTTGCCAATGATCGACCAACTGGCTAAGAAGAAGGAACCCGAGAGCCCATTAGGGCCCGACGTACTACTGGGGTCCATACTCTTAACAGTAGAGTATCGCTCCTCCATAGAGGGTTTAGCAATCAATGCATCATTATCTTCTTGAGAAATAATACAAGGAATATGAGCTAGGTAATCATCTTCAATGACAATATGAGGAGGAGTGAATACCTTGCTATAGAAATAATTTGCTTCCTGTAGAATGTCTTGCAGAGATGATAGAGTATTTCCTTCTGTAGTAGATAAGTGATGAATGTGCAGTCGATTGCGTTTGGAAGAAACATAAGAGTGATAGAACTTTGTATTTCTATCACCCTCCTCATCCCATTTGACCCAAGCCTTCTGCTTCCAGTAAGCAT
>JANAVB010016799.1:3096270-3463770 GCA_029216955.1 Iris pallida | reverse complement strand
AACATTCCATTCATCTCATAACATAGGCTACGAAGAGTTACGATTATGAAATTTTGGGAGGATTGGTGGACCAAGAGATGGAAACTACATAATAGGTATAGGGACCTATTTCATATAGTTTGGTTTTATAGCCAAATATGGCAATATGCATGGATGGGTTGAACTTGGTTTAATGGGTTCCCTAATTGGACATCAATCTTTGCTTGAATAAACTTAGATTTTAATCTATATTGGCCGGTCAAGATGCACGAAATCAATCTGAACCACTCATATTAGATTAGGGTAACTTAGAATAGGTTTCAACTCGAGTGGTTGAGCTAATTTTCAGTCAGATGAGTTAATTAGGTTTCTTAAGACCAAAATGCATCTTCTGTAACTTTTGTGTTTAAGTAGCACATGAGAACTCTGTTGAGTGGCACACTAGTGGTATGTACATAGTGGGCTTCGATTAGATCACAACCATATATTGGGTCGAAAGATTTGAGTCGAGATTGGATCTCTAATTGAGGTCGGAAAGTACGTCGATATTATACTAGGGGTTATAATTGGCCTTTTTGACCCGAAAGTCGCATAATAAAAATAAAGCACAAGGGGACCTGTTTGAGTGGGACATGATATGCCTAAATGAAGGTGGACTCGTCTAGATCTTGCATATAAAATTTGTTGGAAGGTAACAGCTGGTATTGCGCTCCGAAAAATAATGCCATGGTAGAGGACATCAAATGATCTAAATGAAAAGTGGGTGTTCATGAGGTACTGATTTATCAGTCTAGTGGGAGCAAACTTATCTTAATTAATCGATAATCCTAGTAAATCCTAAAAATTAGAGGAGCTTACAACCTATACATTTTCGAAATTCCTTTCTCGAAATTAAACTAAGATACGATTCTTTGATAAATGAAGTTAGAAAAATTGAAGTCGAGATATGTACCTTGACTTTTTGAACAATGGGGGAATGAATTCTAAGGTACGTGATGCAAGAATTCAAGTCATAGGGTTTCTAATGGTGATGAAGGTAGTGCTCCTCCTTTGTTGTCGATAACTCGTAGAAGTATTATGCTATGGATATTGGCTAAGCTAGTGAATTCGTTGTTCTAATGCTAAGTCATATCTTAATAATAAATGGTATAACTAGAATAATATCTGCTGGATTCCTAATCTCGGGATGGATGTCTATCACAGCTGTGATAAATGCTTGCCCTTACCTATCTCTATTCATCTCTTGTCTAACCTGTACTGCTTGGTCGAGTAAGGGTTTGAAAAATAAATGATGGTTTAACATAAAAATATAAAGAGTAAGGGTTAAGAAATCAAGATGAATGATTAGTGATCGAGGGTACATGATTACTTAGAGAAAAGGTTTTATGTTAGTCGTCTAAGTTAGGGGTCCGATTAAGGAAACGATTCTAATCATTCTTAATTTCGAATGATTAGAAGATCATGATAATAGATTAGGATCAGGAGAAGAACGAACAACTCAAGGCAAGGTTATAGTCACTTAGCTTGGCCGATGGTTAGCTACACTTTGTATATCCAACTATCATGGCCATAAGGGAATACTCTGTGTCTACGAGCGCTTGTTTTTCATAATAGGTAATAAAAAAAGAGTTCAAGGAAGATGGGATCGATTTGCAAACATAGGTTTCAAAGGTGATTGAATAGTTCAAAAAGGAGTTGTCAAGATCATTGCAGATGATATCCTAGAGGGCAAGGTTATCTATATCTCAATCTACATAGAATAATCATACGAAGAGCGAACCAAGTACACTACGTTGATAAGACCATCATGCACCGGTTCTGATTAGACAATATGTTAGTAGACATGCCCAGATAACATATGTCTTGAACATGCTCGATAAAAGGATGAGCTTGTAAAACTATCCAATAATAGCAGTATTAGTCAAGATAGTTAGAATTATGAGTATGTGAGAAGATGAAAAAATTGTGAATAGTTTAAGTTCTTCAAATAAAATCTAAAACTCATCCGGTGTTTGTACATATACAGTCGTCCTATTGTCTTTTTGTCTAAGGCCTTCGTTAAGGTCAAAGGGAGTGTTAGGTCGTGAGGCATTCTATCCAACTTATAAGAGTTAAATTAGTGTGATGGGACAATGGAACATGCCTACCTAGTATGAGTCACCTTTCTAACCTTTATCAAGCACGAGTGAATGGATAAGAATTACGATAGAAGGAATCAAGCAAGATGCAAATCAAGAGAGTTAAGCGATTGAAAAGGGAATCGAGGAAGAAGGTCAAGTATGTGGATGATATCCTAGACTCTAATCCTATTTGCAGGCCCGTTCGATAAACTAACATAACCGAAATGGCTAACTCGACCTGCATGGGCCACCACAAAAATATGTCGTGCCCTAGTCCCAAAATACGTAGGACTAGGTACGTAGACATGCCAGTCGTATAATAATATACGTAAGTTGTAAATGCAGTATATCCATAACAAGGTACGTAGACATGCTAGCCGTATAATAATATACGTAAGTTGTAAATATAGTATAACCATAACAACTAATCTCATCCATAAAAGAAAGACAGAATATATCATTAATCAACTTTGAATTGTCTTTTATACAAGTCGTTGGGCGGAGACAAATCTACTACCAACTATTTAAATTAAGAGAAAAATATACATGGAAAAAGGATTTATAAAATAGCAAGGATGATCCAAGAGCAATCATCTTCGATGTAATGGAGAAGATCGCGGCCTTGGCTAGAGCACCTGCGAAAAGTCATAAAAGCACACACCTGGAAAAATTACCAAGTCCTCAGGGCGACGTAGCAAGATTCATAATATACATGCCTACTATGATAGTAAATAGCATACATAACGGGATGACGAAAATATGGCACTCTACTTCTAAACAAACTACATAAAAATGCAACATCAAGGACAATGTTCAACACTTGGGCTAACAGATACATATACCATCACAACCGTAGCTCATCCAAAACTAAAGGCCAACAGAATAATCATAATCGCATCTCCTCCGAGAATAACGACCAACAGAATATTACAACCATAGCATGAAACTAACGGCCAACGAAATCATCAACACAACCGAAGCTCATCCGAACTATCGGCCAACAGAATACTATCATATAGCTGCATGCCTAGTAACTGTCCTCCGTATCACAATGATCTATACAGGTGTCCAGTCAAGTCAAATCAAGTCAAGTACAAGTAACAGTTCAAGGTATATCAATTGGATATGACGCAGGATAAAGCAATACTATCATGACCTATACATGAAATAGCAGAGATATATATAATGATGAAATATTTCGAGAAAAATAGCAATGACGTAAACATGAGAAACAGTAACCAAGCATGAATGAAAATAACAAAAATAGAAAAAAATAAAAATAGTGTATAGTGGGCAAGGTATACTTGCCTAAGGTTGTCTGCAAAATGACAGTATCCAGTAGCTCGAATTGTTAGATCAGTGAAGTAATGAAAGATCAAATCCCGCAAACGCCCGCGGATGTTGAAATAAATATTACAAATATTTTTGGTATAAAAAAGTGTCTAAAAATGCCTACCCAAAAGTCCAATTCTAGACACAGGGGCAAAATCATAATTTTGAATCAAAACATGTTCGTCGTTGGACCAGCTTTGCATCAAAAAGTATGCCAGTACCTACAATCTCTAAAGTCATCAAACTATATATCTACGGGTCTTGTTTGACGATATGAATCCAACCGTATGTCCAAATTAGACTCTGGTGGGCCGTGCACAAATTCGTCCATTGTATCGGGTCGCGGGCCTGCCAAAATAGCGTTTCGATCGACTTTCTCAGAATCGGACCAAACTTGGCTCACAGGACCAAAAAAATAACATTGTCCCAATGGCATAAGTTTTATCTCTAGGTGACAAACGTGCACAAAGTTATGGGCTAAGGGGCTGATACGGGGTATCTCGTTCGATATGCCTTGATTTCGTCGCGTACACACAATAAAATTGAGTTTCGTTGAATCCCACACGTCGAAAACATCCATTCGCATCTTTTGATGCTCATGGGTTGCAACCATGTCACCAAGTTTGTCGGGGCACACGACGTATCGATGGAAATTTCTAAAATTCTTAATGTTTTGAAAACTATTTTTTGCAGGTTTTCGGAATCCAATTTTTTGACATATAGTTGTCAAAAATTTAATCTACAAGAAGTGTTCTAAAGCCCTATTGGTTTTCTATCATTGTTCTTAATTAGTTTTGGAAAATTCCTATTATCCCGATTATAATCTGCCTTCCAAGGCAGCCCTAATAACTGTTATAAACAGGATGTATGTTCAATATTTTTTGTCATTTTTTTAGGAGGTTCTCTGAGAAATACAATGACTATGATTAAATCTACTTAAGGAGAATTAAAGAGGGTTATATTAGATATATGTAGGATTTTCTAGATCAAAATTTCAACGAGCAATCCGAAAGAAATTTAATAGAGAAGTGGTACCTTTGCACTAGTGTCGTTGTTGCTGTGTCTGTTGCCATCTCTGTTTTGAGCATGGGGCGGTGGTACAGGCAGCCCGAGGACATGCGAGGTACTATGCGGGGTCAGGGAGTTGGGTCACGGAGCCTAAGGTTTCTTTGAGTCTTCTTTTATCCTCTTTTTCTTTAACTGCTACGCGCCTATATATAGGCAGTTGTACATGCCTGGTCGGGTGAGAGCGGTTTCTTCAACTCGCGAGAACTTCAAGTTCTCGCGAGATAATCTTTTTTCTACTTTTATGTATATATATATATATATATATATATATATATATATATATAAAAAAAAAAAAAAAAAAAAAAAATATATTGAAAAGGAAAAACTTTATTGAAGTATAAGGCACAAAATACCACAGCCTATACAAGTAAGAGCGCCAAGCGCCAAACAACTACAACTACAAACGAAAAGGTGTAAAGCGCCACAAAATGGCACAAAGCGCCACAAAATGGCACAAAGCGCCACAAAATGGCACAAAATGCCATAAAACGGCATCCTCGGATAGGGGGCCGAAGCTAAGACAGAGCCTCCCAAAAGCTACCCGGGGAGTGCGGGTAGTACCTTCTGGCTTTATGAATCTATCTGATAACCTCCATGTTCAGTTGTGTAGGAAGGTATTGGCGGTCTTCGTACCTGAATTTGTTCTGATTCTTGCACAAGACCCATATCCCAGCGGCTGCGACGATATGAAGCCCATAAGAACTGCTCCAGCTGGTCAGGAGATCATTGAAGCCCACAGGAAGATGATCCTACCGGCATTTAGAGTTAAGGCTGGTCCACATCTGCGACACGAGGTATCCGGAAAGCAGGACGTGCTCTGCCATTTCTGCTTGATGATCGGTGCAACAGTGGCATCACGATGCTAGGCTGAATCCGAAAGAGGTGATGGAGTTGTCGGTGGAGAGCTTCTGGCGTTGGGATCTTCAGATCAGTATCGACCATTTGTTAGGAATGCATGGCTGCCAGTACGGAGCGATTAAGAAAGACTGTACTCCTATGCCTCTCGTCACAATCCTGGCATTAGCCAGCGAGAAAATGCTACCAGGATTGGGGGTCCATCGCAGAGCGTCATGATCGTTGGTGATCTGCAAATCTACGGCGGCGAGACTGGTGGCAGCCGCCTGACCCAGCTAGCCTCTGATTCTGTCCTACCTCCAACCAGAGTCGTGGTTCTACATATCTCGAATCTCGTAGTTGTGGGGAGTGTTCGCGGAGGGCTGGATGACCTCGTCCCCCAGCCAATGTTCGTGGCACGCCAATGAACGACCGTTGCCCAGCTGAAGGTGGATTAAGGGTTCAGCGAGATGCCGGCCGCGGATGATGCGACGCCAAGTCACTGAGGATCTGGTGTTGACAGCGACCGTCGCTGGATGGGATGATCTGAAGTATCTAGCCTTCATGAACCGAGTCCATAGCGAGGTATCGGGGCGTAGCTTCCACCATAACTTTATGGAGCAGGCGTCAACAATGTGCTCTAATCTGCTGAAGCCCAGCCCTCCTTCTGCGGTTGGTTTGGCCATGGTGTCCCGGCTGGCCCAGTGGTGCTTGTCCTTGCCTTTATTGTGTCCCCAAAAGAAGTTAGCAAAGAGGGATTCCAGCAAGGAAAGAACCTTCTTAGGAGGGGAGCAGACGGCCATAGTGTGGATGGGGATGGAGGAGAGGACGTGCTTGATCAGAATCATCTTTCCATCCAGGGATAGGGTCGTGTTGTGCCATCCCTCGATCTTCTTCCTAATTTTGCTCACCAGATCCTCGAAGATGTCGGAGTTCGATTTACCGTACACCAGCGGACACCCAAGGTAGGAGAACGAGGGGTGTGCAGTGGTGAAGGAGGTCAGATTGGATAACAAGGTTGCATAGTTTCTGTCTGCCTTGTGGTGAGTGTAGATGACGCTTTTCTTGTTGTTAAAGCGTTGGTCGGAGCATCTGGCGTATCTCTCCAGCGTTTTGTTGACCACCTCGATGGACCTGATGTCACTGGAAGAGAAATTAAGGATGTCGTCAGCGTACGCGAGGTGAGTGATAACGGGACAACCAGTGGTGGTATGGAAGCGGTGGTAACGAGGTGTATTCGCCATGTTCTTGAGGTTCCTACTGAGGGCTTCAGCTGCGATGATAAAGATGGTAGCGTATAGAGGGTTCCCCTGCCGCACTCCTCGGCTGGAGGTGACGAAACCCTCGGCTTGACCATTGATGACGGTAGAGAATTAGAAATTGCTAACAGATCTGAAGATGATGTCAATCCAAGATTCAGCGAATCCAAAGGCCCTGAACACCCAGATCATGAATTGCCAGTCAAGGCAATCGTAAGCTTTCTCCATGTCCAATTTAATGGCGACGTTGCCCCCTCTAGATGATAATTTCATGCATGTGACCATCTCGTGAGCGAGAAGGATGTTTTCAACGATGTTACGTCCCTTAACGAAGCTGCTTTGTTCTTTGGATATGATCTTGGAAAGGAGATCGGACATGCGGATGGCCATAATTTTGGAGATGATTTTATTGGCGAAGGTGCAAAGGCTAATGGGGCGAAAGTCTTTGAAGGTTTTTGGGTTGTCTTTTTTTGGAATGAGAATGAGATTGGCCCTGGAGATGGATTTCGGGTAATTCGCCCCTTGGAAGAAAGTGATAGTAGCTTCTAGGAAGTCGGATTCGACGATGTCCCAACATAATCTAAAGAAGACACTGGAGAAACCGTCTGGCCCGAGGCACTGTGTTCGTCTAGGTCCAGACAGCAGACTTGACTTCCTCCACGGAGGGGGTAGACAAAAGCTGCTTATTCTCCCGATCGATGATGAGGTTGGGGACCTCAGACAAGAAACCGATGTCCTTGGTGATGGCATCTTTGGAGAAAGTTTGGTGTAAAAGTCAGCGAAGCCCTCTGAAATGCTCTTCTGGTCTTCCAACAAGATGCCGTTGTCATCGAAAATCCGATGCAAATTAAGTCTGCGGCCTTTGACGCAGGCATAGAAGAAGCTGGAATTACGGTCCCCCTCAAGATCCCAGGTTAATCTGGCTTTCTGCTTCCAAAATTCCGTCTCAACCTTCAGCCTGGACTTGAGAATCGCTCTAGCTAGGTTGAGCACTGCACGGGTCTCCTGAGATCTAAATGTGACGTATAGGATCTCAACTAGGGTGACATCATCCTCCGCAGTTCTGATAGCCTGGAAGATGTTGCCGAAAGCGGACTTGCTCCAAGTCAAGAGAGCCTTTCTAGTAGCTTTGAGTTTAACAGTGACCTGGGCTAGAGGATCGGGATCTTCCATCGAACTCCAAGAGGAAGCCACAATGGTTTTGAATTGTGGGTGGTGTCTCCAGAAATCTAGTAAACAAAAAGGTTTTTTGATGCAGTTAGGGTTGCTACGAATCTCGATCAGGAGGGTGGAATGATCCGATTCAGTGGTGTTAAGATGTGAGAGGTTGGAAATCAGTCCCATGTCGGACCATTTGTCGTTGACCAAGGCACGGTCCAGTCGGGAGTATCGTTGATGGGCGCCTTCTTGTATGTTGCACCAGGTGAAAGCGTTTGTCGGAGAATGGGAGGTGGATTAAGTGGGCGTTGAAAAGAAAGTTGTTGAAGTCGTCCATGCCCGGTTGAGGGGGTGGACGACCCCCAGATTTCTCAGCTCTACAGGAAATAGTGTTGAAGTCGCCTAAGCACAGCCACGAAGGTTGTTGAGGAGGGGGGTGAATGTCCAACAAGTTATCCTAGAGAAGCCTGCGCTTTGGGATGTCACAGCTACCGTGAACTGCGGAAAGGAGGGATCGAGCCCGGAGCGCAGGGTGTTCCACCCAGCAAGAGAGCGCCTGTCTTGAATCATGGACGATTCTAAATTTGATCTCTGTAGCAAAAAGGATCCAAATGTTACGGCATCCAGTGACTGCAGACCAAAATTCGAGCTGTAGCTGAATGCCTTTGAGTCGTCTTTAGGGAATTTTGGGTTCAATGATCACTATGATGTCGATCCGATGGGTTTCCTTGAGGCTGAGGATTCTATTCAGCATCGGTTTATTGGCCAGCCCTCTCACGTTCCACGAGAGGATGTTAAGCATTTGAGGGTGGAAGGGGAGAGTTTGTGTGGAGCTTCACGGCTGACCTCGTGGTCCTTACCGGGGGCTGCTCTTGGGTGCTCTTGTTCTGCTTAATGTTGGGTTTTTTGGGGGTATTCTTGTTAGGCCTATTGCGGTTTTTCGTTGCCCCGGTCGGTCCATGATAGCTGTTCCCTGTGTTCTCTATTGGGACGGTGGTGTCTTCTTTGTCGATTTCATCCAGAGCGCACAGAGGGTTGCCGGGGTCCAGAAAACCTGCCTCCTTGGCCTGCCGGAACCTTTTCGATGCTGCTGGATCAATGAAGTGCGGGTCAGCCTTACTAGAGTTGGCGGGGTTGAGCAGAGAGTTGGCTATGGTCGCTGGGTCTGGGGGGATGATCAGGTCCTGCAGCACCGCCCTGCCACTGGACTGCGGTGCAATGTCCGACCGGACATCAACCTGCTGTAAGCTACTGCTGAGGGACAGGGGGATTCCGAGTGACCATCGGCTGACGGTACGCTACCGCTGTTGGGAGGGGGGCTTTCAATACGAAGGTTGTGAGGGGTGGTGGAGAGGCTATCAAAAGAGTTGCTAAGGGGGATGGATGGGGGTTTGTATGGAACAATGGCTGTTTTGGACGGGGAGTGGGAGCGGGGTCTAGGGGGTGTCAGTTTCTTTCGTTGAGGATGATGGAGTTGAAGATAGGGTCTGCAGTAGCTCTAGGTGAAAAGCGCTTCTCCTCCGGAGCTCGCGGTTTGCGAGGAGCCGGCTTCTTGAGCTCTGGCTGTGCTCGAAAACAGTGTTTCAATGACTGTCCTCTCATCTGGCAGTGTTTGCAAAAAATGATGTTGTTGTCATATACCAGCTATTAGACGTGCGTTAGACCCCCGAGCTCATTCTGGATATGAGTAGGGGAGGGTCGAGCGCCAGGTCTAGTTCAACGCAGATCTTTGCGTAGTTGCCTTTGGATAGGTTCCGGGTTTCTTCGACAATGGCTACGAGAGTACCGAAGGAGCTGGCGATCCTCTTAAGAGCCGCAGGCATGAAGCAAACCAGTGGGAAGTTGGGGAGAGTGACCCACACCGATATGATCATTGAGTCGACCTTGGGGTTGAAATTAGAGGACCATTTTACAATCTTGATGATTTGGATGTCGATTCTGGTGGCGCCTTTAGCCCACACTTTAGTATAGTCAAAGTCCGAAGAGAGGTGGAGGAACATGTGTTTGTGGTCTAGTGGTGTGACCCGGTATGCAGAGGAGAGGCTCCAACCGGCGATAGCTTCCTTGACTTTGGTAATTTTAGGACATCTTGACGAAAATTTGAACACGAATGTCTTCGCAAAGGTGGAGGATAGGGAGGAAATCTCGATGGCTGTAAAGGGGACACGGACGGGGATGCCATCAGAGGGAGACGGGAAATCTACGTCGGGGAGGATGATTTCCTCCACCTGAGGGACGAGCGATCTACCGCGGTCCAACCGGGGAGCCGCAGCGTAGGATGGGGCAGGAGGGGGGTTCGTAACACCCGCGGAGGCAGGGGAGGGATTGAGACCAGAAAGCCAGATAAGGGGGGTCACCTAGGAAGTCAGTAACGACGCCGGAGGGGGGATCCCAGATGGTTGAGCAGTTGATGGAGACGCAGAGGAGGAGGGCCCAGCCTATAGGGACTGAGACGAAAGAAACGGCCATCCGTCGATCCCCGTAAAAGACGAGGGAACACGAAGGAGGGCAGCGCCCTGGGAGGGATGCGCAGGGGGATTCCCCTCCGGAGGCACTGGCCGGGCAAGCGGATGAGGCGCGGCTAAGATCCGGGAAGGCACGAGCACTAGGGGAGCTGAGCGCAGGACCGACAGAGGGAGCTCCAACACAAAGATAGGGGGGCGCAGAGCCTGAACGAGCAGGCCGGGTACAGAGGTCAAAAATGGAGGGCACATGCCCTGCAAGCAGAGCAACGGGCGAATGTCCCGACATAGGCTGATCACCAGGAGATCGGGCGCATATGCCCCGAAGCGCATGACTGGCCGAAGGGGTGCTATCGCCAAATAGAGGGGGCGCATAGCCTGATCGAGCTGGCCGGGCGTAGACGCCAACAAGAGAGGGCGCATGCCCTGAGGATGAAGCAGACGGCGCATGGCCTTGTTGCCGGACAGCTACATACGTATGGGCAAAATCCCCTAAAGGCAGGGGACAATGGGTGTATGGCCCTGGCTCTAAGATTCCCGAGGGAGGGAAAGCTCGATTCGAATGTGAATTCGAAACCGCCCTGAAAGCCAACGCAGGCGGGAAGGGGCATGGCGGCAATGAGGCCAATGCGTCAGGGTTATCCACTATGATGGGGACACTGATGGAGGGCAGCCACCGGAGCGGAGGGACGACACCAGGAGCTTGGAGAGGGTGGGCGGGCGAGGGGGTGCTATCGCCAAGATGAGGGGACACATAGCCTGCCCGAGCTGGCCGTGTGCATAGGTCAACTTGAGAGGGCGCATGCCCAGAGGGCACAACAGGCAGCACATAGCCTCGCTGCCGTGCAGCTGCAGGTGCATGGGCCCTATCCCCTGAAGCAAGGGACGAGCGGGTGCATGGCCTTTGCTCCATACTTTTCGAGGGGGAAAAGCTGGGGTTGAATTTGAATTCGAATTTGAAACCGCCCAGGAAGCCAACGTGGGCGGGAATGGGCGGGACGGCGCTGAAGCCAAAGCTGCAGGAGCAGCCACCGCCACGGAAACGCTGGTGGAGGGCGGCCACCGGAGCGGGGGGGACGACACAAAGAACAAGGGGCTGGTCGAAGGATGAACCGGGGGCGGTCGCATGAAGAGGCCACCGGAGCTAGGCCGTGGTCTCGGCTGGGGCGATGCCAACTAGGGACAGCTGGGCTCTCGACCAGGTGAGGCCTGAGAGAAAGGGAGGGGCTGGAGGGTCCCCGAAATGGACGACAACATGCTACCGGAGGACTCCGACGTAGGTTGGTTCGAAACGGCGGAAGCGTTCGACCGCGGGGAGCAAGGCCGAGGGAGATACGGGTGGTGAATCATGCCCTACCGATGACGACGGACAGCGGAGAGAAGGGCGGACGGCCGTGCAAGGCGGCCGGGGGGCTGAGCAGGGCGGCTGCGCACGGCTTAGGGGGAGGGAGCGGCCCACAGCTACGCGAGCTCCGGGGGGCTGAGCGGAGAGAGGCGACGAGGGGACGAGGGGACGAGGTATAGAACCATCGGAGAGGGGGAAGGGGGCGGGGAGAGGCACCGCCGGGGTTAGCCGGCTGACGATAAGCGCCATGGGGAAGACAGAGATGGGGTGGAGCACACGGGAGCCATCGTTTATATATATATATATATATATATATATATATATATATATATATATATATATATATATATATATATATATATATATATATATTATAATAACTTTCTAAATCCCCAAAAAAAGTTCTAAAATCATTTAATCAAATAATTTCTACAATACACCTACTAGCTACATAAAAGGTAGCCATTACATGCTACATTAATAATATAAAAAATCATTAGATTTAAATATAAGCACTTTAATAATTAAGAACGTAATATAAAATTAAAACAAAGTAAGAAAATTTTCCTAACAATTTCCAAAATGATAAAAAATATATTTTATTCATTTTATTGAAATATCTATTACATAACTGGTAGAATTTAGCTATGTATGTATATAATGTAGCCTTGAACTTGCTACCAAAATATCAACCAAAATTTTATAATCAAAAGT
This sequence comes from Iris pallida, assembly GCA_029216955.1. Classification (NCBI taxonomy): domain Eukaryota; kingdom Viridiplantae; phylum Streptophyta; class Magnoliopsida; order Asparagales; family Iridaceae; genus Iris; species Iris pallida. The sequence continues at coordinate 3,451,499 of JANAVB010016799.1, read as the reverse complement.
CCAATAATTTTAAAAATAGACTGTAAAATATAATAGGTAAAATTTAATAAAAATATTCTAAAATTTAGGGGGTTTACAATATGGAAGGGTTCCTATGGGTCCAATTAGTGTTCCTAACCATAAAATTGGTGAAAAATAGATAATTGCCCAACTTTTTGTCCCTCCTTTAGAGAACTCCGAATTTGGACACGAGAAAGTCGAATAGGATATGGTCCTTGCTTAGACTCCTCTTCTAGCTTCCTCTTATGCTCCAAGCCTCTAGTTCTCCAATGGAAGAAGAAAGAATGGTTTGATGGAGAAATGGGTGTTGTAGTTCTAGATCAAGATCTAGAAATGATGGAGAATAAAATAAATGAATGGAGAGGAGTTTGGAGAAGAAGTAAGAAACTTATGGAAAGAATTAAATTGAAATGTTCCACTAGTGGTCCACCATGCCATCTAACCTAATTAAATGTTCTATTCATGACACTAACTCTAATTAATTTTAATTAACTAATATTTTAACTAACACTAATTAATAATAACTATATAATTAGTAACATGTAAAATTACTATAGTACCCCTAAGGTGAAATGTGGTGGTTACAAATCTACCCCCTTAAAATAATTTTCTCCTTGAAATTAAAAGATAAGTACGATCAGAATAAAATCAAAGCATGGTCCAACTATAGTCTAAATTACCTAGGCATGGTAAAAATCAAAATCAAAGTCCTATAGGCTTGCACGATTAGGGAAGGTCAAACATAGTCATGATCAATAAAATCAGAGAGACTTAGTAATGCAAGACACCTGGGCATGATTAAAATTAAACTTTAGGCACAACCAAGAATATAAATCATTCAGGCATAAAAGAGGAATAACACCTTATGGCTTAAAAGATAGGGACACACATCTCATCCTCTCTCCCTGGTAGACTCACCCAGAGAGTTATGCCTCCACGCGACATGAACCAAGCTGGTTCCGCAACAACTTCTCTTTTTGATCCAGAATCTCAACTAGTTGCTCTGGATAACTGAGAGTCGGCCCACCTCGATCTCTTAGTGATCCAATACGTGACTAGGATCCTCCATATACCATCTCAAATATGACACATGAAACATGTTATGAACTCTCTCTAATATAGGAGGCAAGTCTAGTCGGTAGGCCACTACACCAACCCTCTCAATGATATTGAAGGGTTCAATGAACCGCAGACTAAGCTTCCCACCTCCACCGAAGCGGATCGTGCCTCGTGTCAAAGAAATTCTCAGAAATATCATATCTCCAACCTAGGACAAACAAAACCTTAAATTTTAATCAATAACAAACAATTACAATCAAACACAAACACAAAACTTAAACTATAGCTCAAACTCCAAGGGTCTCCGGTGGCTATCGGCCCAATGTCGTTGTCTGTCATATGCTACCCGTAGTCTATCTCTAATCAGCTTGACCTTTTTTGCTGCATCTACAACCATCTTTGGCCCTAGCAAAGCTCTTTCTCCAACATCATCCCAAGATAAGGGAGTGTGACACCTTTGACCGTATAGAGCCTCAAATAATGACATCTCTATACTGGCCTCGTAACTGTTGTTCTAAGTAAACGCTAACAAATGAAGATTGTCCTTCCAAGAACCCTCAAAATCTATAATACTGGGATGAAACATATCCTCGAGAGTCTGAATAGCCCTTTCTGACTACGCATCCATTTGTGGATGATATGCGGTACTAAACTTGAGCTGAGTGTCCAAGCTAGTCCGCAAACTCCTCAAGAAGTGAGAAGTGAAACGACTATCCCGATCCGAGACTATGCTCACAGGAACTCCGTGTAACCTGACGATCTGTCTCATATATATATATATCTGTCAGCTTCTCCATAGACAAACCAACCTTAAATGGTAAGAAGTGGGGCAATTTTGTCAACATGTAAATGATGACCCAAATTGCGTATTTTCCTCCTAGAGATAGTGGAAGTTCTGAAACAAAATCCATAGTAATATGCTCCCATTTCCACTCTACAATGAGTAATGGCTGAAGCAAACCACCTGGCCTCTACCTCTCTTCTTTCACCTGCTGGTACAATAAGCATATGGATATGAACTGTGCTACCTCCCGCTTCATACCATACCACCACACACTCTCTCATATCCCGATACTTCTTGTTGGCACCTAGATGCATGGAATACGAAGATCGATGCACTTCCTATAACATCTCCTCACGTAGCTCTCCACTAGGCACACACAATCTACCGCTCCTCAAGGAACCATCCTCGATAGTAAAATCATCCACTAGTCCTGTTCGGACCTATGCTCTAATACTTCTCAAAGCCACATCATCAAACTGTGTCGACTTGATCCTGTCCATCAATTTTGACTGAATCTGCAAGTCTCACATCAGCATCTCTATCCTAGGAACTACTATCTCGATACCCAAGCTCTCCAGATCTGCCATCGATTCCCTAATCCTTACTCATCGCTATTACCTTTTATAGAATATTCAAAAATTTAAACCCAAAGGTAAGCATTCACTCTAAAGTCTCTTGCCCATCTTCTGACCTCATTATCTTAAATGTAATTCTTTTCCAAGTCAAATCCTTAGTATTCAGGTTTTCTAATATCTATTCTCTCTCTAATTTAAGTAATTCCTAAGAGTCATACATGCCTATCTATTGTTTATCCAATTTACTCAATCTCTAGTGCTAGGTGGCTACCCTAACTAGAAAGATTTAAACTTCTCATCCAAATTTTACCGTATCACTTCAATTTTAATACACTTCTTTGATTGAATTTATGTCACACATATTCAATTGCATTTGCATATTGGTCAGTCCTTATCTCAATTATTTATTAGTTTGCCTCAATCATCACTTCAAAATTCTCGATATTTATTATAATTATAGCACTGCCAAACTAAAATTCTCAATATCCTTCTTGTTATAAATCAAAATTTTACCACAAGAAATTTCATCTATAATCTTCTTGATACTTATATAATCTCAGCCCTGGTTGGTCTATTTATGAAAGCTATACTCCTATACTAACCATTAATAATTGGAATCCTCACGCCAATAACTCAAAATTTTTACCATTAAGTCTAATTCGAACATAATTTAAAATCAAAGGATTTAGAGATACGTAAGATAATTAAAAGACACAAAATTATACAAAACCCAACAATAATGGAATTCAAGCATTTAAAGATGAGAGATATGTCAAGAACCAATCTATGATAGAATCTGATGACCATACTTGTGTGCCCAAAAATTATGTTATCCAGAATCTTTGCCTCGCTAGTTAGCATAGTTGCGATAACTCTGGGTCCATATTTATGGTAGATAGATCTAAAATTATGTTGTTTGGAACAACCATCTTGCCATCTAGCATGCTGCGAGAAATCCCAAATTCTATAACTAAGATATGTATATCCAATAACATATGATCAAGAATTTTGCCTCGCCAGCTAATTTGGTTGCAGTAAACTCTAGACTTTATAACCAAGACGGACGGCTGTAGTCTTCACTGCCTCGCTTAGTATGTACTACCAGAATATACCCTTGATATAGTCCATAAACTCATCTTGATAGAAATACAGTTCAACAAATGAAAGATATTCAAGAGAGAAGATACAATGTGAGGTAGGATTCTCAAGTTCAACCTAAGACTCTATCAGGAAAACCTATTTATGATTGAGTATCATGCTTCCTAAAATATTCTATGATTCACAATCCTATCCTACGGTAGGCTCGTAGTAGTACTGCTAAGCCTATGTACTACCATGACTTCATACTAATTGGGAAGACTGACCTGCATAGGCCACCACAAAAACGTGTCATGACCCACACCTGGAATAAGGGCATGAGTATGTAGGTATGTCTAGCCTACGCCACAGCAACGGCAGTAAAACGCTGTTTAGGTCAATCAATACTAACGAACACATGTCATGAATATATATCATAACCTGTCAATGATAACTCATCTCCAAAAGGAGGACAATATAATGATAATATTTATACTCAATCACAATAAACTATAAGGAAGATAAATGGCACGATAATGATATAAATGACATGAAATGAGGATCCAAACAAGACCAGAAATATATATCCAAATCCACATCAAATAGTTTAAGAGTTAGTTATCACAAAATCAATATAAGTCTCAAAATAATAACATCTCAAAATTTCAAAAGTTGGAGACAAATACAGTACAAATTGATAAACTAGCTAATTCACTACCAGTAGTGTCTCTTCTACGGGCACGGCTCATCTAAAGGCTTCTGGATATACCTATTATTTACTTCCGGTCCATAATATATGGAACAAAAGTCCTCGATATCCTATGAAAAATGATCCAGTCAGGATTGGAGTGAAGCACATATCTAATAATAGTTCCAATAAATGATGTGGACTATTTAATAGTAAATAGAGAGAAATACAAGAAAATAGAGCAAGAACAAAAATATAACAAGATATGAAAATGATGTAAGTAAATAAAAGGGCAAGAAATATCTTGTACAAGAATCAAGAGTAAACTATTTAAGTGAGAGAGAGCACGAGTTTCAACATGTGATAGACTTGGAAACTTGCACAAGGTTAGGGCCTGGCTAATCGTACATGCGGTGTATGATCAACACTCACAAGGAACAATACATGCACAAGGAGGGTATGATCACATATATATACTGACTCTTTTCACCCCCGACAAGTATAGTGGATCCAACCATGACACATTACAATACGAGATTATATGAGAAGGTAGCAAATCTCCTCAAGAACCAGTATACACACAAGTACAAAAACAACAAGGCATATACAAGATACACCAAAATACTCAAGAAATAACATCTTAGGATGGGATCCAAAAATATCAATCAGTGTAACCATGTGTTAGGAAATCAAGGATATCTAAAGTAGATATAAGAAATATAGAAGATATCATAAATAAAAAATTACCAAAAAATGTACTCGCATGTGGTCCTCAGCAATGTACGAGGATCAGAGTCCAAACTGGATTCACAAATACCGAGATATGAGATATCAATGTCAATTGGTGTTTTGGAATGATAATTATCATTAACTATGTCGAGATATAATTTCTAGGTCAAAACTAGGTTCTGGAAGTCAAACAAGGTCAATACCTTGGTTCTAGGGTGAAAATTGTTAATACCTTATTTATATATATATATATATATATATATATATATATATATATATATATATATATATATATATATCATCAATTTACTATTACCTTATCCTATTTATCCTTTATATATCCACAGATGTACACATTGCCTATTACATATACCATTACCTTTACATACCCAACATATACATATATCGATATGCCCTTTACCCTATCTAACATTTACCACCTTTCATACCTACATGTTGCACTCTTTACATACACTCACTCCCTGAACACAGACCACACTTGTCTTATATCCTGCTGCACCTGACACACTCTCTAACGGACACTCACACTCTGCTCACTGCTTGTGGGCACACATTCACCCCAATTGAGACACACACACAAACTATATGCTCATACATACCCACACAGGGATACACTGTCACACAACACATAACATATGTTCTCTCTAATACCCTATACATATGCACCCTTCCACACAGGACTTGTACACATTTCATTAATGTGTGCAAACACTGATAATTCCATTAACTACTCTACCTGTAGATATTTTTGTAATTCCTTTCTCCCTTCAGTAATTACCTTACCTACTACTGCTAGACTATAAACTAAACCCTCCTAACATACCCCCTAATACAGCTACAAAAGATTGCTCCTACATATAGTATGTAGTTGCAACTATTGCTTCTTCAATGCAGTTCATGCTACTGTTGATGCCCAGGAAATCTCTGCACTGCATGGGCAGAGACCACTCCATACCACATTAGAACAGCTACCTAGAAATAGCAATTTAGGTGCAGCTGCTACTGCTACCATTCCTACACAGACTGCACACCCCTCAGTAGTCCCCTACCCAACACAAGTGTACACCTCTCATTCCCGTAATGACACAACCACTCATGTACGAACTGATACACCCCAATACCTGGTACTCAGACAATTATATTATTGCTAAATCTCCTATTTATACACTCCACACAAATACTTGTACCAAACATGCCATTCTACTATACCCCTGACTACATACTCAGGCATATAAACACACACATATATATAACACACTCACTAATACCCGTTGATTCACACATTAACACATAACCTACAGGTTTCCTGCTTACTATCTTTATAACTGCTACTAGTTGTTGTAGTTGTGCTATATGTGCACAGCAGCAATTTTTTAGTGCAGTTTCTAATACTAATACATTCATATGTACATAATCTACACTGTCATAGGCCCCTACACTAGTATCCCCTTCTACTGAAACACATAGGGATGATGCCAAGCTACTCTCACATACCTACACTTATACAACTACATATATTAGAGTACTCTTTAGCAGTCACACACAATCTTGTTTACACATGAAACACACATATACATGTACATTAATATGATACATATCATACACATACATCGACACACTCCTTCTACTCCAAATTCATATGTAAATGTGACAGACAGTGTTAGACCACAATTTGAAGCATTGAAACACATTTACATGGAAATTATCAAAATTGGACAAATGTGTCCTCATGTATCCTGACATCTAAAGTATCATAATTAGGACACGTGGATCATTACAATTATATATAAAATAGTCACATAAGAGACACAATTACCCAAAACCCTAATTCTAACCATACGTAACATAGTGTACCATGACGCGACCACTGTCATGAACCGTACCCAGTATAAGGACATGAGACAATGGGTACGTCCAGCTTACGCCGCAGTGTCGGCGGTAGAACGCTGTCCTACGTCTCAAACATTTAACATAATATAAATGTACATGTACAAAATATACTATCCAATCGGAGGACAACTCAGAAGATACAACTCAATCATAATTCTAAAGATAGATAATCAGCACAAAAAGATAGATATAAAATCCATAAAGTGAGATAAAACCAGAAATGAAGTAAGTTTAAGTGTTATCAACACCACAATAGAGTATAAGTAGTACATCTTAATAGAACTAAAATAAGATAGATAAAAGTCTTAGCAATCTAGCCTAGGAACTATAGTAGTCTCCTCAGTACAAACTGGATTCTCCTGAGGGTCCAAGTCGCAAGGGTCATCTACGTCAGCTCCATAGTAGGTAGTGCAAAAATCCTCCATGTTCTCTGTAATATTTTGTCAACGGAACCAGTCAGGACAGGAACGAATACATAACTCTGAAAGGAGTTCCATAATATGGTAGAAAATATAGAGCAAGCAATAGAATAAAATACATGAAATGTTGTAAATGAATGTACAAGAAAAACTGGAAATAACAGGGAAATCTGAGTACTAGAAATAAGATAGAAAACTATGAACTCAAAAACTATCAGTAATTTAGAGCACAAGTTGGTTATGTGATTAGCATAGGTTTGCACACGAGTAATCTATGGTAACTCCATTATACGTGAGGGTATAGTAGACATGTATACGAGTATACTAGAGGGATAATCACTAATCACTTCTACTCCCCCACTCCAATCGATACACAAGGATCCATTCAATTTATGTTACGTACACAATTGTTAATTTAACATGAAGCATATGTGGACATAAGAGTACATGAGAGCACACGTGTGTACATAAATAACACGAGTACAAGGAGTACGTGATGTACATGAAGAGCACATGAACATAAAATATCCGATGCACCCGATGAGGGGATAACATCTCATGAAAAGATTCATATAGTACTAATCCGTGTGAACAATATGTCAACATCAAGTAAAGCAGTCTAGAGTAGGCAATATAAGTACTATCATGAATGAAAACTATCAGAGCATGTATTCACCTGATGTCATAGGCAACCAATGTGTACAAATGTCTGAACTGGAGTAACCGAGTCCTATTTAGAGCAATACAGGTTACAATATGTCCAATGTATAATAATTGAAGCATACAATGCAATCTACAAGATTCTAGGTCATTCTAGGTCAAAGTCAACTCTGGTCAACCTTTGGTCAAACTAAGTCAACATCTAAGGTTTTGGTCAACTGTCTAGTTAACTAAGGCAACATAGACTATTCGACAATATCTAGGTCTACTCTAGTCAACTTAAGTCAAAACTATATATATATATATATATATATATATATATATATATATACACTCAACTATAACTTAACTAAGCCTATAGCCTAAACATTAATCCCTCTCAAAAGTATTACATAGGAAAACTTATACTTGTTTACATATATATAAGCATCTCAAATGGGACTCTCAAAACCTACACCTATATAACATAAACACAAGACATAATAAATCCTCAAGTGTGTAGGTAATACTAATATGAAGTTTGCAGCGAATGCAAAATACAGAGAATGGAGAACAACAGAGGTGCAGTGGTTTGTGAGATGCTATTAGATAATGTATGCAGGACAGTCTACTTGGGAATGTAGATAGTATACATTAAGTAGCAGTGGTTCAAAGCAGTGTTCTGCAGGGAAAAATGTTGTTGAGTATAATGGGAGGCGGGGTAAGTTGATTGGGTTCTAATACCATGATGTATCAGTAATTTAAAATGCAGCATACTACAAACAAATGCTGGGATGTAATGAAGTACAGGTAAGTGCAAATGATTTGGGATATGCAGTGTTATATATTGCATGAATGTAATATACAATGGATTTTTATGACGTGCCATGGTCGGTTAGTGTAATGTGAATGTGAGTGACAGATTATGAAGTACAGGTATGATATGTAAATGCAGTGAAAGGTAATGCAATATGACATAGTGCAGTGGCTAATTAGTGTTTGTAGACATATGGGGATTTGGTATTGGTATGCAGGCATGTAGATGCAAGGATGACAAATGCAGTGTATCCTAAAGTAAAGTGCAGTAAAGGGATATTTTGATACTTGGAACCGTGAAATGGGAAATATTGTAAATGTTATATGAAGGCGGTGTATGTTATAGACATGTCAATGAAGTATACAGGAAGTGTGTCAATTGCAGTGAAATAAGAGTTAATATGTAGTGTACATCAGAGAAAAATGAATTTGCAAGTGAGTGAAAAGGGAATATACAGTGAACAACCAGTACACGATTGCAATTTTGAGCAATGTGGCTAGTGTACATGTAAGGTTATGCCTCTAGGGTGTTTAGGAGTGAACATCAGATGATTGCAACTCAAAACAAGGGCCTGCACAGCAAGCATGCAAGGGAACAGACTAAAGCATGGCTCGACTACAATAGTAGGGAGCTTGCAGGTTAAGCCAAGGCTCAAGCTGGCCATAGTTCAAAGCCCAAAGCCTAGGTCTACGTGTCAGTCACCTGGCCACCCTATAGAGTCATTAGGAAGTGAATTGACAAAGTAAATATCGAGAATAGAGCCCCAAGTAGAAGGGCGTGCTACTATTCAGGCCAAAACCCAGCCGAGCATCCCCGTGGCCAAATAACCTATCGAATCACCTCGAATTCCCTACAGTCAACACATGTAATATAAAGGTAATTAGCAACAAAAATGTGTAATTATATCAAAAATTAGAGATGAAACATCCTATGAGACATTTCATCTAACACTTGAGATACGTATTCGATACGGAGCGATATGCCCATGATATGCAGCTCAAATGGACTCAAACTAGACCCAAATCATTCCTAGAACTAGAGGATCCTAAATGGTTGCATATGTCATGCCCCAATTCGTAGTCATTTATTCACATATTTTATCTCTTGGAATCTATCGTCCTCGCTTGGGCGTGATGTCGTACAAGTCTGGCATTGCACTTGTAAAAGGCAAAGATGGTCCATAATCGATTATCTTCAAATAGGAACACATCGCAGCGGCAAAAACAGAAAAATTGAAGTTAATGAGGACAATCTTTATCATTGAAAAGAAATACATCACTTCTTTATAGCAGTGGAGATAAAAAGATAACTTGAAGTCGCACAGAGATATATAGAACTTTATTCTCTTTATTGATAATTGAAGAAGAGTACAAGACTTGTATTGAAGTATAATGCTTACAACACATCTCACTTTATATTGAAAGCCAACTGAACAATGTTATACAGCTTACATCTGATACTTTGATACATTGGATTACAACTCGATATACTGACTTGGCTTACAACTCACAGGTACAACTGATTACAATGTTCCATCCATTACGCCCTTTATAAACAGAAGACATCATCTTGTACAAGGAGAGATTCTGTATGCCTAGCAAATCTTCGATGCCGCGGGACCAATCAAGCCAATCATCTTGTGCAGAACATCCCAAGCACGAGCACCTGTCCACAAAATGTGGGTCAACACATCATCTATGTACTGGCGAGCAGAAGCCAACCCACTCGCCTAAACCAACATTTAAGTAACCATTTAAGCAGCATTTATTAGAATGGTCTTTCTATTTGGGACCTAGCTTCAGTTTACAGTTCATGGGCAATATTCATAGTGAAGCATGTAAACAAATTCTTAGCAATATTCCTGTGGACGTATTATTATAGCATTCTTGGTGTTACCATGCAAAGACAATCATTGAGGCATCATTAACATTAACATCTTAAACATGTCATGACAATTCTCACTTCAAGCATCACTTAGCATGTATGTTGTGTTTGAGCAGTGTTTATAGCAAGGCATCTTTCTAGCATACTGAATTTAACATGTTAAGCAGGTTCTCATATTGAAAGGATACACACAGCATCATTTACTTTGCATGTTAAGCACGCAAGTTAAACCAACACATATATATTGAGTATATCACATTTAAGTAATTTCTTACCGATAGCGAACTCCTTCGTACCTACATCAAATACATGTTAACTGTTACACTTACTCTGCCTGCACAAAACATTCATTAGCATGCATTCTTACAACATGATCATTGGTGTTAGTGTACCATTTTCAGACGTTGCCATATAGGACTTCGTAAGGTAATCGGCGCGCCATTCCACCAGGTTGCGAGCCCGAATGGAATGTCCCGATACCATGTACCCTTAAAGTACGTTTACACTTCCCCGTGGTCGGACCGGTCCCCCTAACGTCCCGGGGTACCGTCCGAGGAAGCAATCACCCCCTTGTATACAAGTTGTCCCTGACCATGCGAATGCGTGTCCGATTCGATCGTGATCATAAAACACATGGTGAAATATTGAAATAAGTAAAGACACATCATTCAACTCATCCATGTCATTTTCAACGACTCATCATTTCCAATATTTCTATCATTTTACTTGGTGATCTCGACGATCCTAAGCCTCATCATCTCTCATTCATTGCTTCATTGCAATATTTCTTATTCATTGCTATATTACAATATTTCTCATTATGTTCCTTCTAAGGAGGAACAACAACATTCATTCATTTCAAAGGGACCTATAGCATTTCCTTTATTTACAGGAATAATAGCATATTCAATTCATTTCTCATGTATCATTCACGCAGTATCTCATTATTCAAGTGATTCATTCATTTCATCAACATTAAGCATAAGGGACATTATCAATTCATTCTCAGGCATCAAGTTACATTAGCAGTTCGAGTGTTATTCGTTCAGCAGTTCAATATTCATGTCTTATTCATTCCCACGATTTCCAACATATGCATCTCTATTGATTTAGCAACTAAAGCATCGCATCATATTTATTTAACATTCAAGGTAAGACACATTAGGGACATATTCATAGCATCACGTTATTCTATTTATTAAGCATGCAGGAATAACTAGGAAGGAGGACAGTTCCACTTGCCTTGTATAACGGTCTTCCTGTTTCGATCACACTCATCTTCAAATGGACAGCTCTACCGACGAGCCACGTTACAACACTTAATCCATCTAGCCAGCTAAGATAGACTGCATTAGTCTCAACTCTCTTGATCTCCAACACAAGTCACGGTCCAACATTCTGATCCCATCCAACAAGCCAACCAAATGCCTCGTGCGGAGCGGGGCATTACAACATCTACAAAAGAAATCTAAAATTTAATACGTTTAGAGGCTCTTACCAATTCGGAGTTGGAATTCCATAAAAAATCCCTAGAATAGATCTTCCACCAAGCTCCGATAGCCAAATTGCTCCAAACCCTTCCTAGCCAGCCAATAAAGGCTTCCTCTCTTTAAGAGAAAGAGAATGCAATTAGTTCAGGTGAATTTGGAGTTAATTTTTGAGATGGAGAAATTTGAAGAAGAACAACAAAACTAGGATTAGAGTTTCAATAAAAGGGGGAAGAAGGGGCTAATGATAACCTATATAGTGGAGAAATCCCTATGTGGCCGGCCATGATGATTGGGCTAGGGTTTGGTTAGGGTTTTATTGCTTAAGGGGTCTTTCTAAGTTGTCAAAACAAGCCCCTTTGCTAAAGGCCCAAACTAACACATTGTTTCTAGTCTCTAATTAGATTCTAAGTGATTTCTAGCTAGATTAGAGTCTAATTACTAATCTAAATTCATTTGCTAAGTCTACATGGTCATGGCTAGTCTCTAGGCAAAGTAGTTCTAAGTTTCCCTAGCAAATGACAAAATTACAATATATCAAATTTAATAATATTAAAATAATCAAAATTTACAATTACGAAAATACTTTTATTCTAGAAAGTGGTAGTAACAAATCTACCCTCCTTAAAATAATTTTGCCCTCAAAATTAAAGAGAAAACTACACAGAAGAGAATGATAGAAAATCACACCTCAAGGCTCAAAAAGATAAGGGTATCGCTCGCGCATCTCATCCTCCCTCTCCCAGGTAGACTCACCTGGAGAGTGATGTCTATACGTGACACAAACTAAGGGTATTGTCTGGTTTCTCAACACCTTCTCCCGTCGATCCAGAATCTCCACAGGTTGTTTTGGATATATTAGAGTAGGAACCACCTCGATCTCGGAGTGATCTAGTATATGGTTGGGATCAGCCACGTGCCGTCTCAACTACGTTACGTGAAACACATCATGAACTCGCTCTAATGCAGGTGGCAAGTCAAGCCTGTAAGCCACGGCACCGAATCTCTTGCGGATAATGAAAGGTCTGATAAAACGTGGGCAAAGCTTCATACCTCCACTAAAGCGAATGGCGCCTCGTGTCGGAGATATCCTCAGGAACACCAGATCTCCAATGTAGCACAAACAAGGTCTCACACTTAACTATAACAATCAACATGATCAAACAAAATTCACAAAAACAAACAAATCCTAGTCCTAAATCTAAGTTGTACCTCAAACTCCAAAGGTCTTCGGTGGCTGTCGGCCCAATGTCACTGTTTGTCCTGTGCCACGTGAAGTCGATCTCTGATGAGCTTCACCTTCTCGGCTGTGTTAATAACCATCTTAGGTCCCAATAAAGCTCTCTCTCCAACGTCATCCCAAGACAAGGGTGTACGACATCTACGCCCGTACAACGCCTCGAATGGTGACATCTCAATACTGGTCTGGAAGCTAATGTTGCAGGCAAACTCAACCAAATTTAAATGATCCTACCAGGAAACTCCAAAGTCCATAACAAAAGTGCGTAGCATGTCCTCAAGAGTCTGGATTGTCCTCTCTGACTGCCCGTCTGTCTGAGGGTGGTAAGCAGTACAAAACTTGAGCTGAGTGCCCAAGCTAGTCTGCAAACTCCGCCAGAAGTAGAAAGTGAAGCAACTATCCTGATCCGAGACGATGCTCATGGGAACTCCATGCTGTCTAACAATCTGCCTCATGCACATATCTGGTAGTCCCTCTGTAGGCAAACCCATCTTGAATGGCAAGAAGTAGACTAATTTGGTCAACCTGTCTACGATGACCCAAATTACGTCTTTCCTTCCTAGTGTACGTAGCAATCCTGAAACAAAATCCATCATGATGTGCTCCCACTTTTATTTCGGAATGGGCAATGGCTGCAAAAATCCTCCTAGCCTCTGCCTCTCTACCTTTACCTACTGGCAGACCAAACATCTAGCTATGAAGCGTGCTACCTCCCGCTTCATACCATACCACCAAACATGCTCCTTTAGGTCTCTATACATATTGTTAGCACCCGGATGCATATACTGAGAGCGATGAGCCTCCTTCATAACCTGCTCTCGAAGCTCTCCACTAGGCATACACAGTCTGGAACTGTACCTCAATGCTGCATCCTCTGCAATAACAAACTCCTCAAGAAGTCCTGTCTGAACTTGATCTCGGATACTCCGTAGAGCTACATCATCAAACTGAGTCGACTTGATATCCATCAAGTCTGACTGAATCTACAGTCCCCACAACTGCATCTGAACTCCTAACACTATCATCTCAATCTTCAAGCTCTCAAGATCTGCGAACAAATGACAATCTGTCATCAAACACATGGCTACCGGATACCTGCTCAAGGCGTCGGCAACCACGTTGGCCTTTCCTGGATGATACTGCAACGAAATGTCAAAATCCTTCATCAACTCCAACCATCTCCTCTGTATCATATTTAGCTCTTTTTGGGTAAACACATACTACAAGCTTTTGTGGTCTGTGAAGATCTCCATACGCTCTCCGTATAGATAGTGTTTCTACAAATTAAGAGCGAAGATAACTGCTGCCAACTCTAAGTCGTGGGTAGGGTAGTTCTTCTCATATGGACGTAACTGCCTAGAAGCATAGGCAATCACCTTTCCACGTTGTTGCAAGACATAACCCGGACCCTTCCCTGAGGCGTCACAGTAGATAGTGAACCTGCCTGTCCCTGATGGCAATATCAAAACTGGAGATGTCGTTAACCTATTTTTCAACTCATCAAAGGCGATCTGACACTCTTCTGACCAAACAAACTTTGCGTCCTTCCGGGTCAGTCTAGTCAATGGCTCTGCAACACGGAAGAAATCCTGAACAAACCTCCTGTAGTGGCCTGCCAATCCCAGGAAACTCCTGATCTCCGCAACTAAACTTGGAGTGGTCATGCCTCAACTGCTCTGATCTTCTTTGGGTCGACTGCGATTCTGTCTCGGGTCACAACATGACCTAGGAACTCAACCCGATCAAGGAAGAACTCACACTTCGAAAGCTTGCCATACAGCTTCTCCTTCCTGAGAGTCTCTAAAACTACTCAAGTGCTCCTCGTGCTCTTACGGGGTCTTCAAAAACACCAAGATGTTATCAATGAACACTACCACAAACTTGTCCAGATACCGATGAAACACCTTGTTCAGCAGATTCATGAATACCGCCGGAGCATTTGTTAACCCAAACGGCATCACCAAGAACTCAAATTGGATATATCGTATCCTGAATGTTGCCTTTGAAATATCTTCCTTCTTCACCTTCACCTGATGATAACCTGACCTCAGATCAATCTTGGAAAATACTCTTGATCTGCTCAACTGATCGAACAGATCATCGATCCTCGATAGTGGGTACTTATTCTTGATGGTGAGGTTGTTAAGAGCTCTGTAGTCGATACACATCCGTACCGACCCATCCTTCTTCGGCACAAAGAGTACCGGTGCACCCCACAGTGAAGAACTCGATCCGATGAAGCCCTTATCTTGTAACTCATTACTTGCTTTTTCAATTCCACCAGCTCACTGTTGTTCACTCTATAGATGTGCTGAGATATCGGCTTTGCCTGGCACGAAATCTATAGAGAACTCCACATCTTTGTCCAAAGCCAATCCTGACAACTCCTACGAAAAAACATCCATAAACTCTGCTATCAATAGATGTGGCACACTCTGCTCCTCTAATAAAGCTCCACAAAAAACTCTATTGTTCTACTCCGCCTCTCGTCTGGCGAACTCGAACTCTGGCTCTCCCAGTGATCTAAAAAGAACTCTGCCTCGGTGATAATCTATACTGGCGTGATGTCTGCTCAACCAATCCATCTCGAGTATAATATCGTAGTTCAGTAATGGCATTACGAGCAAACTCATATCCAGTTCTCTACCTCCCAAGTAACTCTCTGATCCTTACAAACATCACTAACTAGGATAATACCACCCCAGTCATAATCTTGCAAGTCCTATGCAAAGGTTCAGAGGCAAGATGGTGTCTAATAGCAAATGATACAGACACAAAGCTATGGAAAGCACCAGAATCGAACAAAGCAAATACGAAAATAGAATCAAGAAGAATGGAACCTGCAATCAGATCACCTACTGGCTCGGACTTCTTAACTGCCATGGCGAAAGCTCGCCACTATTGGCCTCCTCTAGCCTGCTGGTGATGCTGTACGAACCTCTACTACTGAGTCTGCAATGGTGGTCCCTTCTGTTGGCCTGCAGGAACCCTAGCTCATACTCCCTCAGTTATACGTCCCGAAGCTATGGGAAATCCATCAGCGGATGCTCTGCTGAGCCACAAAGTAGGCACTTGCCTAGCCTCTTCTTGCAGTCATTCAACCCGTGCCCTGGCTTCTTGTAGAAGGGGCAGATGGTGGCCTGCTGCTGCCTCGGGGCCTGCTGAATCTGTCTCTACTGCTGGTGTGCCTGCTGGAAAGGCGCACGACCTGGCCCTGATACTACTGCTGCTGAAAGAGTCTCTGTTGAATCTGCTACTGGAAGTGGGGCCTCTTGGCCAGGCTTGCACTGCTACCATCTCCATGTATATCTCGACCTCTCTTCAACTTTAGCTCCAGGTCGTCCTCTGCTGCCAAAGCTCCTGCCAAGATCTCCTTGAAGGTGGTGTCACAGTCATTTTTAGTCAGTGACTTGATCTTCTTGATCAAGCCCTTTTGAAACCTCCTCGTCTTTGCTACCTCGCTCAAGCCCTCCATAAATATGCCCAGACGGCATAAATCACTGACATACTCCTCCACAGTCTGGTTCCCCTGAATAAGGTTCTCGAACTCAGTCTCCAAAGCACCGAGTGCTACAACTGGGAAGAACTTTTCCTTGAAAAGCTTTCTAAAGGCTTCCCAAGTCTGTCCCTGAACACCAACTCCGGGATCAGTGTAGTACCAAGTCCGTACGAGATCTTGTATCTGAATGCCTGCTACCTCTATCTGTATCCCATCTGGGATCTGTGCCAGCCAGAATATCTCTTCATTGTGTTCTACCCAGTCATCGACATACAGAATGCCCTCTGTACCCTTTAAGTCCCTCGGCCTCATCTTCTGGAAGTCTAAGATGTTTCTTGACCGCTGCTACTGAATCTGGCCTCCCTGATCTCCCTGTGGCTGTGCAGCCACTCTCTACTGTCGCTATCGCTACCCGATGGGCATTTTCGATGTCCTACCTCATGTCTGTAGACAGACGGTGCTGTGCCTCCATCATCTTGCCAAAGAGCGCAAAAAGCTGTACAGCATCGACTGGTGCCGGAGGTGGCGGCGGCTGGAGAACACCCGAATAACTAGTACAGCCCTTCGAATAGGTGGAGGAGTACCCCCAAAGGCTGCAGAAGCACCCACATTTGTAGGAACGAGAGGTGCTGTGGTACCAGCGTCAGGCCGAGCCAGACGAGAGATGGCAGACCTCTCAGTAGCTGCTAAGACGGAGCGATGCGATCTAGTCACCACCATCCTGAAGACAGATCAAACAATGAAGTTAATACTGAGTAGGAAGTGATATAATCAAGGAATGACAGTTTACCTCAAAAGAAGACATTATCAGCAAGAATTTAGATGGCAGAAATTTAAATAACAGTTTTTCCCAACTATGATTGAGTATCTTAAAACCTATCTTCTATATCCTACTGCAGGTTGTAGCAATACTCTAGTTCGAGTACCACTACTGAACTGAGACAAACTCATAAATCGACCTGCATAGGCTACCACTAAAAACGTGTCAAGACCCGCACCCAATGTAAGGGCACGAGACCATGGGTACGTCCAGCCTACGCCGTTGTGTCGGTGGTAGAACGTTATCCTAGGTCTCAAACATCTAACACAGTATAAATATACTGGTACAGAATATACTCTCTAATCGGAGGATAACTCAGAAGGTACAACTCAATCACAATTCTAAAAATAGATAATCAGCACGATAAGATAGATATGAAATCCACAAAGTGAGATACAACCAGAAATGAAATAAGTTTAAGTGTTATCAACACCACAACAGAGTATAAGTAGTACATCTCAATACAACTGAAATAAGATAGATAAAAGTCCTAGCAATCTAGCCTAGGAACTATGGCAGTCTCCTCAGTGCAAACTGGATCCTTCTGAGGGTCCAAGTCGCAAGGGTCATCTACGTCAGCTCTATAGTAGGTAGTACAAAGACCCTCCATATTCTCTATAATATTTTGTCAACGGGTCCAGTCAGGACAGGAACTAATACATAACTCTGAAAGTAGTTCCATAACATGGTAGAAAATATAGAGCAAGCAATAGAATAAAATTCATGAAACGTTGTTAATAAATGTAAAGAAAAAACTAGAAATAACAGGGAAATCTGAGTACAGGGAATAAGATAGAGAACTATGAACTGAAAAACTATCAGTGATTTAGAGCACAAGTTGGTTATATGATTGGCATAGGTTTGCACATGAGTAATCTATGGTAACTCCATTATACGTGAGGGTATAATAGACATGTACACGAATATACTAGAGGGATAATCACAAAACTACTTCTACTCCACCACCCCAATCAATACACAAGGATCCATTCAAGTTACGTTATGTACACGATTGTTAATTTAACAAGAAGCATATGTTAATATGAGAGTACATGAGCGCACATGCGTGTACAAGAATAATACAAGTACAAAGAGTATGTGATGTATATGAAGAGCACATGAACATCAAATATCCGATACACCCGATGAGGGGATAACATCTCATGAAAAGATCTATATAGTACTAATCCGTGTGAATGTGTCAACATCAAGTAAAGTAGTATAGAGCAAGCAATATAAGTACTATCATGAATGAAAACTAACAGAGCATGTACTCACCTGATGTCATAAGCAACCGATGTGTACAGATGTCTGAACTGGAGTAACAGAGTCTTATTTAGAGCAATATAGGTTACAATGTGTTCAATATATGATAATTCAAGTATACAATACAATCTACATGATTCTAGGTAATTCTAGGTCAAAATTAACTCTGGTCAACCTTTAGTCAAACTAAGTCAACATCTATGATTTTGGTCAACTGTATAGTTAACTAAGTCAACTTAGACTACTGGGCAATATCTAGGTCAACTCTAGTCAACTTAAGTCAAAACTATATATATATATATATATATATATATATATATATATATATATATATATATATATATATATATATATATAACTTAACTAAGCCTATAGTATATATATACAACTATAACTTAACTAAGCCTATAGCCTAAACATTAATCCCTCTCAAAGTAGTACATAAGAAAACATATACATGTCTACATATATATAAGTATCTCAAAGGGGACTCTGAAAACCCACACATATGTAACATAAACACAAGACATAATAAATCATCAAGTGTGCAGGTAATACTAATATGAAGTTTCCAGGGAATACAAAATACAGAGAAGGGAGAACAACAGAGGTGTAGTAGTTTGTGAAATGCTATTAGATAATATATACAGGATAGTCTACTTGGGAATGTAGATAGTATACATTAAGCAGCAATGGTTCAAAGCAGTGTTCTCAGGGAAAAATATTGCTGAGTATAATGGGAGTCAGGGCAAGTTGATTGGGTTCTGATACCATAATGTATCAGTAATTTAAAATGCAGCATACTATAGACAAATGCAGGGATGTAATGAAGTGCAGGTAAGTGCAAATGTTTGGGATATGTAGTATCTATTATTACATGAATGCAATATGCAATGGATTTGTATGTGATGTGCCATGATCAGTTGGTGTAATGTGAATGTAAGTGACAGATTATGAAGTGCAGGTATGATATGTAAATGCAAGAAAGGCAATACAATATGAAATAGTGTAGTAGCAAATTAGTGTTTGCAGACATACAGGGATTTGGTATCAGTATGCAGGCATTTAGATGCAAGGATGACAAATGTAGTGTATCCTAAAGTGAAGTGCAATAAAGGGATGTTCTGATACTTGGAATAGTGAAATAGAAAATATTGAAGGCAGTACGTGTTGTAGACATGTCAATGAAGTATACAGGCGGTGGTGTCAATTGAAGTGAAGTGAGAGTTAATATGCAGCGAATAAATGAAGAGTGCAATGGTGTGAAGTGTATATCAGAGCAAAATAAATGTACGAGTGAGTGAAAAGGAAATATGTAGTGAATAACTAGTGCTCGATTGCAATTCTGAGCAATGTGGCTAGTGTAGTATGTAAGGCTATGCCTCTAGGGTGTTTATGAGTTAAAATCTGATGGTTGCAACCCAAAACAGGGGTCTGCACAGCAAGCACGCAAGGGAACAAACCAAAGCATGGCTCAACTGCATAGTAGGGAGCTTGTAGGTCAAGCCAAGGCTCGAGCTGGCCATGACTAGAAGCCCAAAGCCTAGGTCTACGTGTCAGTCACCTGGCCAACCCTATAAGGTCATTAGGAAGTGAATTGATCAAGTAAATGTCGAGAACAGATAACCAAGTATCAGGGCATGCTACTGTTCATGCCAAAACCCAGCTGAGCATCCCCGTGGCCAAATAACCTATCGAACCACCTCGAATTCCCCACAGTCCAATACACATGTAATATGCAGGTAATTAGCAACCAAAATATGTAACCATATCAGAAATTAGAGATAAAACATACTATGGGGCATTTCATCGAAAACTTGAGATACATATCGATACGGAGCAATATGCCCATGATACGCACCTCAAATGGACTCAAACTAGACCCAAATCATTCCTAGAGCTAGGAGGAACCTAAATGGATACATCTACAACAAGAAATCTAAAGTTTAATAGGTTTAGAGGCTCTTACCAATTGGAAGTTGGAATTCTAATAAAAATTCCTAGAATAGGTCTCCCACCAAGCTCCAATGGTCAAATTGCTCCAATCCCTTTCTAGCTAGCCAATAGAGGCTTCCTCTCTTCAAGAGGAAGAGAATGCAATTGGTTTGGGTGAATTTGGAGTTAATTTGAGAGATGGAAAAATTTGGAGAAGAACACCAAAACTAGGGTAGGTTTCAATGAAAGGGGAAAGAAGGGGGCTAATGATGACCTATATAGTGGGGAAATCCCTATGTGGCTAGCCATGATGGTTGGGCTAGGGTTTGGCTAGGGTTTTATTGCTTAAGGGGCCTTTCTAAGTTGTCAAAACAAGCCCCTTTGGCCCAAACTAACATATTGTTTCTTGTCTCTAATTAGATTCTAAGTAATTTCTAGCTAGATTAGAGTCTAATTACTAATCTAAATTCATTAGCTAAGTCTCCATGGTCATGGTTAGTCTCTAGGCAAAGTAGTTCTAAGGTTTCACTAGCAAATAAAAAATCACAATACATCAAATTAATTATTCTTATTCTAGAAAATGGTAGTGACAACCACTAAGTATCTAATTGTGTACACAAGCACAAGCCAATTGGACACCAATTTTTTTTTGGAAAAAACTGTCAAACACTTGGTGGTTAAAATTCGTAATTAACCAAATTGAGCATCAAAATCAACACTACTTATGATAATACCTAAATCCATCAAAATGAGGCTTCAAACAGCTAGATCTAGCATTAGAGAGTCAATTGCACCTATGGAAGGGTTTCTATGGGTCTAATTGGTGTTCCTAAACATAAAATTGTTGAAAAATAGAGAATTACCTAACTTAGGTGTTCCTCCTTTGAAGAACTCCGAATTTGGACACGTGAAAGTCGAATCGGATATGGTCCTCCTTGCTTGGATTCCTCTTCAAGCTTCCTCTTGTGCTCCAAGCCTCTAGTTCTCGAATGGAAGAAGGAAGAATGGTTTGGTGGAGAAATGGGATTGGAGTTCGAGACTAGATCAAGAAATAATGGAGAATGAAATAAATGAATGGAGAGAAGTTTGGAGAAGAAGTAAGAAACTTACGAAAAGATTTAATTGGAATGTTTCACTAGTGGTCCACCATGTCATCTAACCTAATAAAATATTCTATTCATGACACTAACTCTAATTAATTCTAATTAACTAAAATTTTAACAAATACTAATTAATAATAACTATATAATTAGCATAATGCAAAATTACCATAATAAGCCTAAGGTGAAATGTGGTGGTTACATGTATGCCTTATAACGAAAACTTATATTTTTCCATCCTATTAATAATTTACTTTACAATATTTTATTTAAAAAACTTATATATGACTTGGTCGCCCGATCATCTATGAACTTCCCTTTCTTCTTGCGTTTGTGGGTCCGTTCGAAGAATTGGGAAAGTCGACAGTGGTTGGGTCTCTACATGTCCTGGAAGCCTCTTTCCACTGTAATAAATAGAGTAATTCGTAACTAAAACATATAAGGTTTAAATAAATCAACAAGGTTGAAATTTCAGAATACTCACCATCTGTTGATAATGCTAAGAGTACGGAATAGATCCACAGGTGTGGTGACCACCCTTAGCATGGGCTGCCTTTGTCTTCTTGCACTTGGCCTTATATTCTGGAGTGTCCATCTTCTCCTTCATCTTCTCTCAGAACTCCTCCTTTATCCACTCCTTGCGTTGATCTCTTGGAAGTAGAGACAACGCCTTCTGGTCATTGATCATATCCCTTAACCTTTTGCTAGCGACGAACTTGTAGCACTTCCGGATCGACTCATCTCCGCTCTCCAGCCACCAGTACATCTTATGCAAATAAGAAAAAAACACCCACAAATAAGCAAATTTTTAAAAAATATTATAAACAAAGAAAATCTTATACATACTGCCAGCATCTCTAGCCAAAGATATCGCCTATCAGGTGGGATGTCACCGAAGTTCAGATAGGGACAATGAAATTAACGTCACATAAGTTCTCCTAAATCTCTTCTAGCCTGGACTGAAAAAACCTGAAATAAGTAAACAATGTACAATTAGAATATAAAAAAGTATGAATAAATGTGAATTTACAACAAAATAAAATTATATACATACATCGTTCCATCGGCCCACAATTCTGGACGACCAATGAAATAAAATTGATAAAAAATTTACACGCACATATCCGTCGCTAATTTGTCACCTATTCATCGTAGATGTAGCGATAGATAGTAGTCTGTCACTGAGGTCAGTCACTACTTTCCAGTACTTTTATAGTGTCTGATATATGTTCTTCTTTCTTAAATGAAATAATTTGGTGAGAAGAACTAGGACTAATATTAACAGTTCCACTAAAAGTAGCAGTGTTGATTCTTGGTGGTGGAGTAAATATTTCTGCACGGTGATTGTACACTAACTTGGAGAATAAACTTTCATGCTTGTTCACAATCTAAATTTATACAAGAAAATAGAAAATGTGTACTAATGTAAATTCATAACCGATAGAAAATTGTTCAACATTTAGATTATGTCAACTATCAAATGAAATATTTTGTTCAACAAAAAGAAATTGGGTTAAACCTCTTTTCCAAGCTAGCATATTATTTTTAGACTTTGATCCATGATGAAAGCTTTGAAGAAGAAAGAGATCTCTTGGAGAAGAACTTCATAGTGTAGTAAAATGGATATAAGTTGTACGAAGGGAATCAAAAAGAAAAATTGGTGTGTATTCCATTGCAAACAGACTAAATTTTATATAGTGAGTATGAACTAGCTGTAGAGAAGTAGTCGTTGCATAATAAAACCAAATTCCAAACCACCCACTAAAAACCCAACCAAACCAACCCCTACTTCCAAACCAACCAAACGCAATGACAAACCAAATCCCAACCAACCAAACTAACTAAACTAAGTAAACAAAAAAAACCAAAAAAGAAAAAAACCCAAACCAAAAACCCAACTAAATCAGACCCAAAAAAATACCAAACTGGAAAACCAAAATATTGTATATCCGCCTAAGTGTTCGGCGAATGCCCTGATGGGTGTATTTTTTTCTACAATTTTTTTCAAACTTCTTTCGATACAACTAATATACATAAATTTACAAATTTTTTTGAATTATCTTAAAACAAAGAAGCCTTCATCTTTTATTTTTTATAATTTCCAAATAAGAAGAGAGAACAAACAGATAATGTCATGCTACATAAGACAAAATAAACTAGAATTTGATTTATCTTATGTTTGTTCATCCGATTATTCTATCCTTTCTAAGAATATTAAAACGCATGTAAATCATGCTTAAGTTCATCTTGTATAATCAATGTCATGCTGCATGAGACAAAGTAGACAAGAATTTGGTGTAGCTTACATTTTTTTTAGCTCATTACTTTGGTAGCAACTACCTTTCCATGTAAGTAGTTAAAAATGTCATAAATTTCTAGTATTTACTAGTTCAAGAGTTCCTGTAAATTTTGAGAACTTATAATGTAGGGTTGAAAGACATTGCTCAGTTACTAGCTCGCATGAAGAATCAATAATGAAAATAGAAAGTAATGTGGACCTCTTACATCTATCACAGTAAGTCTCTACTAAGAATTATATACATATGATCTTTGCACCTAACCTTTTAATTTAGCTTTTTTGTTTTAATTCAATGGGGCAAGGAATAAAATGAGTTACTGAACAGAAGTTATCCTCACTCACAAATGACTGTCAAGAATCATAATTTACCTTCTTCTTTTATTTTCCTATAAGTCACATCTTTCTGTTTTAATTTCTCCTCAAGACGAACCTGTAATAAGAAGATGCAATATTCTTGAAGTGGGGATTAGTTACTATATAGATGCTACTTGTTAATTATTTAAACTATTTCTTGTTAGATTTGTTCTTGAAGTGGGGATTAATTAACATATATATAGAAGCTACTTGTTAATTGTTTAAACTCTTTCTTGTTAGATTTATTATCACATTTTGGAGTGTGTAATATGGACTTTTGTTTCACAATTAAAATTATACAAGAAAAGGAACAACGTTTGCATCTTTGATGGTCCGCTTCCTCTTTTCATGATTTATATGTTTTTAACTCTACGAGTGAACATTGCAGGCAGGCCATGATCTGCACCTATAAATACAACATCCAATTGAAAAACAATCCATATCATCATATATACATAAGTTGCTAGCAACACAAAATATATTAATGGCAATTAGCTCTCTCGTCTCCACCTTCCTGATTATCCTCTCATCACTCCTAATTATCCTTCTCTCAACACCATCGACGACCCTTGCAGATGAAAGCAACATCCTCCTCACTGGCGAAACCATCGTCGCCAATGGCCAGCTCTCGTACCAAGACTCCTCCTTGGTTATGTAAAATGACTGCAACCTTGTTCTCTACGATAAGACGTGTGCCAATGGCTTCGCATCCAACATCTACGCATATGGACCCAACAACACAGTAACCCTCAACGAATACGGCCAGCTTGTCATACGCAACGCGAGGGGCTCGACTGTCTGGAACTCCGGCGTCTTCGCCAACACCACCAAGGGCTAGTATGCCACAGTCCTCCGACCAGACGGGCAAGTAGCAGTGTACGGACCCACTGTCTGGTCCAACGTACCATACACGAGCTCTGATCGTATTTCTGTGACAGCAGTGGATACTACTAATGCCAATGAATCAGAGGTAGCAAATAATATTCTGATCGTGAAGAACATTCTCTTCTTGTCGCAGGTTCTCAATCCCAATGATGCTCTAGCGACGAGGGACTACACACTGGTCATGAAAGATGAATGCAACGTGGAATTGATCGAGGCAGGACGCAGCGTAGCTTGGCAGTCTGGAACTTCCGACAGAGGGAAGCGTCGCTTCGCGAGGCTTAGCCACAGAGGGCTGCTAGTAATTGAAGATGACCTCCATAGGACATTGTGGAGTAATCAGGCGTTACAGGAGGATGGGGACTACGTTCTGATTCTTCAGATCAATGGACGTGCTGCTATCTATGGACCCAAAGTGTGGTCTACTTCCTCCAATTAATTAATTCTTCCTTCCTTTCTGCTGGTGCTGGATGGAATTAAAAGGGGAATTAAGTGGCAACCGATCGAGTTGTTTATATATGTTTCATCTATCTACGAGTATTGTGTGCTGTAGGATACTGCAGCTAATCTACAATAATTGTCCTTTAATTAGTTTGAATTTTCGAATAATATTTATGTCCAGGAAAACTATATATATATATATATATATATATATATATATATATGCCTGGAATTCTGAGTGGATTATTGTATGTTTCAGCATGCATAGTTCAAAGTTATATATGTCCATTCCAAGTTTTAACCATTCTCTCTTTCTACTTTTTTTAGCTGATTATGCATGCTTGATACATGCATGTCCAAAAACCTGGATAACTATCTGTCATGTGATGTCTGAATAAATGTCCCTTGTCTGGGTGTTATTGTGACAAGCATCTTAAAATTATATTTACTAATTTATTTAAATACCTAGCTAATCATTTATCTGCATATCTACTATTTAAACTATTATATAATTCAAATAGGAGGGGTATGATCAATTATTTTGGCCATATACTTTCTTATCAAAAACAATAATTATGCACGGATAATCATGTAATTTAAACACCCACTATATAAAACCGACCCAATATTTAAAAATCGTGTACTCTCCTCCCTGTGTACTCACCATCCGTTTTTTTTCTTTCTCTAATTATTTGTACTCTTCTCTCTCCCTCCAATTCCAAGATCACAACAGGTAAGACGTAGAGATTCAGTGTTGCCGCACTACGAAGTTTCATCCCGTCAAATCGCTACTACACAGATATTTATGTAAAATGTTTATTGTTGGAGCTTTTCCTTGACATGTAGAGAGAGCTTGCTCTCATTACATGCCTATTTTTTAGTCCCACATCAGAAATGCACGATGAAGTGTATCTCAATATATACATGGTATGGTGTTGAGGTATGCACATGTGGTGGTGACCCTAAGGAGGGAACCATGTGGGTGATTTTACTAGGAAGTAAGGATAAGGTTCCATATTAAAGCATTAATGCTTTTTGTCATGCTCTTGGAATTTATTCCTTAAGAGCTAAGTCCTGTAGGAGCTTAGCGACTCGGGCTCATGAGACGTAATGTGGCATTTTTTGGCACACTTAGCATGTCAGCATCGTCGCTAGGCGCATAGTGCGCGCTTGTTGCACAAGCCTCTGCGCTGCCGATCGTGCGTTCGTTCATGCGGCCTGTTAGTGTGGACCGTTCGCGCGGGTTGTTGTTGTGACCAGATGGTGCGTCTCGTTCGCACGGCCAAATGGGGGCACAGTTGGCGCTAATTGTTGTAGCGTACATGCGCTGTCATGTCTGACCACAATCTGAACAGTTATAAAATATTCGAAAATGGTTCCTCCTTTACGCAACACGTCCCAAACATTTCGTATACTAGACGGTTATTATGCACGTCTATATAAGTTCCTCTCTTCTCTCTCATTTATACAAGTTCCTTACAAAAATTATAATTCAGGAGAAAGAGAGAAACAGAGACAGAGTTTTATCCATCTGAGGAGTCCAGAAGGGCATTACGTAAGAGTGTTCCGTAGTTCATCTTTGAACTTGCAGGTTCCTGGGGGCTAATCGTTATATGGGACGAATCTAGCTTTGAGCTCCGGTGATTCATCACCCCATTTGGCCTCTTCTTTTCTTTCGTTCATCTCTTTTCACTTGTATCTTGTTCTGAACGAGATCTTCTCAAATCTAATCAGAAAACATTCAGTGAGCTTACTTCGTTGCTGCTACAAAATTTATTTGTGCCTTTTTCGAAGTATTATATTAGATTTCGTCTCTCTGAATTCTTCGGGATCTCAGTTGTGCACCTTCCTCGAAGTGTTGCCAAAATATGTTTTCATCTTAAAATCATGCCCCGGTAATAACAATCCCAAAGCAAGATTCACAAGATGCACTATCAAAATAATTCAAATTTGTAATGCAATTAGCGACGCGTTGTCAAGATGTCGCTAATATTTCTGATATTAGCAACGTAAAATTTATATGTCACTAAACGTCGCTGATTGAAAAAAAATAGCGACATTCTGCGACGTTTAGTGACTACAGTTAACTTATTGGTGCTAAGAAGTCACTAAATGTCGCTGAACGTCGCCATACTTTTTAATATTTGCGATGTTTAGCGACGTCAATCAATTGACGTCGCTAACTGTTTAATATACACAGGACCTACTACAAGCCCCTAGATTTAAAATATTAATTTTATAATTTTAAATAGCATTTATATCTTTAAAATGAATTATTATAGTTATTTGAATTTTTTTAGAATATTTAATGATTTTTAAAATAAATTTTGTAGCTTAAAATATTATTTTGTAATTACTTAAATTGTTTTATTATCAATTTGCAATTTGTTGAATTATTTTAATATCGATTTGCAATTTGTTGATTTGTTTTAATAGCAATTTGTAAATTATTGATTTGTTTTAAATTCAGTTTGCAAATTATATTTGCAAACCGATAGGCAGTAGGGTTAATTGCTAAATTCCAAACTTTGGGGGCCTTACTGTAAATCACCCGTCACCCCCCCCCCCCCCCACAATTTTCTCTCTCCTCCCTCACCTACGACCGGCCAACCGACTTAAACCCTAATTCTCCGTAACCCTAGCCCTAATTCGACCGACCTTCGACCCTATAAAACCACCCCGACCCCAAACCCTAACTCTAGGCCATTTCCCGACCACCACAGCACCGGCCGACCCCCATTCTTCTCCAACGAACTCACCGAAATCCTAGATCTAGGAGCACCACCCCCTACCGGCCACGTCGACGCCTCCAACCACCACCAATCGACGCGCCTCGTCGAGACGACCACAGCGCCATTTTTTTCGACCACCCCGACGTCTCCACCGCCGTACAACGCCCCCGAAAGCCACCGCTCGCCAGACACGTACGTGTCACTCTCTCTGTTTGTCGTATCGTGTCTCGTGTACACGTGTGTGGACTCGCCTGAACACAAGAAACCTAGTGTTGGGCATGGACACGATATTTACGTGTCGTGCGTGTCGTGCTAACCCTGGACACAAGACTCGTGTGTCCGTGTCCTAAACTGTCAGGACACGAATTTTAAATAACTGGGTAAACGTGTTTGATATTCTGCTATTGGGTTTAAAAACCCATAACCTAATTCATAATATAACTAACTAAAACCTATCCCTATCACATAACCCGAGCTGACCCCCTGGCCAGCCCGAGCAATGTTAAGCCCCCCTTGTTCCCCTAGGCCGAGTTTGAGCCCCCCTTTTCGTTTTTGTTTTGTTTTGTTTTTATTTTAATTATTTTATTATATATATATATATATATATATATATATATATATATATATATATATATATATATATATATGTATTTATATATATGTATATATGTATATGTATTTATATATATATTATTATATATACTGTTATATATATATATATATATATATATATATATATATATATATATATATATATATATATATATATATATATATATATATACTGTATTTATATATATTATATGTATATTTTATATTTAGTATTTATATATATATGTATATTTATTATATATATATTCATTATGTATGTATACATAAATAACTATGTATTTATGTATATATATAAATGTAATTGTTGTATATGTATATGTATTTCAAATTCAACTTTGTACAAAATATTATTATGTATAAATTCACAAGTTATTTTATTAGGTAATTTTATGAATTGTACATTTTACCACTTTAAAATATATTATTAAAAAATTTTAATATATATATTTGAATTACTGTGTTTTATTAATCATGGCTATTTGGTGTCCAAACCTAGCATGGGTTTTTGGGCCCAAATGTGTCTAATACATTCAGAGTCTGTACAAGTCATATTGGACTTGATTCATGGCTTTGGGTCCCGTATCTGGTAGGGGTGGGCATACGGTTCTAGTACCCGCGGTTCCGATCCGGCCCGAACCGTAAAATATTTAAACAAGCCGGTTCCTAAATTTTAAAATTTAAACGGGGCGGGTCGGGGCGGGTCGTGTGACATTAACGGGTCAGGGCGGGTCCTATTTTCAAAATAAACGGGGTCCCGGCCCGACCCGTTTGTAGGAGTATATATTTTTTTATATCAATTTTTAGCATTTTTTGTTATTATAGTCTATACATAATAGAATATTTTATTGTTTACTAAACAAATTCTAGAAGTTTGGGAAGACATTAGACTTGTTTTGTTCTTATAGACAATATAACATATGTAAATGTTTACTATTATAGAATTTTTTAAACTTTTTTTGGGACTCGTTTGGACCCGCGGGTCGACCCGTTTCGGACCCGTTTCAAACGGGTCGGGTCGGGTCCGGGTCCAATATTTTTTGGACCTATTCCGTCCCGCCCCGCCAAGTAACGGGTCTGGTCCGGGTCCAACAAATTTGGGCCCGGCCCGACCCGTGCCCACCCCTAGTATCTGGACTTCGGTTCAATTTCGAATACGTGGACAAAATATTAAATAATTAATTATTTATTTTCCAGAAATTGTTACTTGCTGTTTTTGAATTTTTATATATATTTTAAGTGCTATAAAATCTGGAAAAAATTATTTTTAAATACTATGTTAATTTTAATTTAATACAATTTTTTAGCATTTAATTAGTATATTTGGTATTTTATAAAAATAGGAAAACAGAACTCATTTTCAGGATACATAAGTTTGCTGATTTTTAATAAATATCTATGAGGGTTTATAAATTCCATAAAAATTAGTACAAATTTCTATAATTAACAAGGATCATCTTGTTATATTATTTTATGTAAAATTGAGGTTTTTATCTATCTCAAAAATTGTTGGAACACAGTGTACAGTCTGATTTATTTATTAAGTAGTTACAACTTACAAATTTTTGTGTTGATTTGAGTTATTGTAGTATTGGACCTCGCCCTGCACTAGTGTAAAGACCCTAAAAAGTTAGTTTGGGTATTTGTGTCACCCCACATTGGTCTCCTATGCTAAAGTCGTCATTTGGCTAGGTGTCCAGTCGGAAGGTCGTGTTGCACTACTAGTGTCTTAATGTTTAATTTAGTGTAAAAACTAAGTTTATGTATTATTTCTACAGTGACGAGTCATCAGACATCTGTAGCATTTTTATCACTACCTTGCTTTGCTAAAGGCAAGTACCTCTACAAACTTTATATACTGTCATAACAATAAACTGTAATCCAACCATGTTAAATGCTGATCCTTGGGGTAGCAAGTTAAATCCTCACATGTTATATTATTTTCAGTCCCTACCATGCTTAGGACAGTTCTTATATCTCTCACATGTTTAAACAACGGGGTTATGGGAAAACTGATAGTTGAGTACGTGATCATGCCCCTTTACAGTAGTGAGAAAAGTTTTATTTTATATGTTACTACGCCGTAGGCCTTTATCTCAAAGCGGAATTGTGCGTATGTACATCTATCGCCGTATCACTTGTATGGAAGTACATTTCATTATGTGCCCCTGCACATTGTATACCTATTGACGATCACGTACCTGCTACAGTTTTAAACATTACATATATATCTGTCTCTATGACATATGTGTCCTTGCCATGGTAGATTATGATATGACATGATTCCTATTCATTACACTCCTGTTCATTTCATATTTCGTATATTTAGTTTGCTAGAATCAGTACTTGCTCCCGTCTTGACAGGATAACGTTGTAGGTATACTTTCTGAGGATGAGTTGCTTTGTGATTCCTATTATGGAGTTGCTGCCGAGGACCAGGCTATACTTTACGAGGATGTACCTGCGGTGAAACTCGTCTAGTTGTTTATTTACTTGGGACTTTTGAGAGTAGTCATATATTAGACTATGTATTTTATAACTGGACCTGTATCCAGTTTTACATTTTAGCCATGTACTTGAAACCTACTTATATACGAGATGATTTTGTGTTTGGATATATTCTAACTCATTATTACATATAGAACTGTTAGCACACTTTGGTCTTATCTTATTTGTCTTTATAACAGCTTACTACGCTTTATCTCAAGCGTAGGCTGGACATGACTCGGCTCGGCCTAACAATTTAGGTAGCGGATCGTGACATGTTTTTAGTGGTGGCCCATGCAGGTCATGACTAAATTGTTTAGTTACGTCATTATACCAAGCATGCCTGCAGTTAGGAACTTAAGGTAACTAGACAACACTAGGAATAGCGCTTAGAACACCTAGAGGATTACTAGGATTATAACATAGGAAACACATCACATCTTATGCCCGCTATTACAATTAGATTTTCTTGTTTATGATTGTTTACTTAAAAGAGTCCTTATAAGTTCTTTTATTTATTAGATGGTGCTCACCCGCTCATCCCAGTATGCCACACCTAAAAATGGCACACTTTCCATCCAGTCGGTTGACTAGTTGACCGATGCACCTCCACTTCCACCTACCATACTTCCCCACTCCACAAATCTACCAGCCCAGATGCCTCCACCACCTTCCACATCATAGTCCCAGCAGGACCCGATACTCCCACCACCACCTATTACTATACCTGCCCAGGCTTCCGTCACTCTCGACAGGAACCAACTGCTCACTCTGATCCAAGGGTTCCTAACAACCCATCAGGAGTAGACCACCTTACTCCGCCAGAGCATGGAGCGTTCTGAGGAACGTACCGTGGTCCCACCACCTGTAGAATGAGCAGTTGGTTCTCGTCGAGTGTGACGGAAGCCTGGGTAGGTATAGTGATAGGGGGTGGTAGAAGTATTGGGTCTTGCTGGGCCTGTGATGTAGAAGGTGGTGGAGGTATCTGGGTTTGTGGATCTGTAGAGTAGGGGAAAGTGGTAGGTGGAGGTGTATCAGTCAACTGGTCAGCTGACTGGATAGGGAGCGTGCCATTCTCAGGTGTGACATACCGGGATGAACGAGTAAGCACCATCTAATTACAATAAAAATGACTTATAAGGACTCTTTAAAGCAAAACAATCATATACAAGAAAATCTAATTATAATAGCAAGCATGTGATGTATTTCCTATGTTGCAATCCTAGCATTCCTCTAAGTGTTCTAAACGTCATTCCTAATGTTGTCTAATTACCTTAAATTCCTAATTGCAGGCATGCTTGGTACAATAACGTAACCAAACAATTTAGTCTCGAGACCTGCATGGGCCACCACTGAAAATGTGTCACGACCCGCACCCGGTATAGGGGCACGAGAAGTGGGTACGTCCAGCCTACGCCGCAATGTCGGCGGTAGTAAGCTGTCCTAGGTTGCTAACTAATCTCATGCAGTGAATATAAAGTACTTGTCCAGATATCAGCTCCGAATGGAGGACAAGTAAAAGGGTATCATATACTCAATCACAGTCTAAAATACGAAAAGATAACACAGAAGTTATACCTAAGGAATTAAAGACAACAACCACTAACTACTAAAATAATACAATATCATCTCAAACCAACTTAATACAAACTCAATATCTTAACTTTAATACAACAAGTCAAAACATGAAAGCTAAAGTAGTCTACTAGCTAATCTCCTGAATCACTCCTGAGAGTCGGAACCAAAGGTAGCTAATCCCTCGCCAGGTCCATGGGAAGTAGGGCATGTGTCCTCAGGATTATCATCTGTAATATTTTCAACAGGTCCAATCAGGACGGGAACGAGTACAACTCATCTAGAAAAACCCAAGTAAATGACAAAGAACTATAAAGCAGTTATAGACAGTTTTATTGATGAGCATGGCAGTTTTATACAGGTAATGATGGCATACAGACACAGTGAGATACAAGAAAAGAAAGGTTACTAAAACAAGAGAAGAATCATGGCAATAAAGACCGTAAATAAAGCTGACTGAACTAGAATAATATGTACGAGTCCAGACAGTACGATATAAGTCTAATATAATCCCAGTGTGAGTCCAGTCCATATAATCCGTTACCAGATGATTTCCAGTACAAGATGAGTCCAACAGTGATCAATGAAACCAGGGTGAGTCCAACTATGATCTAACAGTGTGTTTTAAAATACCGAGGTCGACATGTAAACGGCTGTAGGTATCAGGCACATCTCTTACGGATCAGGCAAGAGATGGCTATACTTCCAGTAGATTCCAGTTGGAGATTCCAGATTTGGGATATGTCTACATGTCTTACTCAATATTTCCCCGTCCAGCAAGTGAATCCAAAATCGACAAAAAGAATCGAGATGAGTCTGGCCAATACGTGATGATTCCAGAAATGATTCTGGAATGATACCAATGACTCCAGTAATAGAGGCCAGTAAGTAAAGTATGTGTCGATACATGAATCCAGAAATATCCATACGTGTTGATACAGAGAATCACATAGAACTAACTAGAATTGAAATACAGTAATCGACAAATAAATGAGAGAACTATCAGAGAATGTACTCGCCTGATACTCTGAAAAGAGTAATGTAATATCAGATATCTGTACCAGGGTCACAATGTCCTAAAATAGAGCAATACAGTTATGACATGTCCAAAATGAAGGTAAATGAAATCTACAATACAATCTATATGAATTCTAAGCAAATCTAGGTCAAAGTCAAACTTGGTCAACACTACAGTCAAACTAAGTCATACTAGGTCACAAAGAGTTAAACTAAGTCATACAAGGTCAAACAAACTTAAACAAGTCTAATCTAGGTTAAAATCAACTCTTGGTCAAATATTCTAGCCAAACTAGTTAAGTTATCTCAGATTAGTCAATACTAGTCAACATGGTCAAAGTCTAGGTCAATCTTAGACTAACTAAGGTTTTGGTTAATCATAGACTAGTCAATAAGGTAATTAGGTCAATGGTCAACTCTAACTCAAACTCTATAAGGCTAACTCAATCAACCATAGGCTAAGATGTCTTAGGATACCTAAGATACTATACCACAATGTTAATGTATAACCAATCTCCTATACAAAGTATATCACACAAAATATATATGGCACAATACCAACCTTAATCCTGTAATCAAGCTAATCCCATTCTCCAACTCAAGTCATGACTCAACTCTAAGTATCTCACTTAACCCCCATACATATCTTCATCTATATAGGATTACCCTCATAATCCATTTGGTCAACCTAATCATCTAGTTAGGGTTTAGTCAAACCTTAGTCAAATAGTCCTTCTATGTTCATCCAAGTCATTTCTAGGTCAATTAGGTCATGGTTTGACCTATAGTTGACTTTGGTCAACAAGGGCCAACCATCTAGTCAAACTAGGTCTACTAAGCCTATTGGTCAATTCTAACTTGCTACTAACCATAGGCTAGTAATCCTAAGGCACTATGACATATATACATTACCTATATACATAGGCCATAGGCTAAGACATCAAGTCTATAACATATATGTTTACATATCTAATATATAGTCAACTATATATATAATACCATAATCTATATATATATATATATATATATATATATATATATATATATATATATATATATATATATATATATATATATATATACCCATTCACATATATATAATACCCTTATATATATATATATATATATATATATATATATATATATATATATATAAAATAAATATATATATATATATATATATATATATATATATATATATATATATATATATATATATATACCACTATATATACATAACATATAAAAAAAATATATATATATATATATATATATATATACATAACATATATATATATACACATACATAACATATATACATATATAGGTAGAGAGAGAGAGTGAAAGGAGAGTGAGAGTGTGAGGGTGTCATGTGTGTGAACATGTGTGTGTGTGTACTAGAGTGAGTGTCATGACAGCAAGGGGGGTTTATCTCAGAAATCTGTATATACACATACATAACATATATACATATATAGGTAGAGAGAGAGAGTGAAAGGAGAGTGAGAGTGTGAGGGTGTCATGTGTGTGAACATGTGTGTGTGTGTACTAGAGTGAGTGTCATGACAGCAATAGGGGGTTTATCTCAGAAATCTGAGAAATGGGACACACACACACATATATATATACCTATTTATATACACACACATATCTACATATATACATATCCATATACTCTAAGACACACACCTACACACTCATATACATATACACTCACATATACAATGTATAAATACACAAATACATATATATATACTCAAAAATTGAATTGAAATTCAAATATAAAACCTGAAAAATACACTGAATTGGGAATACTGAAAACAGTGAGAATATTGGGGAGGGAAACCCGATTTCAAAGCCCAAAACCTAACTAAGATGCCCATATAGTGCTTGGTAATCGTGTTCCCACATGTGTACGTGTCGTGTTTGTCCATGGGAGTCCACCACGACACGACACGGCATGTCCAAGAGTCTAAAACCCAAATCGGGTAAATTGATAGTGCACAGTATCGTGCTAAGGTGCACACGCGTGTAGGACACGACACACGTGTCCATGTGTCTCGTGCACATGTGTGTAGGTTCGCCTAGGGTAGGTCTAGGTGTCCCACAGCCTGATACGTGTCCAAGTGTCACACAGTGTCGTGTTCGAGCCCGTATCAGAGCTCAATTTCCACGTGTGTGCTGTCAGTGCAAATTCAATGCACACACGAATTCGTGTCCGACACTGCACTAGAAGACACGAAACTTGGAGGGAATATTTGCAGACATTGCCCTCTCGTGTCCACCAAGTGTCACCCCTCCACGTGTCGTGTCGTATCCTACGTGAGTCCCGAACAGCAGGGGACTGAACATGCGCGTGGCACAGTCTCGTGCAGCGAGGACAGAGCCTCGTGGACACGACACACGCACCAATACGTGTCGTGCTCGTGTCAGGGTGTAGCCTAGGTCTAGGGCTAGGGTTTAGTCCTGATACTTTGTGTCCACGTCGTGTCTAGACACGACACGAAGGCCGTGTCAGTATGTGTTTTACACTGTATGCAGTGTAGTGCACGGTCAGTGTGTGTCAAATTTCTCACTCGACACGACACGAAGTGTCATGAAACTCGAGAGGGGGCTTGTCAAAGGGTGCCCCCACCTCTGTGCCAAGTGGCACGTGTCCACGTGTCCAATTCGTGGAGAAAACAGTATCGGGTTTCAGGGACAGTGCACAGTGTGTGCACAGCGTGTTTGTGTCCATTTTGGACACGGACACGACACGATAACGTGCTCAGTCAACTAGGGTTGTGTCCTACATGTCTAGGGCTACCCAAAAATATATTTTGTTTTGGAAAACAACAACTTTTAAACCATAGTGACATTTCACCAAACACTGCAATTAAGACACAGACACGTGTCCGATACGGACACCAAACCAAGCCTATTTCCTACCAAACTTGACCCACAGTTTGGGTATACCTATATGCATGCAACCATGAAGATAAAACACAATCTTAACAAGGTTTGGGGATATTTACCTATGAGTGCAAAATCCTCAATAATAGGCCTATTTGAATGAAATCCTCCTTCGACTCCCAACGTCCAAAGCTCCACAATTTCTTGCTAGCAAGCCACAATTGGTATCTTCTAGTGTAGGGGAGTCTAATGCAAGAAACTAGGCTCAATTTGGAGTCAAAATGATTAAATGGTGAGGGTGTGAAATTGTAGGGAAAACTAGGTTTTTAAGTGTAATGAAAAATGGCATGAATGATAAGGGGATGTGATTATATAGGATGGGGGTAGGGTTGGGCTGCCATGGGTAGATATTTAGGGCTCCTTTCCACCTTGCTAACTTAGCTCCTAAGGCTTTGACTAGGTAGATAGATATTTCTAGGTTTTCTAAATATCTAAGAAAGTAATATCTTAGATATTTCCAACCTAAGATATTTACACATAAGCTAACATCTAACATTAGTCTTCTAGGTTAGTTGCTAACCTCTAGATTAGTGCTAAACTAGGTTAGGAGCTAACATGACACTTAACAACTAATTAAATAATAATAAACTACATAAATCCAAATAAATTCTAATAAATTACCAAAATACCCTTGTGACTAAAAAGTGGTAATTTGATATCCTAATCACATGGTTAGGCTTACATGGTCATGGTAGTCTCTAGGTTATGAAATCTCTAGGGTTTACACTAGGATTATACTAGTAAAATCACAAAGTCATAAGTCATGACTTAGAAAATAGTTTTAAATTAACTAAAATCACCAAAAATCATATCATGACTAAAACACCATTAATGAATAATAAAAATAATAATTTTTTCAAAAATACCCCAATTTCAGAAAACTGGGAGTTACAAGTCTACCCTCCTTAGAAAAATTTCGTCCTCGAAATTAAGATAGTCGTAGTCCTTCTAGGTCAAACCCCCAGTCAATCAGAGTCAAAAGATATCATGCAATCATAGTCCTACTGGTCGTGATTCCACAGTTTCGAACAGGGTAACTACACTATCTAGTATATCACAAGCATATCCTGACAGGTACTAATGGAATCATACAACAAGATGGGAAAGGAAGGACAGGAAAGACAAACCTGCTAACCCGTCACCTACAGCGTGGGTCTCCTCGACCGTCATCGCAAAAGCTCCACCCCTCTGGTGCTGAGCTACAGGTGGCCTAGCTCCCTTATAAGGAGGTACAATAGGACAATCCATCTTCTGGTGAGTATCATACCCATAGTTATAGCAAACCTTCAGCCTCTTCCTACACTGCTCCCTGATGTGTCCCTACTTCCTGCAGTATGAACAACTGATCGTCTTTGGGTCCTGGTCCCGATACTGATGCTGCACCTGCTGAAATAGCCTCTGCTGTCGGGGTCCCGGGGCTCTAACTGGCGGTATCGAATGATGTGGTGTGGGAGGATGATATGTCTGCTGGTGTAGCGTCGGCACTTTCTGCTGGAAAGCCTGACGCTTAGAGGGTCCCTCAATGTGTACAGAAGCCGGCCTCTTGCAAGATAGAAGACGCTCCTCGATACTCCGGGCTAACTCTAAGCTCTGGTAGTAGTCAGTCATACCGTTTGCCACTATAAGAATGCCAATGTCTGGAACTAGACCATGGCAAAACCTACGCGTCATCTCCTCAGGGTCAGCAACCAAACTAGGAGCGAAACGGCTCAGGCGACTAAACTCTGCCGCATACTCGTCAACAGAACGGTTCCCCTGCTGGATGTTCTAAAATCGTAGCCCCATGGCTACTCTAGCAGTGGTCGAGAAGAATTTCTTCTTGAACTAGGTCTTGAACTGATCCCAAGTGGCTCCCCCTCTCGCGAATAACGGCTCATTCCGGAACCAAACTCCTGCCAAGTCTATCAGCAAAAATCCTGCTGCCTCGACCTGGAGGTCATCCGGCATCCTAACTCCAATGAGCTTCCTCTCTACCGAGTCTAACCAGTCATCTGCTACTACTATGCCCTCATTCCCTAAGAACTCCTTGGGATTTAGACCCATAAAGTCCTTGATCGTCCCTGCTCTCTGCCGCGGCTCTACAGGTGGTGGGACCACGGTACGTTCCTCAGAATGCTCCATGCTCTGGCGGAGTAGGGTGGTCTGCTTCTGATGGGTTGCTAGGAACCCCTGGATCAGAATGAGCAGTTGGTTCCCGTCGAGTGTGACGGAAGCCTGGGTAGGTATAGTGATAGGGGGTGGTGGAAGTATTGGATCCTGCTGGGCCTGTGATATGGAAGGTAGTGGAGGTATCTGGGTTTGTGGATCTGTGGAGTGGGGAAAAGTGGTAGGTGGAGGTGTATCAGTCAACTGGTCAGCTGACTGGATAGGGAGCGTGCCATTCTCAGGTGTGACATACCGGGATGAACGAGTAAGCACCATCTAATTACAATAAAAAGGACTTATAAGGACTCTTTAAAGCAAAACAATCATATAAAAGAAAATCTAATTATAATAGCAAGCATGTGATGTATTTCCTATGTTATAATCCTAGCATTCTTCTAAGTGTTCTAAAACGTCATTCCTAATGTTGTCTAATTACCTTAAGTTCCTAATTGCAGGCATGCTTGGTACAATAACGTAACCAAACAATTTAGTCTCGAGACCTGCATGGGCCACCACTGAAAACGTGTCACGACCCGCTCCCGGTATAGGGGCACGAGAAGTGGGTACGTCCAGCCTACGCCGTAGTGTCGGCGGTAGTAAGCTGTCCTAGGTTGCTAACTAATCTCATGCAGTGAATATAAAGTACTTGTCCAGATATCAGCTCCGAATGGAGGACAAGTAAAAGGGTATGATATACTCAATCACGGTCTAAAACAGGAAAAGATAACACAGAAGTTATACCTAAGGAATTAAAGACAACAACCACTAACTACTGAAATAATACAATATCATCTCAAACCAACTTAATACAAACTCAATATCTTAACTTTAATACAACAAGTCAAAACATGAAAGCTAAAGTAGTCTACTAGCTAATCTCCTGAATCACTCCTGAGAGTCGAAACTAAAGGTAGCTAATCCCTCGCCAGGTCCATGGAAAGTAGGGCATGTGTCCTCAGGATTATCATCTGTAATATTTTCAACAGGTCCAATCAGGACGGGAACGAGTACAACTCATCTAGAAAAAACCAAGTAAATGATAAAGAACTATAAAGCAGTTATAGACAGTTTTATTGATGAGCATGGCAGTTTTATACAGGTAATGATGGCATAGAGACACAGTAAGATACAAGAAAAAAAAGGTAACTAAAACAAGAGAAGAATCATGGCAATAAA
Source organism: Iris pallida (assembly GCA_029216955.1). Classification (NCBI taxonomy): domain Eukaryota; kingdom Viridiplantae; phylum Streptophyta; class Magnoliopsida; order Asparagales; family Iridaceae; genus Iris; species Iris pallida. The sequence continues at coordinate 3,410,901 of JANAVB010016799.1, read as the reverse complement.
GACCGTAAATAAAGCTAACTGAACTAGAATAATATGTACGAGTCCAGACAGTATGATATAAGTCTAATGTAATCCCAGTGTGAGTCCAGTCCATATAATCCGTTACCAGATGATTTCCAGTACAAGATGAGTCCAACAGTGATCAATGAAACCAGGGTGAGTCCAACTATGATCTAACAGTGTGTTTTAAAATACCGAGGTCGACATGTAAACGGCTGTAGGTATCAGGCACATCTCTTACGGATCAGGCAAGAGATGGCTATGCTTCCAGTAGATTCCAGTTGGAGATTTCAGATTTGGGGTATGTCTACATGTCTTACTCAATATTTTCCCGCCCAACAAGTGAATCCAAAATCGACAAAAAGAATCGAGATGAGTCTGGCCAATACGTGATGATTCCAGAAATAATTCCGGAATGATACCAATGACTCCAGTAATATAGGCCAGTAAGTAAAGTATGTGTCGATACATGAATCCAGAAATATCCATACGTGTTGATACAGAGAATCACATAGAACTAACTAGAACTGAAATACAGTAATCGACAAATAAATGAGAGAACTATCAGAGAATGTACTCGCCTGATACTCTGAAAAGAGTAATATAATATCAGATGTCTGTACCAGGGTCACAATGTCCTAAAATAGAGTAATACAGTTATGACATGTCCAAAATGAAGGTAAATGAAATCTATAATGCAATCTATATGAATTCTAAGCCAATCTAGGTCAAAGTCAAACTTGGTCAACACTACAGTCAAACTAAGTCATACTAGGTCACAAGAAGTTAAACTAAGTCATACAAGGTCAAACAAAGTTAAACAAGTCTAATCTAGGTTAAAGTCAACTCTTGGTCAAATATTCTAGCCAAACTAGTTAAGTTATCTAGGGTTTAGTCAACAATGGTCAGATTAGTCAATACTAGTCAACATGGTCAAAGTCTAGGTCAATCTTAGACTAACTAAGGTTTTGGTTAATCATAGACTAGTCAATAAGGTAATTAGGTCAATGGTCAACTCTAACTCAAACTCTATAAGGCTAACTCAATCAACCATAGGCTAACATGTCTTAGGATACCTAAGATACTATACCACAATGTTAAGGTATAACCAATCTCCTATACAAAGTATATCACACAAAATATATATAGCACAATACCAACCTTAATCATGTAATCAAGCTAATCCCATTCTCCAACTCAAGTCATGACTCAACTCTAAGTATCTCACTTAACCCCATACATATCTTCATCTATATAGGATTACCCTCATAATCCATATGGTCAACCTAATCATCTAGTTAGGGTTTAGTCAAACCTTAGTCAAATAGTCCTTCTATGTTCATCCAAGTCATTTCTAGGTCAATTAGGTCATGGTTTGACCTATAGTTGACTTTGGTCAACAAGGGCCAACCATCTAGTCAAACTAGGTCTACTAAGCCTATTGGTCAATTCTAACTTGCTACTAACCATAGGCTAGTAATCCTAGGGCACTATGACATATATACATTACCTATATACATAGGCCATAGGCTAAGACATCAAGTCTATAACATATATGTTTACATATCTAATATATAGTCAACTATATATATATAATACCATAATCTATATATATATATATATATATATATATATATATATATATATATATATATATATATATATATATATATATATTTTATTTATATATATATATATATATATATATATAAATAAAATATATATATATATATATATATATATATATATATATATATATATATATATATATATATATATATATATATATATATATATATTTTTATATATATATATATATATATATATATATATATATATATATATATATATATATATATATATATAAATAAAATAAATAAATATATATATATATATATATATATATATATATATATATATATATATATATATATATATACCACTATATATATATACACATACATAACATATATACATATATAGGTAGAGAGAGAGAGTGAAAGGAGAGTGTGAGGGTGTCATGTGTGTGAACATGTGTGTGTGTGTACTAGAGTGAGTGTCATGACAGCAAGGGGGTTTATCTCAGAAATCTGAGAAATGGGACACACACACACACATATATATATACCTACTTATATACACACACATATCTACATATATACATATCCATATACTCTAAGACACACACCTACACACTCATATACATATACACTCACATATACAATGTATAAATACACAAATACGTATATATATATATATATATACTCAAAAATTGAATTGAAATTCAAATATAAAACCTGAAAAATACACTGAATTGGGAATACTGAAAACGGTGAGAATATTGGGGGGGAAACCCGATTTCAAAGCCTAAAACCTAACTAAGATGCCCATACAGTGGTTGGTAATCGTGTCCCCACATGTGTACGTGTCGTGTGTATCCATGGGAGTCTACCACGACACGACATGGCGTGTCCAGGAGTCTAAAACCCAAATCGGGTAAATTGACAGTGCACAGTATCGTGCTAAGGTGCACACGCGTGTAGGACACGACACACGTGTCCATGTGTCTCGTGCACACGTGTGTAGGTTCGCCTAGGGTAGGTCTAGGTGTCCCACAGCCTGATACGTGTCCAAGTGTCACACAGTGTCGTGTTCGAGCCCGTATCAGAGCTCAATTTCCACGTGTGTGTTGTCAGTGCAAATTCAATGCACACACAAATTTGTGTCCGACACTGCACTAGAAGACACGAAACTTGGGGGGCATGTTCGCAGACATTGCCCCTCCGTGTCCACCAAGTGTCACCCCTCCACATGTTGTGTCGTATCCTACGTGAGTCCCGAACAGCAGGGGACTGAACACGCGCGTGGCGCAGTCTCGTGCAGCGAGGACAGAGCCTCGTGGACACGACACACGCATCAATACGTGTCGTGCTCGTGTCAGGGTATAGCCTAGGTCTAGGGCTAGGGTTTAGTCCTGATACTTTGTGTCCACGTCGTGTCTAGATACGACACGAAGGCCGTGTCAGTGTGTGTTTTACACTGTGTGCAGTGTAGTGCACGGTCAGTGTGTATCGAATTTCTTACTCGATACGACACAAAGTGTCACAAAACTCGAGGGGGGGCTTGTTAGAGGGTGCCCCCACCTCTGTGCCAAGTGGCACGTGTCCACGTGTCCAATTCGTGGGGAAAACAGTGTCGGGTTTCAGGGATAGTACACAGTATGTGCACAGCGTATTTGTGTCCATTTGGACACGGACACGACACGATAAAGTGCTCAATCAACTAGGGTTGTGTCCTACATGTCTAGGGCTACCCAAAAATATATTTTATTTTGGAAAACAACAACTTTTAAACCATAGTGACATTTCACCAAACACTGCAATTAAGACACAGACACGTGTCCGATACGGACACCAAACCAAGCCTATTTCCTACCAAACTTGACCGACAGTTAGGGTATACCTATATGCATACAACCATGAAGAGAAACCACAATCTTAACAAGGTTTGGGGATATTTACCTATGAGTGCAAAATCCTCAATAATAGGCCTATTTGAATGAAATCCTCCTTCGACTCCCAACGTCCAAAGCTCCACAATTCCTTGCTAGCAAGCCACAATTGGTATCCTCTAGTGTAGGGGAGTCTAATACAAGAAACTAGGCTCAATTTGGAGTCAAAATGATTAAATGGTGAGGGTGTGAAATTGTAGGAAAAACTAGGTTTTTAAGTGTAATGAAAAATGGCATGAATGATAAGGGGATGTGATTATATAGGATGGGGGTAGGGTTGGGCTGCCATGGGTAGATATTTAGGGCTCCTTTCCACCTTGCTAACTTAGCTCCTAAGGCTTTGACTAGGTAGATAGATATTTCTAGGTTTTCTAAATATCTAAGAAAGTAATATCTTAGATATTTCCAACCTAAGATATTTACACATAAGCTAACATCTAACATTAGTCTTCTAGGTTAGTTGCTAACCTCTAGATTAGTGCTAAACTAGGTTAGGAGCTAACATGACACTTAACAACTAATTAAATAATAATAAACTACATAAATCCAAATAAATTCTAATAAATTACCAAAATACCCTTTTGACTAAAAAGTGGTAATTTGATATCCTAATCACATGGTTAGGCTTACATGGTCATGGTAGTCTCTAGGTTATAAAATATCTAGGGTTTACACTAGGGTTATACTGGGTGTTACAGCCACCCACCAGCTTCAGGAGTGCCCAGTAGCCAGGGTACCAGGTGCCGGACCACCGTCTAGAGGATCGCCGCTTCCGACTCAGCAGCAGAGGTTTGGACAATATCTGCAGCATCAGAAGGGACCCCAGGGGAAGGCTTATAGTCTGGCTCTTGAGGCGGAGCCGGAGCAGGTTTCGGAGCCAGATTATTTGGCTGACGTCATCACAGGTCATGTTTATTTGCATACTTTTCTAGCTCTATGCTTGTTTGATTCTGGTGCATCATATAGATTCCTGTTATTAGAGTTTATGCATAAACACCACTTAGTAGCTACATCTACCGAGGAGATGAGTAGAGTAATGACGGGAGGCGGACCAGTACCCATTAGAGCTATCTATAGATGCTCTATTACTATAGCTGGGAGAGAGTTTAGGGGATGATTCTTTGTGATGCCACTCCCCGGGTATGATATCATATTGGGGATGGACTGGCTTAGCTATGCTCACGCAGCTATAGACTATCATGAGGGTAGTATTCTGTTCAGTCCCCCAGGCATGGCACCATTCAGTGTTAGGAGGATAGGGCCGGAGATCAGCCTAGAGCCTAACTGTTGTACGACAGTTGGGAAGTTAGCACCGCCACACCCTATCATTAGGGAGTTTATAGATGTATTCCCAGAGGATCTTCCAGGAGTTCTGCCGGACAGAGATGTGGAGTTGACTATAGATTTAGTACCGGGTGTCACGCCCCAGAACCAGAATACTGGAGAGCGGGGGAGTGACTCAGCCAGCTACGTATTACGGGTAGATGAATACCGTATAATACGATCAATGCTGTCTAACCAGACGAGGGGGGTGCATACTACATAAAAGTCTTACTATGGTCATTACACATCTATTGTCTTAATCATTCAAACAAGAAACAGAAATATAGAACATGTAAGGTAAAGCAGTAAGGCGTCCCAAACGCTCAGTCAAAATATTCTTGAGATCTGGCTTTACAAAATACAGCCAGATGATGTAGTAAGTATACACAATTGTTATCAGCTGCAGTCTGACTTAATTACAATTATGCAAAAGTAAGTACAAGACAATCCGACTAACATGTCGGTGCCAGACGGCAAGGTATAAAGTAGATGACAAAACGAGTGGTGAAGTTAAGGAACCCACTCGAGGCCTCCTGCGATCATTCCTCTAGTATTGACCATCCTGGAGGTGGAAGTACGCTGAGTCCTCGGGAACTGGCTCTAAATCTGGCCATACAAACCAGAGAGGTTAGACCTCTAATAGCAAGTACCACAAGGGAGCACGACATGAGAACTAAAACCAGTAAGTAAGAGAATATACTAATAAAGCTCTGCTTGCTACTAGGATTCATATCACATCAAGACACTTCGAACCAACCTTCCAACCAAACAAGGACAGAAGTTGGCCCGTCATGTCCTGACATTCTGATCATCCCAGTTAGGTAACAGAGTACAGTGCACAAACAAATCATCTTGAACGGCCAATCAACTCCTACGGCTTGCTATTATGAGTCCCAAGTTATCCTGGAATAATGCAATTAGGGATTCCTCAGTTCTTACTATGTGCAAGCAAGGCTAGTCTATCCAGTCGATCAATTGGCCCATGCATAAATTAGACGAGTCCTAGCAGGACGCCCGTCAATATATAATATACAAAATAATAAAAGCAGATATTGTTTCCTGCCCGTGTGGCAGATTTACAGTATCTGTGGGAACCAGCCGACCCGTCGGGTACTACTCGTCCCAAGGGGGCTGCCATGTAAGAATTCGAGAATCCATTCTCTCCATGCAATCATTATTTTATTTAACTTAATAGTCTCTACGTTGAGTGAAATCCCATGCCGTAGATCATGGTCATTCAAATGAGTACTTTCGTACTGGGTACGATATGCACATTCAAATGAGTACTTTCATACGACTCCTGACCATTCAAGTCAGCGTATGCAAGTCATACGCTCCCAAAAGGTAGCGTATGGACTTCATACGACTCCTGACCATTCAAGTCAGCGTATGCAAGTCATACGCTCCCAAAAGGTAGCGTATGGACTTCATACGACATACGCTTCCAAAAGGTAGCGTATGAACTTCCTACTACGCTGCGCTAAAGAGCGCGTACAGCTAAGTGACGCAAGCTAAAAAGCTAGCGTACACTGCTCACTGTCTTCTCCAAACAGCATGAACTCCATGGTTGCACCCCAAAGCTTCAAAAGTTCATAACTTGGTCAAAATAAGTCCGAATCCAACTTTCCAAAGGTCAAAATTGGGTAGGATGAACTGCTCTACGACATGGAACCATCAAATCTTGAGAACAAAGGGGTTTGCTAGATCAAAACCCATAGACAACCAAAAATACAATAACTTAGATCTACAAGAAATGAACCAATGAAATCAAAAATACTAAGCACTAAACTCTCTTAGAATCATGAGAGGAAGAATATTGAACCATAAAATATGGTCCTCATGTAGAGCAAGATGTACTTGCCTAGTTGGTAGGTGGAGAGAGTAATGAAAGGAAGAAGAAGAAGTAATGGTGAAGAAGGAGTGAATGAGGAGAGAGAAGGGAGAGGGTGGCTTTAAATAAAAGGTGGTGGTAGGTGGGAGTTGGGCCGGGTTCTAATGGGTCGGGTTTAAGGGGCTCATCCAACCGAAAATAAAACTAAAGCAGAGAAGTAAATTGCAGGAAATAAAATACAGAAATAAATTACGGAAAATTAATTGCAGGAAATAAATTAATTAACAGAAACTTAATTAACATGAATTAAAGGAATTTAAATACAGGGTAATACATGATAAACACTAAAATAAATACACATGAGTTGTACATGAATAAGACTACGCATTCTGGGAACGGGGAGTGACATCTCTACCCACCTTAGAAAAATTCCGTCCTCGGAATTTGAAATCCAAGCAGGATAGAAACATCGGGGCTAAACTAATCTAAGTACAAGCAATTCAATCAAGCAATCATTTTACAATGTCCATAGCAAGTAACATATCCATATTTAACAATCTACGTTATCTAGCAATTCTACCCATAAGGGGTTAAGCATAAGGAATCAAGACAATCAAGGTACAAAGAAAAAGATATACCTTGTGAGTCAAATAGATGTGGATACCGTGATCGGATATCATCCTCACGTTCCCACGTTGACTCTCCCAAAGAGTGATGACCCCAAGCAACCCGGACAAGGTTAATTGTTCGGTTCTTGAGTACCTTCTCTCTTCAGTCCAAGATGGACACAGGCTGTTCCTCGTAAGACAGGTTGGTACCAACAACCAGTTCTGAATGATCGAGGATATGGCTGGGGTCCGATACATACCTTCGCAATTGAGATACATGAAATACGTCATGCACCTCTCGTAACGAAGGTGGAAGGGATAAACGATAAGCAACATCGCCTACCCTATCAAGAATAACAAATAGGCCTACGTATCGCGGACTCAGCTTCCCGCGAACGCCAAATCTAATGACCCCACGGGTAGGTGAGATCCGCAAGAACGCGTGGTCCCCAACAGAAAACTCTAGCGGCCTACGATGCTGGTCCGCCCAATGATGATGCCGATCCTGCGCAACACGAAGTCGCTCTCTAATTCCCTTAATCACTTCAACCGTCTGAACAATCATTTCTGGGCCTAGCATCTTCCTTTCCCCGATATCTTCCCATGCTAGTGGCGATCTACACTTCTTACCATATAGTGCCTCAAATGGCGCCATCTGGATACTGGCTTGATAACTGTTGTTGTATGAGAACTCGACCAAGTGAAGGTGACTCTCCCAAGACCCTCCAAAATCTAGAGTGCAAGCTCGCAACATGTCTTCTAAAGTCTGAATCGTCCTTTCTGATTGCCCGTTCGTCTGCGGATGGTAAGCCGTGCTAAATCTTAACTTGGTACCCAGACTATGATGTAAGCTCTTCCAAAAGTGTGACGTGAAACGGGTATCTCTGTCTGACACAATACTGACAGGGACTCCATGTTGCCTGACTATCTGCTGCATGTACAACTCTGTCAACTTTTCTGTAGATTGCCCTACTCTGAAAGAAAGAAAATGTGCTACCTTCGTAAGTCGGTCCACTATCACCCAAATAGCGTCCTTACCACTTGGTGATCTCGGTAAACCGGTCACGAAGTCCATTGTGATATGCTCCCATTTCCATTCCGGGATATGAAGCGGTTGCAATAATCCAGCTGGCCTCTGCTGTTCTGCCTTCACTTGCTGACATACCAAGCAACGGGAAACGAATCTAGCTATTTCTCTCTTCATTCCATTCCACCAGAAGTGCTGCTTGATATCTTGGTACATCTTGGTCCCTCCAGGATATATAGAATACTGGGAACTGTGAGCTTCTGCCATAACTTCCTGTCTGATATCTCCACTGGGCACACATAGACGTGATCCAAATCTAAGTATACCATATTTATGAATTCTCATCTCCTTCCTGAGTCCTGACTCACATTCTGCCCTAAGCTTCTGAATCCTTGGGTCTTGTGCCTGAGCTGCCTTGATCCTATCTACCAAGTCAGATTGGACTTGTAGACTAGCCAGAACTCCTATATCACTAGAAAGTATAACTTCGATGCCCATCTCCTGAAGGTCTTCTAAGATATGTCTCTGCGTTGTCAACATAAATGTGCCGCCTCTTCTGCTAAGAGCGTCTGCTACTACATTCGTCTTGCCTGGATGATACTGAAGCTCCACGTCATAATCCTTGATCAACTCCAACCATCTCCTCTGCCTCATGTTTAGTTCCTTCTGAGTAAAGATGTACTTTAGACTTTTGTGGTCTGTGTATATTTCCACTCGGTCACCATATAAGTAATGCCTCCATAGCTTCAGAGCAAATACTACTGCCGCTAACTACAAATCATGAGTTGGGTAATTCTTCTCGTGGTCCCGAAGCTGCCTAGATGCATACACTATCACCTTCCCATGCTGCATAAGGACGCATCCAAGTCCTTTACCTGACGCATCACAATATACAGTAAAACCTCCGTGTCCAACTGGCAATATAAGAATAGGCGCTGATATCAACTTTTGCTTCAAAGTCTCGAATGATGCCTGATATTCTGTCGACCAAACGAATGGTACATCCTTCCGGGTCAAGCGGGTCATGGGTGCTGAAAGCCTTGCAAAGTCTGACACAAACCTTCTGTAATATCCTGCCAATCCCAAGAAACTCCGTACATCAGCTACGGTCTTGGGTACTGGCCAACTCTCTACTGCTTCTACCTTCTTGGGATCCACTGCTACTCCAGCTCCTGATAGAATATGACCCAAAAATGAAATGTGATCCGTCCAGAACTCACACTTGCTGAGCTTGGCATACAACTGGTTCTCTCTTAGAACCTACAACACTTTCCTGAGGTGGTCTTCATGCTCCTCTTCACTAGCAGAATATACGAGTATGTCGTCAAGAAAGACAACGACAAACTGATCTAAGTATGGCATAAAGATGCGGTTCATCAAATCCATGAATATAGCTGGAGCATTGGTCAAACCAAACGGCATTACTAAGAACTCATAATGCCCATACTTTGACCTGAATGCTGTCTTGGGAATATCTTCCTTCATAACCCTCACCTGATGGTACCCTGAACGAAGATCTATCTTGGAGAAAACTCTAGCCTTGCTCAACTGATCAAATAAGTCGTCGATCCTGGGTAATGGGTACTTGTTTTTTACTGTTGCCGCGTTAAGCTTCCTGTAATCGATGCACAATCTGGATGATCCATCCTTCTTTCCCACAAGTACCACTGGTGCTGCCCATGGCGATATGCTAGCTTGGATAAACTTCTTCTCCTTCAATTCCTCTATGTGCTGATACACCTTGGCCTGCTCTGAATCCGCCATTCTGTAAACCCGATCTGATATCGGTTTAGTTCCAGGTGCCAATTCTATACTGAACTCAATATCTCTAACTAGTGGCAGACCGGGAAGTTCTTCGGGAAATATGTCTAGAAATTCTTCAACTACCTTCAGAATCTGAACTTCTTCCATTGCTGTTACTACTCCCTGCTCTTGCTGAGTTGCCTCTGACCTGACCAAGGTGAACCTCTCCATGCCTGGAATATCCAAAGATACACTCCCACTACGACAATCTATTGCCGCATGACTGTCTTTCAGCCAGTCCATGCCTAAGATAACGTCAAAATTTCCAACAGGAAATTCTATCAACCGGGCGGGTAAAGGATGCCCGCACACTACAACACTACATGCTAAACTAACTCTACTAACTCTCACGAGCCCATTACCAGTGAGTATATTCAACCTCCCTGGCAATGCCTCGAACTCCACTCCTAGTCGTGTCGCAAATTGTGCAGATATAAATGAGTGTGATGCTCCCGAATCAAACAATGCTACTGCGGGATATGAGGCGACGAGAATGTTACCTGCCACAACATCTCCCGATGCCAATACCTCTTCCAAGGACAGTGTGAATGCCTGCCCTCGACCTCCTTGCTGGTTCCCATGCTGTGGCCTAGCCTGGTGCTGCTGCTGGCCCCTGCCTTGATGATGCTGGGGTGGTCTATGCTGGTGTTGCTGTATCGGCGGCCCCTGCTGCCGAAACATCTGAGCCTGTGATACTAACGGACGCTGCGCCAACGGCCTCACTGCCAATGCTGGTCCTCGATACTGCCCTGCCCCTGATGCTGGCAGAGCAGGAAACTGCTTCCCTGGTCCTCCTGACCTCGAATTCATGGGACATGTGGTAACCCGATGATCTGGGTTTCCACATATCAGACACAGTCCATTCAATGTCCGACACACATCTCTAGTGTGCTCCATCTTCCCACAATAAGTGCAGCCCGCAGGGGTTGCTGGTTCTTCCTCTGTTGCTGTTGCTGCTGCCTGGGTGGTGGTGCTGGCCCTCGCATCGCCACATCGTGGATATGAATGCCAGGGGATGGTGCTGTTGTTCGGGGCGCTGCTCCCCCTCCTCCTTCAATCTGACTGTGGGATCTCTTCTGACCCCCAGTCCTTACCGTAAGCCTCTGAATGGTGATCTCATGCCTTCGAGTCGCCGTCAATATCTCATCGAAAGTCTGGTAATTGTGCCCCTCTATCAATTGCAAGAGCTCAAGATGAAACCCTTGCTGGAACCTCATCGCCCTCTGGCGTTCCGTTGCTACCATCTCTGGGGTAAACCTACTCAATCTGCAGAACTTCGCTGCATAAGCATCTACCGTCTTGCCAGCCTGCCTGAGGCTGATAAACTTCTGTTGTAGCTCAAACTGTGCCACAACTCCATAGTACTTTGTCTTGAATCTTGCTGTGAAATCGTCCCAAGCAACAGGACGTCTGATGCCTACTTCCTCTGATTCCTACCAATCACGTGCGAGATCCTGAAGTAACAACTTCACTAGATCCACACGTTCTTCTGCCGGTACCTTAGCGGCTGTCAGGATAGCCTCAATATCCTTAAGCCATACATCTGCTAAGATGGCATCCTCCGTGCCCTCGAAACTGCAGGGGTTGTACTTGCAAAACCTGGCTGATGCTCCTGAATCAGTCCTCACTCCTCTTTCCAAAGCCGTCTGTAATCCTTGGTTGAGTAGCACATTCTGCTCTTGTAGCTGAGTGTGCATGCGCTGCTGGGCCAACATCTGATGTTGCTGAGTAGCCATCATCCCTCTCATGATCTCCAGAAGGGCTGGTGTGTCCACTTGGGTAGGTGGAACTGTCGGTGGGGGTGGAACATCCGGATACTGCGACCCAGCTGCTGGTTCCACTATCACTTCTTCCTGGGTAGCCTCCCGAGGTGAGACTGGCCCTTGTTGCTGACCAACAGGGTCAGGTTGTCCATGTTGCTGTCCATGTTGTTGCTGTCCAGCTCTGACAGATGCGGACGAGGTGCCCCTAAGAAAAGGGACAAGAGAACAATTAAACGATCGGACATGAAGGATCAATGAAGTCAAAGGATACCGGAATGTTAAGCAAGGGTTGAGAACAACGAATCATGAGATCAAGGGGGAACACATGTGATTGAGACATCCTATAAATCAAAACACCCCACAAGTCTGAAATCAGACCTGCATGGGCCACCACTAAAACCTTGTCACGCCCCAGAACCAAAATACTGGAGAGCGGAGGAGTGACTCAGCCAGCTACGTATTACGGGTAGATGAATACCGTATAATACGATCAATGCTGTCTAACCAGACGAGGGGGGTGCATACTACATAAAAGTCTTACTATGGTCATTACACATCTATTGTCTCAATCATTCAAACAAGAAACAGAAATATAGAACATGTAAGGTAAAGCAGTAAGGCGTCCCAAACGCTCAGTCAAAATGTTCTTGAGATCTGGCTTTACAAAATACAGCCAGATGATGTAGTAAGTATACACAATTATTATCAGCTGCAGTCTGACTTAATTACAATTATACAAAAGTAAGTACAAGACAATCCGACTAACATGTCGGTGCCAGACGGCAAGGTATAAAGTAGATAACAAAACGAGTGGTGAAGTTAAGGAACCCACTCGAGGCCTCCTGCGATCATTCCTCTAGTATTGACCATCCTGGAGGTGGAAGTACGCTGAGTCCTCGGGAACTGGCTCTAAATCTGGCCATACAAACCAGAGAGGTTAGACCTCTAATAGCAAGTACCACAAGGGAGCACGACATGAGAACTAAAACCAGTAAGTAAGAGAATATACTAATAAAGCTCTGCTTGCTACTAGGATTCACATCACATCAAGACACTTCGAACCAACCTCCCAACCAAACAAGGACAGAAGTTGGCCCGTCATGTCCTGACATTCTGATCATCCCAGTTAGGTAACAGAGTACAGTGCACAAACAAATCATCTTGAACGGCCAATCAACTCCTACGGCTTGCTATTATGAGTCCCAAGTTATCCTGGAATAATGCAATTAGGGATTTCTCAGTTCTTACTATGTGCAAGCAAGGCTAGTCTATCCAGTCGATCAATTGGCCCATGCATGAATTAGACGAGTCCTAGCAGGACGCCCGTCAATGTACAATATACAATAATAATAAAAGCAGATACTGTTCCCTGCCCGTGTGGCAGATTTACAGTATCTGTGGGAACCAGCCGGCCCGTCGGGTACTACTCGTCCCAAGGGGGCTGCCATGTAAGAATTCGGGAATCCATTCTCTCCATGCAATCATTATTTTATTTAACTTAATAGTCTCTACGTTGAGTGAAATCCCATATCGTGGATCATGGTCATTCAAATGAGTACTTTCGTACGGGGTACGATATGCACAACTCTACAACGATACCAGTGCGGTTAGGTTGCAGGTCTTACATAGCGTAATGCAACAATCAAATCTATCCACGGTAATCATGCCTTGACCATAAAGTACACATGCTTCTTTTGTAGAAAAAAATAACTAAATAAATAAATAAATAAATAAATAGATTGAAGCCTGCATGTGCATGTATGTCAATATTCGGGATCAGCCAGTCGAGTACAATAGTTCATAACATGAACATGTCTCATTCATTTCATTCAATAAGACGACTAGCCAGTCTCTTAGTTCCAATTAGGAACGCATGATCAATTTAGTCAAGATAACCATTATTATTAATGGTGACAAGGCATGAAAGTCAATTAGCATTAAACAGGGTCGAGTCTACAACTCTCAGGGTCAAGTCCCAGTCAATCCGGGTATCTATAACTCAATTCATGACACATGGTACATCCCACGTAACAATCTATAATTAACAGAAATATCAACATATCATGATTATATCAAGTTTATGCAAAAAGGCGTAAGGATATAAAATGGACGTTAAACATCTAATAAGATATCAATATACAGGGCTATAGAAGATCCAGGGTAAGCATGCTACTCTCATGTCAGCCTACGCTCATGCCAAGCTAGCGTATGCAAGTCATACGCTCCCAAAAGGTAGCGTATGAACTCCATACGACTCCTGACCATTCAAGTCAGCGTATGCAAGTCATACGCTCCCAAAAGGTAGCGTATGAACTCTATACGAGTCCTGACCATTCAAGTCAGCGTATGCAAGTCATACGCTCCCAAAAGGCAGCGTATGAACCCCATACGATTCCTGACCATTCAAGTCAGCGTATGCAAGTCATACGCTCCCAAAAGGTAGCGTATGGACTTCATACGACTCCTGACCATTCAAGTCAGCGTATGCAAGTCATACGCTCCCAAAAGGTAGCGTATGGACTTCATACGACTTCTGACCATTCAAGTCAGCGTATGCAAGTCATACGCTCCCAAAAGGTAGCGTTTGGACTTCATACGACATACGCTTCCAAAAGGTAGCGTATGAACTTCCTACTGCGCTGCGCTAAAGAGCGCGCACAGCTAAGTGACGCAAGCTAAAAAGCTAGCGTACACTGCTCACTGTCTTCTCCAAACAGCAAGAACTCCATGGTTGCACCCCAAAGCTTCAAAAGTTCATAACTTGGTCAAAATAAGTCCGAATCCAACTTTCCAAAGGTCAAAATTGGGTAGGATGAACTGCTCTACGACATGGAACCATCAAATCTTGAGAACGAAGGAGTTTGCTAGATCAAAACCCATAGACAACCGAAAATACAATAACTTAGATCTACAAGAAATGAACCAATGAAATCAAAAATACTAAGCACTAAACTCTCTTAGAATCATGAGAGGAAGAATATTGAACCATAAAATATGGTCCTCATGTAGAGCAAGATGTACTTGCCTGGTTGGTAGGTGGAGAGAGTAATGAAAGGAAGAAGAAGAAGTAATGGTGAAGAAGGAGTGAATGAGGAGAGAGAAGGGAGAGGGTGGCTTTAAATAAAAGGTGGTGGTAGGTGGGAGTTGGGTCGGGTTCTAATGGGTCGGGTTTAAGGGGCTCATCCAACCGAAAATAAAACTAAAGCGGAGAAGTAAATTGCAGGAAATAAAATACAGAAATAAATTACGGAAAATTAATTGCAGGAAATAAATTAATTAACAGAAACTTAATTAACATGAATTAAAGGAATTTAAATACAGGGTAATACATGATAAACACTAAAATAAATACACATGAGTTGTACATGAATAAGACTACGCATTCTGGAAACGGGGAGTGACATCTCTACCCACCTTAGAAAAATTCCGTCCTCGGAATTTGAAATCCAAGCAGGATAGAAACATCGGGGCTAAACTAATCTAAGTACAAGCAATTCAATCAAGCAATCATTTTACAATGTCCATAGCAAGTAACATATCCATATTTAACAATCTACGTTATCTAGCAATTCTACCCATAAGGGGTTAAGCATAAGGAATCAAGACAATCAAGGTACAAAGAAAAAGATATACCTTGTGAGTCAAACAGATGTGGATACCGTGATCGGATATCATCCTCACGTTCCCACGTTGACTCTCCCAAAGAGTGATGACCCCAAGCAACACGGACAAGGTTAATTGTTCGATTCTTGAGTACCTTCTCTCTTCGGTCCAAGATGGACACAGGCTGTTCCTCGTAAGACAGGTTGGTACCAACAACCAGTTCTGAATGATCGAGGATATGGCTGGGGTCCGATACATACCTTCGCAATTGAGATACATGAAACACGTCATGCACCTCTCGTAACGAAGGTGGAAGGAATAAACGATTAGCAACATCGCCTACCCTATCAAGAATAACAAATGGGCCTACGTATCGCGGACTCAGCTTTCCGCGAACGCCAAATCTAATGACCCCACGGGTAGGTGAGATCCACAAGAACGCGTGGTCCCCAACAGAAAACTCTAGCGGCCTACGATGCTGGTCCGCCCAATGATGATGCCGATCCTGCGCAACACGAAGTCGCTCTCTAATTCCCTTAATCACTTCAACCGTCTGAACAATCATTGCTGGGCCTAGCATCTTCCTTTCCCGGATATCATCCCATGCTAGTGGCGATCTACACTTCTTACCATATAGTTCCTCAAATGGCGCCATCTGGATACTGACTTGATAACTGTTGTTGTATGAGAACTCGACCAAGTGAAGGTGACTCTCCCAAGACCCTCCAAAATCTAGAGTGCAAGCTCGCAATATGTCTTCTAAAGTCTGAATCGGCCTTTCTGATTGCCCGTCCGTCTGCGGATGGTAAGCCGTGCTAAATATTAACTTGGTACCCAGACTATGATGTAAGCTCTTCCAGAAGTGTGACGTGAAACGGGTATCTCTGTCTGACACAATACTGACAGGGACTCCATGTTGCCTGACTATCTGCTGCATGTATAACTCTGCCAACTTTTCTGTAGATTGCCCTACTCTGAAAGGAAGAAAATGTGCTACCTTCGTAAGTCGGTCCACTATCACCCAAATAGCGTCCTTACCACTTGGTGATCTCGGTAAACCGGTCACGAAGTCCATTGTGATATGCTCCCATTTCCATTCCGGGATAGGAAGCGGTTGCAATAATCCAGCTGGCCTCTGTTGTTCTGCCTTCACTTGCTGACATACCAAGCAACGGGAAACGAATCTAGCTATTTCTTTCTTCATTCCATTCTACCAGAAGTGCTGCTTGATATCTTGGTACATCTTGGTCCCTCCAGGATGTATAGAATACTGGGAACTGTGAGCTTCTGCCATAACTTCCTGTCTGATATCTCCACTGGGCACACATAGACGTGATCCAAATCTAAGTATACCATCTTCATGAATTCTCATCTCCTTCCTGAGTCCTGACTCACATTCTGCCCTAAGCTTCTGAATCCTTGGGTCTTGTGCCTGAGCTGCCTTGATCCTATCTACCAAGTCAGATTGGACTTGTAGACTAGCCAGAACTCCTACATCACTAGAAAGTATAACTTCGATGCCCATCTCCTGAAGGTCTTCTAAGATATGTCTCTGCGTTGTCAACATAAATGCGCCGCCTCTTCTGCTAAGAGCGTCTGCTACTACATTCGCCTTGCCTGGATGATACTGAAGCTCCACGTCATAATCCTTGATCAACTCCAACCATCTCCTCTGCCTCATGTTTAGTTCTTTCTGAGTAAAGATGTACTTCAGACTTTTATGGTCTGTTTATATTTCCACTCGGTCACCATATAAGTAATGCCTCCATAGCTTCAGAGCAAATACTACTGCCGCTAACTCCAAATCATGAGTTGGGTAATTCTTCTCGTGGTCCCGAAGCTGCCTAGATACATATGCTATCACCTTCCCATGCTGCATAAGGACGCATCCAAGTCCTTTACCTGACGCATCACAATATACAGTAAAACCTCCGGGTCCAACTGGCAATGTAAGAATAGGCGCTGATATCAACTTCTGCTTCAAAGTCTCTAATGATGCCTGACATTCTGCCGACCAAACAAATGGTACATCCTTCCGGGTCAAGCGGGTCATGGGTGCTAAAAGCCTTACAAAGTCTGACACAAACCTTCTGTAATATCCTGCCAATCCCAAGAAACTCCGTACATCAGCTACGGTCTTGGGTACTGGCCAACTCTCTACTGCTTCTACCTTCTTGGGATCCACTGCTACTCCAGCTCCTGATACAATATGACCCAAAAATGAAATGTGATCCGTCCAGAACTCACACTTGCTGAGCTTGGCATATAACTGGTTCTCTCTTAGAACCTGCAACACTTTCCTGAGGTGGTCTTCATGCTCCTCTTCACTAGCAGAATATACGAGTATGTCGTCAAGAAAGACAACGACAAACTGATCTAAGTATAGCATAAAGATGCGGTTCATCAAATCCATGAATATAGCTGGAGCATTGGTCAAACCAAACGACATTGCTAAGAACTCATAATGCCCATACTTCGACCTGAATGCTATCTTGGGAATATCTTCCTTCCTAACCCTCACCTGATGGTACCCTGAACGAAGATCTATCTTGGAGAAAACTCTAGCCTTGCTCAACTGATCAAATAAGTCGTCGATCCTGGGTAATGGATACTTGTTCTTTACTGTTGCAGTGTTAAGCTTCCTGTAATCGATGCACAATCTGGATGATCCATCCTTCTTCCCCACAAGTACCACTGGTGCTGCCCATGGCGATATGCTAGCTTGGATAAACTTCTTTTCCTTCAATTCCTCTATGTGCTGATACACCTTGGCCTGCTCTGAATCCGCCATTCTGTAAACCCGATCTGATATCGGTTTAGTTCCAGGTGCCAATTCTATACTGAACTCAATATCTCTAACTAGTGGCAGACCGGGAAGTTCTTCGGGAAATACGTCTAAAAATTCTTCAACTACCTTCGGAATCTGAACTTCTTCCATTGCTGTTACTACTCCCTGCTCTTGCCGAGTTGCCTCTGACCTGACCAAGGTGAACCTCTCCATGCCTGGAATATCAAAAGATATACTCCTACTTCGACAATCTATTGTCGTATGACTGTCTTTCAGCCAGTCCATGCCTAAGATAACGTCGAAATTTCCAACAGGAAATTCTATCAACCGGGCGGATAAAGGATGCCCGCACACTACAACACTACATGCTAAACTAACTCTACTAGAAGATCCAGGGTAAGCAGGCTACTCTCGTGTCAGCCTACGCTCATGCCAAGCTAGCGTATGCAAGTCATACGCTCCCAAAAGGTAGCGTATGAACTCCATACGACTCCTGACCATTGAAGTCAGTGTATGCAAGTCATACGCTCTCAAAAGGTAGCGTATGAACTCCATACGACTCCTGACCATTCAAGTCAGCGTATGCAAGTCATACGCTCCCAAAAGGTAGCGTATGAACTCCATACGACTCCTGACCATTCAAGTCAGCGTATGCAAGTCATACGCTCCCAAAAGGCAGCGTATGAACTCCATACGACTCCTGACCATTCAAGTTAGCGTATGCAAGTCATACGCTCCTAAAAGGTAGCGTATGGACTTCATACGACTCCTGACCATTCAAGTCAGCGTATGCAAGTCATACGCTCCCAAAAGGTAGCGTATGGACTTCATACGACATACGCTTCCAAAAGGTAGCGTATGAACTTCCTACTGCGCTGCGCTAAAGAGCGCGCACAGCTAAGTGACGCAAGCTAAAAAGCTAGCATACACTGCTCACTGTCTTCTCCAAACAGCAAGAACTCCATGGTTGTACCCCAAAGTTTCAAAAGTTCATATCTTGGTCAAAATAAGTCCGAATCCAACTTTCCAAAGGTCAAAATTGGGTAGGATGAACTGCTCTACGACATGGAACCATCAAATCTTGAGAACAAAGGAGTTTGCTAGATCAAAACCCATAGACAACCAAAAATACAATTACTTAGATCTACAAGAAATGAACCAATGAAATCAAAAATACTAAGCACTAAACTCTCTTAGAATCATGAGAGGAAGAATATTGAACCATGAAATATGGTCCTCATGTAGAGCAAGATGTACTTGCCTAGTTGGTAGGTGGAGAGAGTAATAAAAGGAAGAAGAAGAAGAAGTAATGGTGAAGAAGGAGTTAATGAGGAGAGAGAAGGGAGAGGGTGGCTTTAAATAAAAGGTGGTGGTAGGTGGGAGTTGGGCCGGGTTCTAATGGGTCGGGTTTAAGGGGCTCATCCAACCGAAAATAAAACTAAAGCAGAGAAGTAAATTGCAGGAAATAAAATACAGAAATAAATTACGAAAAATTAATTGCAGGAAATAAATTAATTAACAGAAACTTAATTAACATGAATTAAAGGAATTTAAATACAGGGTAATACATGATAAACACTAAAATAAATACACATGAGTTGTACATGAATAAGACTACGCATTCTGGGAACGGGGAGTGACACCGGGTTCATCACCAGTATCCCGGGCTTGCTATAGAGTGAACCCCAGGGAGGCCGTAGAGATGAAGGAGCAGATTGATGACCTGTTGAAAAAGGGTTTCATTCGATCTAGTACTTCTCTACGGGGAGCGCCAGTACTCTTTGTACCGAAGAAGGATAGTACGGTCCGGTTATGTATTGACAACCAGGCATTGAATACCATTACCATTAAGAACAAATATCCTCTGCCCAGGATAAATGATTTGTTCGACTAGTTGAGTGGGGCGAAGGTGTTTTCCAGGATAGTTTTGAGATTCGGTTACCACCAGGTAAAAGTCAAGACTGCAGACATCCAGAAGACGGCGTTCAACACGAAGTACGGACAGTACGAGTTTTTGGTAATACCATTTGGTCTCACAAATGCGCCAGCTGTCTTTATGAACTTGATGAATAAGACTTTTCACCAGTATCTGGATAAGTTCGTCGTAGTATTTATCGACGACATCCTGATATAATCGAAGACGCCGGAGGAGCACGCAGAGGACTTACGAACAGTTTTGGGGATTCTGAGGCAGGAGAAGTTGTATGCCAAATTGTCGACGTGCGAGTTCTTTTTGGACCGAGTGGAGTTTCTCGGTCATGTAGTCACTGGAGAGGGGATCTCGGTGGATCCCAGGAAGATTACTGCCGTTGAGACATGGAAGGCTCCGACATCAGTTTCAGAGATCATGAGCTTTTTGGGTTTAGCAGGCTATTATAGGAAGTTCGTCTAGGACTTTGCTAGGATAGCTGAACCCATGACGAAACTGACGCGGAAGGACGCAGAGTACATCTGGTCAGAGGACTGCCAGGCAGCATTTGAGGATATGAAGAGGAGGCTGACGACCGCTCCAATTCTGATATTACCTTCAGGGTCTAGAGGTTTCACCATATACAGCGATGCTTCGAGAAAGGGGCTAGGATATGTCCTACATCAACATGGAAAAGTGATTGCTTATGCATCTAGGCAATTACGGACTCATGAGCGGAACTATCCTATCCATGACCTAGAGTTAGCTGCGGTGATCTTTGCACTCAAGTTGTGGAAATGCTACTTATACGGAGAGCGAGTGGAAATCTTTACTGACCACAAGAGCTTGAAGTATTGTTCACACAGAAAGAGCTGAACATGAGGTAAAGACGATGGTTGGAGTTGATGAAGGACTTCGACATCGATTTACAGTATCACCCCGGGATGGCAAATGTTGTGGCGGATGTACTGAACAGGCATCCGATGGCATGGTATCTAATAATAGATCGACATTTGTGGAAAGATCTGGAGAAGCTCGGTATCGAGATAGTTCGGCCAGGATCAGTGATACAGATGATGGCGCTAGACATTTAGTCAGGTTTGATGGGGCAGATCAAGGAGGCACAGTCTACAGATGAGAGCCTCTGCAGACTCAGGGCCCAGGCTTTAGCTAGATTGCTAGATGACTTCACCATAGCAGAGGATGGATCCTTGAGGCATGGCAGCCGGTTATGCATGCCGAAGGGAGAGCTGATAGAGGCAGTCTTGTGGGAGGCACATAGATCACGATATTCTATTCACCCTGGTGCCAACAAGATATACTGTGACTTACGAGAACATCTTTGGTGGCACGGGATGAAGAGGGATGTATCATATTTTATTTCGAGATGTCTAGTTCGCCAGCAGGTCAAGACGGAGCGTCAGAGGCCAGCTGGTCTATTACAGCCGTTACCCATTCCTGAGTAGAAGTGAGAACACATTACGATGGACTTTATTTCAGGGCTTCCTCGTTTCCAAGGAGGGAATGATGCCATTTGGGTCATCGTAGACAGGCTGACGAAGTGTGCGCACTTCATACCCTTCAAGGTGGGGCACTCTACCGAGAAGTTGGCAGAGCTATACATGCAGTAGATAGTTCGCTTACACGGAGTGCCAGTGAGCATCGTGTCGGAACGAGATAGCAGATTCACATCCCACTACTGGAGGAGCTTGCAGGAAGAGTTGGCCAGTCGGCTCAAGTTCAGTACAGTGTACCACCCACAGACAGATGGACAGTCCGAGAGGACGATACAGACGCTAGAGGACATACTGAGGACTTGTGTGCTGGACTTTAGCAGATCATGGGAGAGCCATCTGCACTTGGTAGAGTTTTCATACAACAACAGCTACCAAGCCAGCATCGTTATGTCTCCTTTTGAGGCACTATATGGACGACGATGCCGTACGCCGCTCTTTTGGGATGATATTGGGGATAGAGTTATGCTTGGGACAGAGATGATCACGGATGCAGCAGAGAAGGTCGGGATGATCAGAGACAGGCTCAGAGCCGCTCAGGACGGGCAGAAATACTGGGTCGATGCTAGTCGCAGACCGATGGAGTTCGCTGACGGAGATATGGTACTGGTGAAGATATCACCTACTAGAGGGAAGATCCGGTTCGGACGAGGCGGCAAGTTGAGCCCCAGATACATCGGGTCGTTCGAGATACTTGGCTGGATCGGAGAGGTAGCTTACAGGGTTGCACTTCCACCCAACCTAGCAGGAGTTCATGATGTCTTTCATGTGTCTCAGTTGAGGAGATATGTTCCGGACCCCAGCCATGTGCTAGATCATTCAGAGTTGGAGATCGGACCGAGCCTTGCAGTTACTGAGCAGCCAGTGGAGATATTGGACATGAGGAAGAAGAGGTTGAGGAACAAAGTTATATCCTTAGTACGAGTAGCTTAGAGCCGCCACTCTCTGGGTGAATCTACTTGGAAGAGGGAGTCAGACATGAGGGAGGAATATCCTTACTTGTTCGACCCAACAGCCGCGAGGGAACCACCCGTTCCCGCTTGATACCTTAGAGGTTAGTCTTAATTGTAGCCTTAGTCATTCTTTGTATTACTTGTTATGTTAGAATGTTTGTAGAGTCTTCTATCCTTATGAATTTCGAGGACAAAATTTTTCAAGGAGGGAAGATTTGTAAGCCCCTAGATTTAAAATATTAATTTTATAATTTTAAATAGCATTTATATCTTTAAAATGAATTATTATAATTATTTGAAATTTTCTAGAATTTTTAATAATTTTTAAAATAAATTTTGTAGCATAAAATATCATTTTGTAATTATTTAAATTATTTTATTATCAATTTGCAATTTGTTGAATTATTTTAATAGTAATTTGTAAATTATTGATTTGTTTTAAATTCGGTTTGCAAATTATATTTGCAAACCGATAGGCAGTAGGGTTAATTGCTAAACCCTAAACTTTGGGGGCCTTACTGCAAATCACCCGTCACCTACCCCCCCCCCCCCCCCCCCCCCCCCCCACGATTTTCTCCTTCCTCCCTCACCTACGACCGACGACCGGCCAACCGACCTAAACCCTAATTCTCCGTAACCCTAGCCCTAATTCGACCGACCTTCGACCCTATAAAACCACCCCGACCCCAAACCCTAACTCTAGACCATTTTTTGACCACTACAGCACCGGCCGACCCCCATTCTTCTCCGACGAACTCACCGAAATCCTAGATCTAGGAGCGCCACCCCCTACCGACCACGTCGACGCCTCCAACCACCACCAATCGACGTGCCTCGCCGAGACGACCACAGCGCCATTTTTTTCGACCACCTCGACGTCTCCTCTGCCGTACAACGCCCTCGAAAGCCACTGCTCGCCGGACACGTACGTATCACTCTCTCTGTGTGTCGTATCGTGTCTCGTGTACACGTGTGTGGACTCGCCTGAACACGAGGAACCTAGTGATGGGCCTGGACACGGCATTTACGTGTCGTGCGTGTCGTGCTAACCCTGGACACAAGACTCGTGTGCCCGTGTCCTAAACTGTCAGGACACGAATTTTAAATAACAGGGTTAACGGGTTTGATATTCGGCTATTGGGTTTAAAAACCCACTAACCTAATTCATAATATAACTAACTAAAACCTGTCCCTATCACATAACCTGAGTTGACCCCTTGGCCAGCCCGAGCAATGTTAAGCCCCCCCCTTTTCCCCCAGGCCGAGTTCGAGCCCCCCTTTTCATTTTTGTTTTGTTTTGTTTTTATTTTAATTGTTATATATATATATATATATATATATATATATATATATATATATATATATATATATATATATATATATATATATATATATATATATATATTTATATGTATTATTATATATACTGTTATATATATGTATATTTTATATTTAGTATTCATATATATATATATATATGTATATTTATTATATATATATATATATATATTCATTATGTATGTATACATAAATAACTATGTATTTATGTATATATATAAATGTAATTGCTGTATATGTATATGTATTTCAAATTCAACTTTGTACAAAATATTATTATGTATAAATTCACAAGTTATTTTATTAGGTAATTTTATGAATTGTATATTTTGCCACTTTAAAATATATTATTAAAATACTTTAATATATATATATTTGAATTACTGTGTTTTATTAATCATGGCCATTTGGTGTCCAAATCTAGCATAGATTTTTGGGCCCAAATGTGTCTAATACATTCAGAGTCTGTACAAGTCATATTGGACTTGATTCATGGCTTTGGGTCCCGTATCTGGACTTCGGTTCAATTTCGAATACGTGGACAAAATATTAAATAATTAATTAATTATTTTCCAGAAATTGTTACTTGCTGTTTTTGAATTGTTATATATATTTTAGGTGTGTAAAAATCTGATAAAAATTGTATTTAAATACTATGTTAATTTAGCTAATTTAATATAATTTTTCCAGCATTTAGTAAGTATATTTGGTATTTTATAAAAATAGGAAAATAGAACTCATTTTCAGGATACATAAGTTTGCTGATTTTTAATAAATATCTATGAGGGTTTATAAATTCCATAAAAATTAGTAGAAATTTCTATAATTAACAAGGATCATATTGGTACTTTATTTTATGTAAAATTAAACTTTTTGTCTATCTCAAAAATTGTTGGAACACAGTGTACAGTCTGATTTATTTATTAAGTAGTTACGACTTACAAAGTTTTGTGTTGATTTGAGTTATTGTAGTATTGGACCTCACCCTACACTAGTGTAAAGATCCTAGAAAGTTAGTTTGGGTATTTGTGTCACCCCATATGGGTCTCCTATGCTAAAGTCATCATTTGGCTAGGTGTCCAGTCGGAAGGTCGTGTTGCACTACTAGTGTCTTAATGTTTAACTTAGTGTGAAAACTAAGTTTATGTATTATTTCTAAAGTGACGAGTCACCAGGCATCTGTAGCATTTTTATCACTACTTTACTTTGCTAAAGGCAAGTACCTCTACAAACTTTATATACTGTCATAATAATAAACTGTGATCCAACCATGTTAAATGCTGATCCTTGGGGTAGCAAGTTAAATCCTCACATGTTATATTATTTTTAGTCCCTACCATGCTTAGGACAGTTCTTATATCTCTCACATGTTTAAACAACGAGGTTATAGGAAAACTGATAGTTGAGTACGTGATCATGCCCCTTTACAGTAGTGAGCAAAGTTTCATTTTATATGTTACTATGCCGTAGGCCTTTATCTCAAAGCAGATTTATGCGTATGTACATCTATCGTCGTATCACTTGTACAGAAGTACATTTCATTACGTGTCCCTGCACATTGTACACCTATTGACGATCACATACCTGCTACAGTTTTAAACATTACATATACATCTGTCTCTATGACATATGTGTCCTTGCCATGATAGATTATGATATGAATGATTCCTGTTCATTACACTCATGTTCATTTCATATTTCGTATATTTAGTTTGCAAGAATCAGTACTTGCTCCCGTCCTGACAGGATAATGTTGTAGGTATACTTTCTGAGGAGGAGTTGCTTTGTGATTCCTATTATGGAGTTGCTGCCGAGGACCAGGCTATACTTTACGAGGATGTACCTACGGGGAAACTCGTCTAGTTGTTTATTTACTTGGGAATTTTGAGAGTAGTCATGTATTAGACTATATATTTTGTAACTGGACCTCTATCCAGTTTTATATTTTAGCCATGAACTCGGAACCTACTTATATATGAGATGATTTTGTGTTTGGATATATTCTGACTCATTATTACATATAGAACTGTTAGCACACTTTGGTCTTATCTTATTTGTCTTTAGAATAGCTTACTACACTTTATCTCAAGCGTAGGCTGGACATGACTCGGCCCGGCCCAACAATTTGGGTAGCGGATCGTGAGACCTGCTCTATCCCAAATTTAAAATTTTTACCCCATAATTTTCCCTCCTTTCGACTGTTGCTCCCCCCTCGACCGTCGCTCCCCCTCTCGACCGTCGCTCCTCCCTCGACCGTCTCTCCCCCAAGACCGATCCCCCCCTCCGTGAGCTCCCCCTTCTCCGAGATCCTCCTCCACCGCAAGCTCCTCCTTCACCGCGAGCTCCCCCTCCACCGACCTCCCTCCGCGAGCTCCTCCTCAACCACCTACGCCGACCTCCTCCTCCTCTCGACAAACCCGAAGAATTGGTAAACCCTAACCCTATATTCTATCTGAGTTTAGACACGACACAGACACGAATATGACAAGATACACTGACAGGATACACTATATTATATTCGTACACTGACACTGACACGATACATTTTTGTTATTCCTTAATCACATTACCAAAGTTAATATTAAATTATATTCATACACAATATTGTCAATTAAGTAACTATTTTGAAGGTAAAAAAACACTAGCATACTTAAATGTAGTCTACTACCAAATAAGAAAGCTTTCAAGGAGAGTCGTATACACGGACACGAAAATGACTCTTCAACTGATAATATCCTGCTAAGGGTACACACTCACAGTTCCCTCACAACTAACCAGAGGATATCCCATGTCCCAAATAGCAGTAAAGCAAGCTACTGCAGCTGCTAATGCTGCTTGCACTTGCTGTTGCTGCACAAGCCAAGCCAAGTGATAAGGCATGTTGCGAGTGCCCTGTACTCTAGTGCAGGACATCCCCTGTCCTTAACCCAATCTGCTCTTTACAGGAGCTCTCTCAACTTCCTATAGTGAGGCTAGACCCCCTCCTCATCAAACTAATTTATACCCATCCTAGGTAGTACCTGATACCAATACTGCACACAATATCAATTAAACCCCCATTTCTTAACTAACATGCCTTTAAACCCTTCCACCAACTTACTGTTACTAAATGTCATTAGATTGAACATGTTATAGGAAGATTGGACAAGTGAGACATTGGACAGTTCAAAATGAAGACTAACATCATCATGTTAATGAATCTGAACTAAAAAGAAAGGTAGCATAAACTAATATGCATACAAGATCTGAACACTCAATAAATTTAGGAACTCTGATACCACTAATGCCAAATGTCTGATACGAGGTCAGTATCAAGACTGAACATATAGGAATTCAAGTGGAAAATGTGTGACAGTAGTACTCACACTCACACTCAAGTCTAATGCATGCAATACAGGACAGGGCATGTGTTCATGCTACCCATATATGATATTAACTCAACCTTACCAACCATATATGTATACGGACATGGAAATGACTCTTTAACTGATAACATTCTTATATGAAATGCACACTCATATTTGTGTCCTACTAAGTGATTTTGATATCTAATATACTAAGGAGTATCCTAGTACCTACAGTGTATAGAGTATCCTAGAAGTGTAGGTATGATTGGTATATCGTAGTACATAGAGTGTATAGAGTGAGTATCCTAGTAGTATATAAGATATTTTAGAAGTAAAGTGTCCATGTCAGTCCGAAGTAAAGTGTCCATGTCAGCCCTTCTATGAAAAAGTAAGTTTACATCTGTAAGCCTTTTTGAGGCTTTTAGAGTTCTACCAATTATTGGAAAATAGGAGAAAAGACAAATAACGAAAGGAGTAAGAAATAACAAAAAATAAAAAACAAAAAATCCTAGAAAAGAAAATTATAATACTTGGCCTTTTTTATTATTTTTCGGAAATCCGGTAGAACTCTGAAAGCCCTAAAAGGCTTGCAGAAGTAAACTTTCTTCGAAGAGAAGGGATGACATTAAACACGTGACGACACTCATTTAATACTCATGTATCTATGCATCCATTTGGACAATATAATCAAATAAGTGTATCTATTTTTGCAGAATTATCTTCAAATGGATATGAATTACTACCTACGAAATCGTTTATGGATGTACAACCATTATCCTGATGACATGTGCGGTGTGCAGGATGAATTCATAGAGGGTGTACAGCAGTTTCTGCAGTTCGCCAAGGCGTTCCCTCAGTACATGGACAGCACCAAAATTAAGTGTCCGTGTGTGAGATGTCACAACTTGAAATATCATCCAGAAGTGGAAGTCACATATCATTTGTACTCGAAGGATTTCACGCTGAATTACTTTTAGTGGACCGCGCACGTAGAACTTGTGTCTTTAGCATCAGAGTCGAAGCCTTATATGGATGTCCACAACCACACTGCTTACGACGATGGGTTGATGAACATGATTTTTGATACGACGGGGCCTAGTTTTGATCCGGACAATCATGATGCAGCCGAGAAGGCACCGAACGCCGATGCTGCAAAGTTTATGGAGTTGCTGGAGAATGCAAGGACTCCATTATATCCTGGTTGTGAGGATCATTCACCGTTTGAGGTGGTTACAAGATTATTGAGCAACAAGTTCGATTTTAACATGTCGTAAGATGCTACAACCGACTGATGGAGTTGATTATAGAGATCTTGCCTGAGGGTGCTAAGTTGCCTAAAGACTTCTACCGGTCTAAGAGGATGGTGAGATTGCTCTGTATGGGATACAAGAAAATTGATGCATGTCGCAACGGTGCATGTTGTACCACAAAGACGACAAGGATGAAGACGCCTGCAGATTTTATGGTACCGATCGCTGCAAGGGAAATGTTAGAGGAAGGTCTGTCGGTGCAAGAAAGCCTACCGATTCGATGTACTACTTGCCGTTGATGTCGCGGTTGTGACGGTTGTTTATGTTGAAGGAGAATGCAAAAAACATGAGTTGGCATAGGCGAGAACAGATTGAAGGAGTGTTGGATCACCCATCTAATGGAGAAGCATGGAAGCACTTTGATTGAGAGTATCCAGATTTTGCTTCTGATCCGCGTAATTTTAGATTGGGGATCTGCTTCGACGGTTTTATCCCATTCAGACTTTCAGGCTCCTAGTGTTCGTGTTGGCCTGTGATCGTCACTCCGTATAATCTACTGCCTTGTAGAATGTACTTTCATATTTCTAACTATAGAATATACTTAGATATTTCTTGTAGAATGCACTTTCATTTTTTTTGCTGTAGAATATACTTAGTTATTATCTAGTCTCTGTTACTTGTTGTATCATTATATATTGTTATCAGGTATGACAGGACGATACAGAGCGTTCGACAGGTCCCGAGGTGGGGGACAGGGTTTTTGTCCAGTACTTTCCTACTGGTACTGGCTCTGGATCCTCGTCGTCGAGTACTCCAGTGTATCGATCAGTACCTCCGCCTGCCACGACGTTACATGCCATATCTCCTGGGATGAGTAGTTCCAGGCCTGACACTGCTCCCTCGTCTAGAGTTCCTCATGATGACACTGCTCCCTCGTCTAGCGTTCCTCCTGCTGATACGATGATGGAGATAGATGAGCATATGGAGGAGGCTGAGTCGACGCCGGACCAGTATCAGGCAGATGATCCGTACGCACCTCCGGAGGAGACAAGGACGGAGATCTAGGCCGACGGTACAAAGTAAGTTTTTTTGGTTTATCATATATATCGTTTATTTCTTTATTCGTAATAATTTCATTTTTATGAATGTAATTACCTTTGAATAGATATCGTCCCAGGTCGGTACAGAGACGCCTGTGCCATTTTTTGAGGTACAATTATGGTGGCCCCTGGATAAACTACTATGATGCACCGGAGGATAGAAAGAACTTCTGGTTTGCGCAGTTCAAGGTAAAAGTATATATGGTTCTAATATTAATCATATTATTTATGAATATTATATAACTGACTAAATTGTTTCTTCTAGCAAAAATATTTCTATCCACCGCACCAGGCTAAGTTAATCGAGGGGATGTTTTCTGCCATCGCTGCTAAGCTGATCCGTGATGCTATTAATGACCAGAAGGCTCGTGATCGTACCAGAAAGCCGATCCAAGATTGGATCACTCCTGATCAGTGGACTGCAATGAAGGCCAGGTTTGACGCACCTTGATACAAGAAAAGGTCTGAGAAGGCCAAGGCGGCTATGCAGAAGGCATCAAAGTGGTGCGGTGGGTCGATCCCAATGACGGAACATTTTCATCGTTTGGTATGTTTTTTTAGAAATATTATTTTAATATAAGTTCGATTAAATTCACAAATAGTACTAAATAATATATTTCTAACAGGTAAAGAGGGGTGGTGACGCCAACATGATGACCGTCTTCTTGGCCACCCTCGGAAGGGCGGGAAGCTTATTGACGAGAGGGCCGAGCAAATCTATGTAAGTATTACAATACTTACAGTTAATTTTAATAATTTATGTTAATTTTAATATAACTTAGTAAATATGCAAATAAATATTTATGTAGTTAGTAATAATAAGTACATTAGACATTAGAAATTATAGAGTATCTATACTTTCTAGGCTGAGTATATTAAGCTTCAGGAGCGGGCGGCTGCTAGTGCACCTACTGTGGGAGAGGCCGGTACTTCTTCGCAGTCCGCTCAACCTCCGTCGGCGGACGAGCTATGGATGACCGCCGCTGGTGGTCTCCATAGGGTTACGTACTACGAAACGAGATCCTATGGCGCCCTTGTTGCAACACAGTCCTCTAGGGCCTCTGCTGCTAGTGTGCATGGTCCACATCCCTCAAAGGAGAATGCCCGAGTCCAGGAGATGGTTGCGTCTATCCATGACGAGATGCTTCGACGGATCCAACAGCAGCAGCATACGGATGATGCTACGCTCCTAGCACGATTGGATGCGCTCGACCGCAGCATCATGGAGCTCAGGAATATGACTGAGAGGATAGAGCATGGCGTCACTGATCTTAGAGCATCGATATAGCACAGCGTGACGGAGCTGCATGCATCACAGCTATCCATGGACGAGAGGCTGACGTTGATGCAGGATTCGATGATTGATAGCAGTACGAGGCTGTTATCTACCATTGATTCATACAACCAACGACTAGCAGCGTTGGAGTAGATACGTTCTTCTGGTTCTCCTTCATCATCACAGACTTCACTGCCTCCTTTATCGTCATCGACTCCACCTGCATCGGTATCGATTTCACGGAAGGAGTATGAGCTATTCTTATCCCTTAGGCGCTGCGGTGCCCCTCCAGCTCCAGATCCCCAGTAGTCCTAGTTAGGACTGTTTATTTCTTATTTGTGTAGTGTGTTTATTTCTGTGTTAACCCATGATATTGGGTTTGTGTAGACTTATCTCATTGTTTAATTGGCTGTGTAGACTATCTTCAAATATTCATGTGTATACATTAGACTTGGTTGTGTAGTCATTGGATATTGGTTGTGTAATGTACTATTAATTTTTATCATATTCTATTTTATTGTTCGTTTCATCTGTATGTGACATAACCGGTGTTGAGTGTTCCACTGAAGAGGTCGGCGAATCCAGGGAATTCAACGGAGGTTTGCTCTGGGTCTACTCATATTAAATGTTCATCATTAAACTGCATACACTAATAGAATATGTCATTCTATTTCCTTTTTTTGCATATTTTAGCGACGTTTAGCAACGCTGAATAGCGACTACAAAGACGTCGCAAAACGTTGTAAAACGTCGCTAAAATCTGTAAAAATTTATTACAGAAAGTAGTCGCTAAACGACGCTAAACGTCGCTAACCTCTGCTTATGTCTACCGACGTTTACCGACTGCATATACGTCGCTTAATACGGCGACGTTATCCAGCGACGTTTATACGTCGCTTAATCAGCCGACGTTTATCGACTGCACGTACGTCGCTAATTTGCCGACATGGAGTCGATCAACATCGATAGTCTAAGCGACGTTGAAACGTCGCTGGAAAATGTCGCAACAACGACATTTTGTGACGTTTACCTTGACAGCGACTTGCATAAATGCGACAAGCGTGAGAACATCGCAGAAAACATCGCTGAGCCATTTTAGCGACGTCTTTCTTTGTATTAGCGACGTTTCTTTGTATCGCTAATATGTAAAATTTTGGTAGTAATGGAAAACCCTCGTGCTGCACTCATTGATTCCAACTTTAACAAGTTAAAGAAATTCGATGGAGAGCACTACCAAATCTGAAAGAGGAGGGTTAGCCTCAATCTTTAACTCGTGGATGTCGACCATATATTATCTGAGGATGAACCGAAGGTTCCAAAAAATGGGACTACGAGCGCAGTTGCTACTGCTACTGCCAAACAATCCAAATAGAAGAGAGAAAATAGCCTCTGTAGGCTTCTGATCCTCAATGCTTTGGAGGACTCTCGGGCAGAATCTTACTCAATGAAAACCAATGAGAAAGAGATATGGGAGTCTTTGGAGAAACTGTATGAAGATGACAAGAAAGCAAGATATTCATCATCGAAAAATATCACAAATGTCCCTTTAAAGACGAGAAGACGATGCTGCCTCAGGTGAAGGAATTCCTGAAGTTGCGTCAGAAATTGGAAGATAAGGAGATGTCCCGCAATGACAAGTTCGTTGTTGGAGGGATCGTCTCCAAGCTTCCCGCTGGATGGAGCAAATTCTATGCGAATATGTATAGAAAGAAAGTGGAGATCAGTCTAGAAGATCTCCTACAAGAATTTTATGTTGAGGACCAGAAGAGGGCTCAACTAAAGGTGGACACTCTGTCCAAGCAGATGGCTAAGGCCAACTTGGTCCAGACGAAAGAATCCAAGAAAAAGCAGGTAGCTTCCCACCATAAGAAGAAGGACGTAACTAATTTGAAAGTGAAGGGGTCTTCTTTTAAGCACCAGAAGCCAAAGTCTAATATGACTTACTTTAATTATGGCAAGAAGGGCCGTTACAAGAGTGAAGGGCCCAAGCAGGCAGAGCCAGGTGAGCCTAGTAAGAT
Organism: Iris pallida; assembly: GCA_029216955.1. NCBI lineage: Eukaryota > Viridiplantae > Streptophyta > Magnoliopsida > Asparagales > Iridaceae > Iris > Iris pallida. The sequence goes on along the minus strand of JANAVB010016799.1, from coordinate 3,377,939 downwards.
TTTCATCATTACTGACGTAATTGCTATGATTGTTCAGGTCACTGCGGTGGAAGATAACTCTGATTGGTGGATAGACACTGGTGCCACGTGCCATATCTGCTCTAGCAAGGAATGGTTCACCATGTACGAACTAACCTCTAAAAATTTTATGGTAGCAAATCAAGCACAAGCTGAAGTGCAAGGGATTAGAATGGTGGTGTTGAAGCTGACTTCAGAAAAGTCTTTAACGCTTCAAGACGTAAAGCATGTACCTGCTATTGCAAAGAATCTGATCTCTGGAGGCTTATTCTGTAATGCAGGCCTAAGGATGGACATCAATGTTGGCCAGATGGTGATGTCCACAAAAGAAACCTACTTCAAAAAAGCCTTGTATACCGAAGGAATGTTTAAACTTCAGCTTGTAACTCAGTCTAATGAAATTAATGCAATCGCTCATTCTTATTATACTCTTGAGTTATAGCATAATAGACTAGGACATGTTCATTGTAAAAGAATAAACAAAATGTCTAGTCTAGGACGTTTCTCCAAATGTGGGGGTAAGATAGAAAAATGTAAAGTGTATGCCCAGATGAAGATCTCAAGAAAACCCTTTCATCAGGTTAATCGAAGCACATCTGGAGTTGGTACACTCCGATATCTGTGACTTCAAATAATTCTCTACGAAAGCTAGGATAAAGTATTTCATAACCTTCATCGATGACTTCTCAAAATTTACGTTCGTCTACTTGTTGAAGACTAAAGATAAAGCGCTCGAAAAGTTCAAAAAGTTCAGGGCCGAAGCTGAACGGCAAACTGGACAACAACTCAGGAGATTAAGAAGTGATTGAAGCGTAGAGTATCGGTCTCATGAATTCACATCATTTTGTAAAAGAACATGAAATCATCAACGACACTACTACTCCATATTCTTTTCAATCTAACGGAGTAGCAGAAAGAAAGAACAAAATGTTGACAGAAATAATGAACTCAATGTTTTTGACTGCGGGTCTTCCAAAATGCTATTGGGGAGAAGCTGCATTGACGGCCACTTTTATTCTGAATAGAGTGTCGTATACAACTTCTGATATCACTCCTCATGAACTATAGTTCAAAGACAGGCCTAACTTGAATATCATTCAGGTGTAAGAGTGTCTGGCATATGTAAAGTTCCAAGATCTGAAGATTTAGAAGCTCGGGACAAGGACTATAATGACGATCTTCTTGGGATATATCGAAAAGAGTGATGCTCGAAGATTTCTTGATATAGAATCAAATCATATAATTGAATCTCATGACGTGGAATACTTTAAAGATAAATTTGCATGGCAGAAGAACATTATTCTTGCGAACATTTCGGAGAATAATGAGGGTGTACAGAAAATCGATATTTCCAATGAGAACGTAGTCCAAGAAGAAAAAGTTGTTGCAGAAACAACTGTTGAACCTGAATTAACAGAACCAGTGTCTAAGCGAGTGAGAAGACCGAAAAACTTCAGAGATGACTTTATCACCTATCATGTGGTAGCAGATCCACCTATGATGACGCGATGAAGACCACAGAAGCTATTTTTTAGAAGGAGGCAATCGATAATAAAATTGATTCAATCACCTCCCATAACACTTGGGTATTGGTTGATTTTTCTTAAAGGGCAAAACCTATCGGATGCAAATGGGTCTTCAAGAAGAAGATAAAAGCAGAGAACTATTGACAAGTTCAAGGCTAGGCTAGTAGCCAAGGGGTTCTATCATAAGAAGGAGATCGACTACTTCGACACGTATGCTCTACTAGCCCGGATGACAACCATTAGAAAATTAATTGCTCGCACAATAATACATAAGTTGGTGATACATCAGATGGATGTAAAGACAATATTCCTGAATGGCGAGCTAACTGAAAAGATTTATATGCTACTGCTAGAAGGATTTATCGTCAAAGATCTTGAAGACAAAGTCTGCAGGTTGGTGAAATTCTTGTACGATTTAAAATAGGCTCCCAAAATATGGTATGAGAAGTTTGACAAGGTTATAAGGTCAAATGGCTATAAGGTCAGCGAAGCGGACAAGTGTGTTTACACGAAGTTCTCTGAAGGAAGAGATGTAATCGTTTGTCTCTACGTGGATGACATGCTGATCCTAGGTACGGATATAGACTGTGTCACGGAGACAAAGAAGTTCATCTCGACCAAGTTCAGTTTGACGGACTTGGGGGAAGCAGATGTTATCTTGGACATTATGATCATCCGGACGGACACTTGACTGGCGTTGTCACATTCCTATTATATTGAGAAGATTATCACACGCTATGGATATCAGGATCTTCCAGTATCGATACACCTTACATGTGTGACCTGAAGCTGAAGCTGAATTCGAAGAAAAATGTCAGGTAGCTGGAGTATTCAAGCATTATCGGGAGTTTGATGTATGCTGCCACTTACCATGACATAGCTTTCGTCATGGGAATGCTGAGTCGAATCAAAAGCAACCAAGGCATTGAGCACTGAAAAGTTGTAAAATGGGTAATGAGATATCTCAAGAACACTCAGACATATGCACTTCACTACAGTGGAGATCCGCCAGTAGTAGAAGGTTTCAGTGATGTGAGCTGGTACTCAGAGGTGGAGAGCAAGAGATCCATAGGTGGATTCATTTTCTCCATGGGTGGAGCTGCTATATCATGGAAGTCGAAGAAGTAGACTATGCTCTCTCATTCCTCCATGAAATTTGAGTTCTTTGTACTTGATTCCGCAGCAGAAGATGTAAAATGGCTTCGGAAGCTCATGTATGATCTTTTATTGGTTGGGGTACAGATACCAGCAATACCTATATACTGTAACAACCGGGCGACTGCTATAGTGGCATCGAATGACCTCTTCAACGGAAAAAAGAGAACTGTACGGCTAAAGTACAAAGCATTGAGTGATCTCATCAAGAGAGGTGTCATTGCAATAATTGATATTCGCAGTCAGGAGAACCTGGCGGATCTATTCACAAAGGGTCTTAAGCGCCATCTGGTCGAAGACACAGCGAGTAAAATGGGCTTGAAGGCATTCTGATATTGTATTATTGTAACCCTATCATAAAGTTTCATGCTATTAGTTCAAAAAAAATCTACTAGGCCAGCTTTTCGTTCAAGGGAGGACCACTAAGTAGGAAGATATCAAAAATATTAGGTATATATCCTCTGTGACATGGAAGGGATACAGACCCACAACCACTTTAGTCTACTATATATTTTCTACAGAGAACGGATCTTGTGTTGAGGATGCCTTAAACGCCTTAATGATTTTTCAGGCAGAGTGAATGACTATTGTGCTTTATAGGAAGCATGATAGCACAGCACTACAAGGAGTGTTACAACTCTATTATACAGTAGGGTGACTCCACCATGAGATTCCCAGATAGTTAGGGATAATGCCTCGGCTTTGCGAGCCAAGTCACGGCGGCGTAGAACCGCATATAGGCAAGTAGCCTAATGATGTATGATAAAATTAAAGAGTTGTAGACAACACTACAAGGGGATAGTGTCCTCATGTTACAGTGGTACGACACTACGAGGAGGTACCCAGGTAGGGTAAAGCCTCGGCTACGTAAGCTATGTCATCACAACGTAACACCACAAGGAAGCGCAAGGCTTCATGCTGAGTAGTTTGGCACTACAGAAAGGCTTGTGACCTCATGCTACAGTAGTATGATACTATGATGAGGTACCCAGGTAGAGATAATGCTTTGGCTTTAAGCCATGTCATAGCGGCGTAGCATCACAAGGAAACGCAAGGCTTCATGCATGTCTCTTTAATAAATAACTCACCTAGAGTGTAGGAACAGAGATAGCAGGCCTTCTCTTGAGGGTAAACTTGTAGACGCCCAAAATACATACACCGAAACCAGACTAGCACAGGACCGTTAATGTGCAGCCAGAAGCACATATGACTATATTGTGTGAGTGGAAAGAATTGCAGCTATGGTACATAATTCAAGACTTAGTCCATTCTTGTATCATACTGTTATTTGACCCATACGGAAAGATTCAAGTTGTCAGCGACATCTATCCTAATGCATGATGGATAGTCACTATAGGGAACACTCAAACCCATATATTGAGATATATGGGGGATTGTTGGAGATTTTTTTTGACATGTAGAGAGAGCTTGCTCTCATTACATGCCTAGTTTTTAGTCCCACATCGAAAATGCACCATTAAGTGTATCTCAATATATACATGGTGTGGTGTTGAGGTATGCACAAGGGGTGGTGACCCTGAGGAGGAAACCATGTGGGTGATTTTACTAGGAGGTAAGGATAAGGCTCCATATTAAAGCATTAATATTTTTTATCATGCTCTTGGAATTTATTCAGTCCTATAGGGGCTTAGCGACTCTGACTCAAACTCGGACTCGAATTCATGGGCTCATGAGGTGTATTATGATATTTTGTTGGCGCACTTAGCACGTCAGCATCGTCGTTAGGTGCATAGTATGCTTTAGTTGCGCTTGTTGCGTGAGCCTCTGCACTGTCGATCGTGTGCCCGTTCGTGCTGACCATTTACACGGCCAGTTAGCACGTACGTTAGCATGGCCAGTTAGTGCGGACTATTCGCTCGGGCAGTTGGCACAGCCCATTTTTATGGCCAGATGGCAAGGCGGTTGGCACGACAGTTTACAAGCACAGTTAGCGTAGTCGGTGCTCATTGTTATAGTGCATACGTTGTCGTGTCTGACAACAATCTGAACAGTTATGAAACATTCGAAAACTAGCGGTTACTACGCGCCTATATAAGTTCCTCTCTTCTCTCTCATTTGTACAAGTTCCTTACAAAAATTATAGTTTAGAGAAAGAGAAAAATAGAGATAGAGTTCTGTCCATCCAAGGAGTCCAGAAGAGTATTTCATCAGAGTGTTCCATAGTTCATCTTTGAACTTTCTGGTTCCTGGGAGCTGATGATCGTCGTGTGGGGCGAATCTAGCTTTGAGCTCTAGTGATTCATCACCCCAGCATGCCTCTTTTTTTCGTTCATCTCTTGTTACTTGTATCTCGTTTGAATGAGATATTCCCTGATCTAATCTGAAAACTTTTAGTGGCGTACGTTCCTGCTGCTAAAAAATTCTTTGTGTCTTATTTGAAGTGTTACATTTAATTTTGTCTCACTAAATCCTCCAGGACCTCAGTTGTGCACCTTCCTCGAAGTGTTGCCAAAATCTATTTTTTATCTTAAAATCATGCCCCGACGATAACATTTATCACCATTGCTACTGGAGGTGATGAACATAAGGATTCATGAGATAACTAATACTCTAGTTGTTGCAGGCAACAAAATAAATGCCATCAAAAGGGTACTATTAGGATTTTGTATCATGCTTTCTTTTTAAGTTAACCGTGTCATGGTTGTTTTATGTCTTTGTTTCAAATAAGAAAGTTTGTCATGAGAAATATTAATTTTGTATATAATTGTATAAATAAATGACATTATATTTTAATAATAAATGCCAAAATAATTAATTATCTTGAAATTGATTTAAACAGAAGGTGATATACATAAAATTAATTTTAAATTTTGACAAGCCTTTAAATTATATATTAGCTTATATTGAATTTAAATTATGAATCTAACCAGATTATACTAAAATTTAAATTACAATTAGATTTAAAATATAGATTAGATTGAATTGTTAAATTACGAATCTAACTAGATTATATTATACTAGAATTAAATTTAGATTTAAATTATAGATTAGATTCATTGACTAGAATTTAAATTCTAAATTTAATTTAATCAGACTATACTTAGTTTACTTTCTATGACCTCAAGATGTTAACTTTTTTTTTCCCAAAAAGTTAGTTGTAGAAAGGCACAAGTCTAGCAAGTTCATGGTGACTATAAATGACAATCATATGAAAGCTAAGAGCAAATGTTGTGATAAATTAGGGAAGTAGTATGTATCATTAAAAAATATGTTTAATAAGGTTGGTGATATATTATTTTTGTCACATAAAATGGTTTTAACATTTGTAAAACGTGTTGCATACGCATCGTGTGTGCCATGACACTAATTTAAACTATATTTGAATAGATTCCCCTGCCCCCCCCCCCCCCCCCGCCGCAACCCCAAATATTTATTAGCATATGCTTAAATTAAGACATGAATTTTCAAACTAAAATTGAGGGTATAATGTCACATATATAATATTTATGGACTAGAAAGCAATTCCCCTCAATGATAGAGGTTATCCAACAATTACTATGTCAAAACAAGGACTAATAAATAGAATATACCCTAATCAAGAAAGTAAATTTAATTTTCTCTCCAAATTAACATCAATACACTCTTTTTTCCCTCTTCTGAACTTCTTTGTGATGGTTCCAGACTTTCCAAGAATCTCGTAATGGGGAAGCCTGAAGAACTGTGCAATTATGTAAATACTCTCAATTCTTTGCATATGTTGTAATTAAAATATGTATATCTTGAACGCAACAATTCAACTTATGTGTTTTGAAACCAAATTTTAGTAATTTAACAAATAATCTAATTTTGGACGCAAATACAACAAATATATGTATAAAAATTATAATTTTTAATATCATTTAACTAAGTTTTCAACTTTGGACCTACCAATTAAACAATAGAAATAGTCCAACGAACAAACCGAATAAACAAAATCATTACTCGGTTCGATCTGGTTTCGGTTTTGGCTAATTTCAGTTTGATTTTGGTTTTGGATTTTTTGAATTTTGATTTATTCACTTTTGACTATTTTGATTCGATTGAAATGGAATAATATTTAGTTTGAATTTTCGAATAATATTTATGTCCAGGAAAACCAGAGCTATATATGCCTGGAATTCTGAATGGATTATTGTTGTTTCAGCATGCATAGTTAAATGTTTTCAAAGTTACATATGTCCATTCCAAATTTTAACAATTCTCTCTCTCTCTTTGCTCTTTTTAGTTGATTATGCATGCTTGATACATGATGTCCAAAAACCTGGATAACTAGCTGTCCAATGATGTTTGAATAACTGTCCCTTGTTTGAGTGTTGTGACAAGCATCTTATATATCCTAGGAGGAAATATATTTACTAATTTATTTAAACTCGAGTATCTTGGATATTTTTAAGTACATAATCATGTATTTGAATATCTACTATTTAAACGAGATTTGAATTTAAAAAAAAAAAAATCCTTATTTAGCATATGCTTAAATTAAGACATGAATTTTAAAATTAAAATTGAGGGTATAAATGTCACAAATAATATTTATGGACAAAAAACTAACCCCTTAATGAAAGAGAGATTATCCAACAATTACTCTGTCAAAATAAGGACCTTTTTTAATTATCAAGGGGAAAAAAGGGACTAATAAATATATAAAATCCTATAAGAAAGTAACCTTTAATTTCCTCTGCAAATGTTTCAAAAAATAATTTCTCTCCAAATTAACACCAGTGTAATCTTTTCCCTCCTCCTGGGCTTCTTTGTGACAGTTCCAGACTTTCCAAGAACCCCGTGAAGGGGGAGTCTGAAGAGTATATGGGTGTTAGGTTTTTATATGTACATTCGGATTTATTATTTTGGCAAGTTGTTACAAGTATGGGTGGTTATTATTCGGTTTTGGACCAAAAATTGAACCAAACCAAACCGAATAATAGATTCGGTTCGGTAAGTCGGTTTAAACATACTAAAAAAAATTATTCGTTTTGGGTTTCGGTTTCTGTCCAAAACCTAAAACCGAATAAGACTTGTGCAATCATGTAAATACCCTCAATATGCATATGTTGTAATTAAAATATGTATATTTTGAAAGCTACAATTCTATTTATTTATTTTGAAACCAAATTTTAGAAATTTAACAACTAGTCTAATTTTGGACGCAAATATAACAAGTGTGTATTTTGAACCAAATTAACAGAATACTCACCCCTAGAGTGGATTATTGTATGTGTTTTGTGTCACGACCCGCACCCGATTTTCGGACGCGAGCTCGTGAGCAAGCCAGCTACGTAACGAACGGACTCCAGCCCGACTCGAGTACGTATAAGCTGTCCATAACAGGGTATCATGTCTAATCTAAACTATATCTCAATCCACAAGAATAATGTAAAACAAGAATGAACAAGTATGGGTCGTGGTCTGCAGCCCATTAGCATATTGTTCGATTAGACTCCAAGAATGATATGAGTCTATAAAATAAGCAGAATATATCATGGCATGGAATATAAGGCACGAGAAGATAATAAAGAAATATCACAAGCAAAATACCTGTACTAAACATCGCAATCCTCTACCATCCCGCTCTGCTAACTAACTCCATGTAGACGGTAAACCTGAAAAGATCATCAGGTCCTCAGAGGACATAGCAAGATACATATAAACATGTCTATCTAGCAGTTTAATCATTTAATAATATAAACAGGGTATAAATAGGAACTAGGCATAAGACTGACATGTGGCTATTGACAGGTAACTATGAACACGGATACGGGATCAAGTATGCATAAATGAACTGCTGGAAGATCAATGGAATACCAACCCTCGCCCCGAATGTAGAATCGCAGGTCAGTTTCAAGACAATTCACCCTCGCCCCTTATGTGGACTCGCAGGTGCAAAGGACAACCCTCGCCCCGTGTGTGGACTCGCAGGTTGTGGGAAAGACAAAGGAATAGCAGTTCACTCACACATACTTGTAGACACGACTCAGTCAAGGTACAGGTAAAGACACAGTACAACTCAGTCATGACACAGGTAAGGACAACTCTAGCATGATCCATGACGTAAACAAGCCTGGTATAACTACACTATCAAGTCATGATATACTGATATACAAGCAAGACAATAAACTAGTAAACGCGATATCATATAAATCTATAAAAACTAAGGTAACTAAAGATAACATACTACAACAGGTGTACTATAAGCATAAAAATAAACTGTAGAGGGAGGCAAGGTATACTTGACTGGTCAAGGTATACTTGCCTGGTGGTAGCACGAATAGCCAACAATAAACCGTCAACCAGTAATCCAAATAAGTCCAAATTATCACAACTGTCTCCGAAAGCTGAAACAGACAATGCCAACAGTCTCAGAATAGTCAAATTAGCTAGGATTGTTTGTCCTTAAGTCCAATTCTGGACACAGGGGGAAAACGGTAATTTTGGGCAAAAACGGTGTCCGCCGTTGGACCCGCTTTACACCAAAAAATATGCCAAAGTCTATGGTCTCTAAAGTCATCAAACTATATGTCTACAAATTCGTTTTGATGATACGAACCCAACGGTATGTCCAGTTTTGGATTTCGGTGGGCCGTGCACAAAATCGCCCGTTGAATCGGACCGTGGGGCCCGCGAAACGGCGATTCGATCAACTATTTCGGAATCGGACCAAACTTGACATACATGACTAAAAAAATGATACGGTCCTGTTGGCGCAAGTTTCGTCTCGGTCTGACGAGCGTGTATAAAGTAATTGGAGAATTTGTACAGAGGCGATACGGTAAATTTCGACGGATACGCATCAAATTCGTCGTGCACATGCAACCAATTTGAATTTCATCAAAGCCTACACGTCCACGAAGCCGTTACGCACCTTTCAATGCTTTAGATTCGTGACCACGTCGTCCGGATTGGCGGGACGCACGTCGTATCGAACAATTTTCTAGTTTTCGAAACATGTTTTTCATGATTTTCAATTCAATTTCTACTACCGTCTAATCCACAATAAATAAAAGTATTAATGAGGTTTCCATGCCCTATATGTTGTCTAAAAGTTACTTCAAATAGATTTCTAAAATTCTTAACAGATTGATCAGGGTTCGCCTTCCAATTTCGGGTTTCAATTTGAAAACTGTTCTGTTTTGGATCAGTTTTTCGCCAATCTTCGGGCTCGCTTTATGATGCACATACTACGATCTAAATTAACCTAGTTGGAAGGAATCAGACAGGGTTACGTTGTCGACATACCAGAGAAGACCACATGCGAAATGATAGAGCGCTCGTCGCGAACCAACGCCGCAAAGTTACCCTCCAGACTGCTGCTGCTGCTGTGGGTTCCATGTTTTCGACGCGCACGAGCGGTCCTGGCCGGCGGTCAGGTGACCTGGCCGGCCTCCGATGGCCCCGTGGTGGCGCGCGGCTGCTCCATGGCCAGGTCGACGCTGGGTTGGGATAAGGAAATTATGATTTAGGCGTTTTTAGAATCTCCCTTCCTCACTTTCGTTCTCTGTTATATATGTACGAATGTATTTTTTTTTTGTATATATATATATATATATATATATATATATATATATATATATATACATATATTTTTTTTATATACATATATATATATATATATATATATATATATATATATATATATATATATATATATATATATATATATATATATATATAAATATATATATATATATATATATATATATATATATATATATATATATATATATATATATATATATATATATATATATAAATATATATATATATATTATTTATTTATATATATATATATATATATATATATATATATATATATATATATGTAAAAAATATATATATATATATACATATATATATATATATATATATATATATATATATATATATATATATATATATATATATATATGTAAAATATATATATATATATTTTTTTTATATATATATATACATATATATATATATATATATATATATATATATATATATATATATATATATATATATATATATATATATATATATATATATATATATACATACATATATATATATATACATACATATATATATATATACATACATATATATATATATATATATATATATATATATATATATATATATATATATATATAAAATATATATATATATATATATATATATATATATATATATATAAATATATATATATATATATATATATATATATATATATATATATATATATATATATATATATATATATATATATATATATATATATACGCGGTTCTCTACAGAGGGTCGGGGCTTGTGTAACGCAGGGATCAGCCTTGAATGCTTGAGGAAACTCGGCTGTGGGGAGCTGGGCTGGCTCAGGCCTGGGCCCGCTTTGCTGGGCTGGGCTGGGATACCCTTTTGATAATTTGTTTTCTTTTTCTTTCCTTCTCTAAATATATATTCATGCAAATATATACACATATATATGACATGTACATGTATACAATAATTATTAATATAAGCTACCAATATAACTTATATGTGCACATATATACATATAACGATATATACATACCACAAATACGAGCAATAAATATTAAGTATAATTAATATTTGAAATTAAATTCTTAATTTTATACCAAAAATTCACATAAACACAATACAATGATATTTTATATATATAAATAAAAGCTTAATTTTCATATATTATAAATATGCTTCTATATATATATATATATATATACACAAATATATATATAACTTAGATAAATCCCATAGGGTCCAAAATATTTGTTAAAGAAAATTATTTACTAAATTATCAATAAACATTATTTAATATCAAGAACTCATAATATATATATTTAACTACAATTTGTGAAAATCGTCTGCTAGGTTACTGAATTAAAATACTACTACCCAATGCATGTCTACAAGGACATCTTGGGATGCACTACATGACTACCTGGGCTTGGGCTTGGTTTGGGTCCAGCCTGGGCCAATTTGGTTCAACCGGGTCACTCAACGTCAAATAATATTAATAATAAATAATTAACTATTTATAATGGTCATGTCACAACTTGGCCTGGTTTTCCTAGTTAGGACGTCCCTATGGCTAGGTTTTCCCGAGCATGGCTAGTACGCTAGTCAAGGCATACTATTACATCTCCCGTGCCACAATTTCTAGTCGTTTTGTGCTCCATAACTCCACAAAGACTTAAGTCATCCATCGTAATAATTAACTAATTAATTATTTATAAAAAAATTCAAAAACACCATTTAAATCAAAATAAAAATAAATAAAAAATATTTTCAACAATTTTCGGGAAGGGGAGCTACAAATCTACCCACCTTAAAAATACTTTCGTCCTCGAAATTCTAATTCATAACTATTCCTTGAAAATCAAAGTCTACTATCACCTTAATCTCCTCAAATTTAATTCCTCCAAAAATATTTTATAACCTTCTTTAGCCATTTTATAACTCCGAATAATTGAGGACTTTTACCCACCTTTGGTCACATTACTCCCCAAAACACGGTCATTAAAATCTCATAATCTTCTAACTAGTTGCTAACAATTTACCGGCAGATATCTAGGCATATGTCAACTATAATCCTCATATCTATAAACAACCAATATTCAATAGTCAAGCAATATATACTATAATTTAAGAATTTCTAATGGATTCTAAACAGCACGATCATATGTCATCCCGAAATAAAAGGGACGATAATCAATGACACAGGAAGCAAGAAAGTATATTCGAGAGCAATTACGGAGTTTTCAAGAACGTAGAGAAATTTCTAGGAGAATTTTCAATGCAGAGTAGATTGAGATTTCTAAGGGTTTAGTCAAATGCGCAGGCTCGTATCAGTATAGTTACGTAACCGATACGATATGTCCTGACCTGCATAGGCCACCACAAAAACTTGTCACGACCCGCACCCGATTTTCGGATGCGAGCTCGTGAGCAAGCCAGCTACGTATCGAACGGACTCCAGCCCGACTCGAGTACGTATAAGCTGTCCATAACAGGGTATCATGTCTAATCTAAACTATATCTCAATCCACAAGAATAATGTAAAATAAGAATGAACTAGTATGGGTCGTGGTCTGCAGCCCATTAGCAGATTGTTCGATTAGACTCCAAGAATGATATTATTCTATAAAATAAGCAGAATATATCATGGCATGGAATATAAGGCACAAAAAGATAATAAAGAAATATCACAAACAAAATACCTGTACAATACATCGCAATCCTCTACCATTCCGCTCTGCTAACTAACTCCATGTAGACGCTAAACCTGAAGAGATCATCAGGTCCTCAGAGAACATAGCAAGATACAGATAAACATGCCTATCTAGCAGTTTAATCATGCAATAATATAAACAGGGTATAAATAGGAACTAGACATGATACTGACATGTGGCTACTGACAGGTAACTATGAACACGGATACGGGATCAAGTATGCATAAATAAACTGCTGGAAGATCAATGGAATACCAATCCTCGCCCCGAATGTGGAATCGCAGGTCAATTTCAAGACAAGTAACCCTCGGCCCGTATGTGGACTCGCAGGTGTAAAGGACAACCCTCGCCCCGTGTGTGGACTCGCAGATTGTGGGAAAGACAAAGGAATAGCAGTTCACTCACACATACTTGCAGACCCGACTCAGTCAAGGTACAGGTGAAGACACAGTACAACTCAGTCATAACACAGGTAAGGACAACTCTAGCATGATCCATGACGTAAACAAGCATGGTATAACTACACTATCAAGTCATGAAATACTGATATACAAGCAAGACAATAAACTGGTAAATGCGTTATCATATAAATCTATAACAACTAAGGTAAGTAAAGATAACATACTATAACAGGTGTACTATAAGCATGAAAATAAACTGTAGAGGGCTGCAAGGTATACTTGCCTGGTGGTAGCACGAAGAGCCAACAATAAATCGTCAACCAGTAATCCAAATAAGTTCAAATCATCACAACTGTCTCCGAAAGCTGAAACAGACAATGACAATAGTCTCAAAATAGTCAAATTAGCTAGGATTGTCTGTCCTTAAGTCCAATTCTGGACACAGGGGCAAAACGATAATTTGGGCAAAAATGGTGTCGGCCGTTGGACCCGCTTTGCACCGAAAAACGTGCCAAAGTCTATGGTCTCTAAAGTTGTCAAACTATATGTCTACGAATTTATTTTGATGATACGAACCCAACGATATGTCCAGTTTTTGATTCCGTTGGGCCGTGCACAAAATCGCCCGTTGAATCGGACTGTGGGGCCCACGAAACGGCGATCCGATCAACTGTCTCGGAATCGGACCAAACTTGACATACAGGACCAAAAAAATGATACGGTCCTGTTGGCATAAGTTTCGTCTTGATCTGACGAGCGTGCACAAAGTAATTAGAGAATTTGCACAAAGGCCGATACGGTGAATTTCGACGGATACGCATCAAATTCGTCGCGCACACGCAACCAATTTGAATTCCGTCAAAGCCCACACGTCCACGAAGTCGTTACGCACCTTTCGATGCTTTCGGTTCGTGACCACGTCGCCCGGATTGGCGGGACGCACGTCGTATCGAACAATTTTCTAGTTTTCGAAACATGTTTTTCATGATTTTCAATCCTATTTCTACTACTGTCTAATCCACAATAAATAAAACTATTAATGAGGTTTCTATGCCCTATATGTTGTCTAAAAGTTACTTCAAATAGATTTCTAAAATTCTTAACAGATTGATCAGGGTTCGCCTTCCAATTTCGGGTTTCAATTTGAAAACTGTTCTGTTTTGGATCAGTTTTTCGCCAATCTTCGGGCTCGCTTTACGATGCACATACTACGATCTAAATTAACCTAGTTGGAAGGAATCGGAGAGGGTTATGTTGTCGACATACCAGAGAAGACCACATGCGAAATGATAGAGCGCTCATCGCGAACCAACGCCGCAAAGTTTACCCTCCAGACTGCTGCTGCTGCGGGTTCCCTGTTTTCGACGCGCGCGAGCGGTCCTGGCCGACGGTCAGGTGACCTGGCCGGCCTCCGGTGGCCCCGTGGTGGCGTGCGGCTGCTCCATGGCCAGGTCGGCGCTGGGTTGGGATAAGGAAATTAGGGTTTAGGCGTTTTTAGAATCTCCCTTCCTCACTTTCGTTCTCTGTTATATATGTACGAATGTATATATATATACGCGGTTCTCTACAGAGGTTCGGGGCTTGTGTAACGCAGGGATCAGCCTTGAATGCTTGAGGAAACTCGGCTGTGGGGAGCTGGGCTGGCTCAGGCCTGGGCCCGCTTTGCTGGGCTGGGCTGGGATACCCTTTCGATAATTTGTTTTCTTTTTATTTCCTTCTCTAAATATATATTCATACAAATATATACACATATATATGACATATACATGTATACTATAACTATTAATATAAGCTACCAATATAACTTATATGTGCACATATATACATATAACGATATATACATACCACAAATACGAGCAATAAATATTAAGTATACTTAATATTTGAAATTCAATTCTTAATTTTATACCAAAAATTCACATAAACAAAATACAATAATATTTATATATATAAATAAAAGCTTAATTTTCATATATTATAAATATGCTTCTATATATATATACACACACAAATATATATATATAACTTAGATAAATCCCATAGAGTCCAAAATATTTGTTAAAGAAAATTATTTACAAAATTATCAATAAACATTATTTAATATCAAGAACTCATAATATATATATTTAACTACAATTTGTGAAAATCGTCTACTAGGTTACTGAATTAAAATACTACTACCCAATGCATGTCTACAAGGACGTCTTGGGATGCACTACATGACTACCTGGGCTTGGGCTTGGTTTGGGTCCAGCCTGGGCCAATTTGGTTCAACCGGGTCACTCAACGTCAAATAATATTAATAATAAATAATTAGCTATTTATAATGGTCATGTCACAACTTGGCCTGGTTTTCCTAGTTAGGACGTCCCTATGGCTAGGTTTCCCCGGGCATGGCTAGTACACTTGTCAAGGCACACTGCTACATCTCCCGTGCCACAGTTTCTAGTCGTTTTGTGCTCCATAACTCCACAAAGACTTAAGTCATCCATCGTAATAATTAACTAATTAGTTATTTATAAAAAAAATTCAAAAACACCATTTAAATCAAAATAAATAAAAATATTTTCAACAATTTTCGGGAAGGGGAGCTACATTTTGAAACCAAATTTTAGTAATTTAACAACTAATCTAACTTTGGACGCAAATACAACAAACATGTGTATAAAAATTATAATTCTTAATATCATTTAACTAAGTTTTCAACTTTAGACCTACCAATTATGCAATAGAAATAGTCCAACCAAACAAATCGAATAAACTAAATTGTTATTCAGATCGATTTTGTTCCGGTTTTGTCTAGTTTTAGTTCGATTTCGGTTTTGAATTTTTCAAATTTTGATTTATTCGATTTGGTTGAAATGGAATAAACTGAACGCACACCCCTAGTGCCAAGTTGTATTGATGTATAGGAACTTTGAAGATAGGTATGGGGATTCTTTAAACCAAGGGACAGGAGATTCACTCACCCAAAGGCACATCTTTCACCCAAACTAAAAGCATAAATGCTAATTTAAATTGATAATAATTTTTAAATTGTTTAAAATAACAATCTTTTTTGTAGCATTACGAAACCAAATATGACTGTTACGTCAGGGTGTTGCCTGGGCCGGGTTGGCCCGAACCCGCCCGAGCCCTCAGGAAGCCCAGCACGGCTCAGCCCGCTCGTAGCCCGGCCTGAAACCGCACACTAGATCATCTGGTCCGGGCTGGGTTCACCCGCCCGAGCCCAAGCCCAAGCCCGGCCCGGCCCGGACCGATTTTTTTTTTGAATGTAACGTTAGGCCCAGTTCAGCTGTCACACCCCAGAACCAGAATACTGGAGAGCGGGGGCAGACATAGCCAGCTACGTATATTGAAGTACAACCCACCTCGCTATACGATCACGGCTGTCTAGATACATGAGGGTTTAACTACAAGACAACAGTCTCCTATGGTCAAGAACAAGCCTAATGTCTCAATCACAATCAAGTAAGTAATGTTTACAAGATGTAAGATCACCAAATATACAATAGTAAGGCATCCCAAACATTACATATTCAGCTGATCATGAAGCTAGTCGTTACAAAATATCAGGACTAGCAAGAGTTTAGTCATACATGATCAACCCTAGGATTTGCCAATCACGTTACAGCCCGTAGGCAGACAGTAATTGAGGTACAACCGAGCTAACAAGTGCTCGTCGGCTAAACGCCTCAAAAGAATAATTTTACAATAAAGTGGGAGAACAAAAGAAACCCACTCGTTGCTAGGGTTACGCCTGGTGGTCACTATCTGGATGGAAGACAGGTGGATCCTCTGAAGCTTTTTCGATATCTGGCCATACAAAACCAGCTGGGTCAGACCCCAGAAAGAGCAAGTGCCACAAAGGAGGCTTCACTTAGGAACTAAAACCAACATACCACAAAAGATAATAAATAAAGAACTGATAATAATAGAGATAGCAACAGTAAACTGAGTACGAGAAAACCATTCAAGTAGCCAGGTCACAACCCTTAAACCAAACAAAGACCGGGGTTACAGCCCTTCACCTGAATAGAAACCCGTCTCAAATACTATTGGTACAGTAAAGACAATAAACGAAGAGAGGACACAGAACTGCTCCGGGGGCCAGGTTACAACCCTTAAACCAAACAAGGACCGGGGTTGTAACCCTTCGCCTGAACAGAACTGGACACCCGATCTTTATTATTGAGGCAAGCATAAGTAATCATGTTATTAAAATAAGGTAAAACATGACGAGCATGACATGGGGTACAATAGGGCAATAAACGAAGAGAGGACACAGAACTGCTCCGGAAGCCAGGTTACAACCTTAAACCAAACAAAGACCCGGGTTGTAACCCTTCGCCTGAACAGAACTGGACCCCTGATCGTTATTGTTGAGACAAGCACAATCAATCATGTCATGTCACAGTCTTGTACAGAATCAGGATAAGACTAAACTGGGATAAACCCCATCCAATCAATCACGACCAAGCAACGAGTACGGCTTGATACTTTAACTAACTAGGATTATCACGGGCATAGTTACTAGCAAGATGCAATAAGATTACCCCAACAGCCACAAGCCCTGCAGACCATCCGGTTATCCGGGTCGAATATCCGTTTATGAAGGGTGCACCACATAACTGTGTGCTGGAAATGTACCCTACTCGTCGGTAGGCTACAAGTCCACTTAATGCGCCTAGATAACGGGATTGCCTGTAGCTGGGAATCTCTTCATGTCTATTGAATTATTCTAGTTTAATAACCTTAGTCATTTACTGTAGGTATCCCTGACCGTGGTACTCAGGAATCCCCTTCCTAGACATGATGCAAGACAGTACTGATTTATTTGTACAAACGCAATCGCCCACGGTGTCCAGGTCATTCATACTTGTCATGTCAGGATGGCTGACATAATAGCATGTCGAGATATACAATGTCAGTTTACTTGTCAAGAGTGTGCTACGGCGGGCCACTATCGTGTTCCTGAACTCATATTAGAAATTTTAGGATATAAGAATAAATGTGACATATCAATTTAATAATAATAATGATAATAATAATATAATGTAATGCAAGAGGACATGACTAGGGGAGGAAGCCATGTGGCTAATTGGAGTCATGCGGCAGAAAGCATGCACGCTTATACGGCTGTGACTGTACGCCCATGCGGCTGGAAGAGGGCAGGCGTATGCGGCTCAGGAAGTAATACACCATGCGGCTCAGGAAATAATGCGCCATGCGGCTCAGGAAGGAAAGGCACATGCGGCTCAGGAAGTAATGTGCCATGCGGCTCAGGAAGGAAAGGCACATGCGGCAGCGGAAGGAAGGCACATGTGGCTGGGTTTGCCAAGGCCATATGCGGTTGAAAAGTATAAGTATATGCGGCTGCGTCCAAGTGGGTCCCATGCGGCTGAAAAGTATTTAATATTCATGCGGCTGGATTGAGACAGAAGTCTATGCGACTGGGAATTGCCCAAGCTTATGCGGCTCAGGAAGAACACTTGCCGCATGAAATGCGGTCAAGAACTGTTCTTCTTCTTCCAATTTCAGATAAGAAGAATACCATGAAGCCATGCTTCCAAGCTCCATAAAACCTTCATCCAGAGTCCAAATCCGAACTTCCATAGGTCAAAATGGGGGTAGAACGAAATTTCTTACAACATGGGACCATCAAAACTTGGAAATAACAATGTTAAGTAGATCAAAACCCAAAAAAATCCAAAAATAAAATAAACTTAGATCTAGAAGAGTTTAGGCATGGAAATTAAAAATGTCAAGCACTAAAGAGTCTTAGAATATTGCAAGGAAGAAAATGGAACAATAAATCTTGAGTTCCTCCATGAAGCAAGATGCACTTGCCTAAGCTCTATCTCTCTATCCTGGTGGTTGAAGAAGTAATGGTGGAGAAGAAGTAGTAAATGAAGAGAGAGAATGAGGGAATAGGTTAATAAAGGATGATGGTGGTGGTAGGTAAGGGTTCTTCCCTTGGTTCATGATGAATCAAGGCAACCCAAGCCTAGCCGAACCAACCAAAAATAGACCAAGCCATGTAATGCCAAGATAAGCCAAGTAAGGAATCATGAGATACAAGTTAAAATACGTACACATATTTTAAAATACATAATACGAACTATAGGTATTACAACTCTACCCACCTTAAAAAAATTCTGTCCTCGAAATTTAATTAAGAGGCTAGAGGAACAAGAACAAGCTATACTATTCACAGGCAAGCTATACTAATCAAGCAATCAAGTAACTATTCATGCAAGCAAGAAATCGAAGGCATGAGGCATAAGAAAGATATTATACATCACGAGTCGAACAGGTCAGGATATCGCGATCGGATATCATCCTCACGCTCCCACGTTGACTCACCCAAAGAGTGATGACCCCAAGCAACTCAGACTAACTTGATAGTCTTGTTCTTGAGTGTCTTCTCTCTTCGGTCCAATATAGACACGGGCCTCTCCACATACGAAAGGTTGGTACTAACAACCAATTTCGAATAATCCAGGATGTGGCTAGGGTCCGGGATATACCGTCGTAGTTGGGATACATGGAATACGTCATGCACCTCACGTAGCGACGGTAAAAGAGAGAGACGATAGGATACATCTCCTACTCGTTCCAGAATATCGAACGGTCCTATATACCTAGGACTAAGCCTTCCCCGTACGCCGAAACGAATGACGCCATGGTTAGACGAAATCCTCAGGAATACATGGTCGTCGACAGAAAACTCAAGGGGACGCTGATGAGAATCAGCCCAATGGCGCTGACGATCTTGGGCGACTCGAATATGAACTCTAACTCACCTGACCACTTCATTGGTCTGAGCAATCATTTCTGGACCGAGCATCTTTCTCTCTCCAACATCATCCCATGCTAGTGGAGATCTGCACTCCCTGTCATACAGTGCCTCGAACGGTGCCATCTGGATACTAGCTTAGAAACTATTGTTGTACGAGAACTCCACTAGGTGCAGGTGATCTTCCCACGAACCACCGAAGTCGAGTGTACATGACCGCAATATATCCTCAAGAGTTTAGATCGTACGTTTCGACTGGCCATCTGTCTGCGGGAGATAAGCTGAGCTGAGCTGGAGGCGAGTTCCCAAGCTCTCTTACAAGCTGTGCCAAAAGTACGACGTAAACCTTGAATCTCGGTCTGAGGTGATACTGACTGGTACTCCATGCATCCTGACTACCTTCCTGAGGTATATCTCTGCCAGCTGAGCCGTCGACTGACCAACTCTGAACGGAAGAAAGTGGGCCACCTTCGTAAGCCGGTCAACTATAACCCAAATAGCATCTCGACCAGCTGGGAATCTAGGCAATCCAGTCACGAAGTCCATGGTCACATGCTCCCACTTCTATTCTGGAATAGGCAAGGGCTGAAGAAGTCCAGCTGGCCTATGATATTCAGCTTTAACTTGTTGGCAAACCAAACATCGAAAGAAAAACCAGGCTATCTCCCTCTTCATGCCATCCCACCAAAAGTGCTGACGGATATTACGGTATATCTTCGTACCATCGGGATGAATGGAATACTGTGAACTGTGAGCCTCCGCCATGATCTTCTGTCTGATATCTCCGTTGGGTACACAAAGATGCTTTCCATGTCGAAGTGTATCGTCTTCATGGATACATAACTCTGGTCTTCGTCCTGCGTCACACTCTGCCCTGAGTCGCTGAATCTTGGAATCTTCGGACTGCGCCATCCGGATCCTCTCGACTATAGTGGACTGAACTTGTATGCTGGCCATCAATGCCACACTGAAAGGGAGGACAACTTCTATACCCATCTTTTGAAGATCGGCTAACAGCTCTGGTTGTGCTGTTAGAAAATAAACTCCGGCTCTCCTGCTCAATGCATCCGCGACAACGTTGGCCTTCCCATGATGATACTGCAAGTTGACATCATAATCCACAAGAAGCTCTAGCCATCTCCTCTGACGCATATTAAGATCCTTCTGGGTGAAAATATACTTCAGGCTCTTGTGGTCGATGAAAATTTCCACCCTATCTCCATACAAGTAGTGCCTCCACAACTTAAGTACAAAAACTACTGCTGCCAGCTCCAAGTCATGGGTTGGGTAATTCCTCTCATGATCACGAAGTTGGCGTGATGCATAAGCTATTACCTTTCCATGCTGCATCAGAACACACCCCAAACCTCTGCCTGAAGCATCGCAATACACTAAAAATCCCCCGGTTCCATCTGGAAGCGTGAGAATGGGTGCCGTCATCAAGCCTCGCTTCAACTTCTCAAAAGAATCCTGGCACTCTGCTGTCCAGGCAAACGACACATCTTTGCGGGTCAACAGGGTCAATGGCGCTGAAATTCGAACGAAGTCTGAAACAAATTGCCGGTAATAGCCGGCTAATCCAAGAAAACTACGGACTTCTACAACTGTGCTGGGTACTGGCCACGACTCAATAGCCACGATCTTCTGGGAATCTACTTCTACTCCTCCTCTGGTGATGATATGACCCAAGTACGAAATGCGATCGAGTGAGAACTCGCATTTACTAAACTTAGGATATAACTGATGTTCTCTGAGAATCTGGAGAACAACTCTAAGATGCTGCTCATGCTCTACCTCATTCTTGCTGTAGACCAGGATGTCGTCTAGGTACACAATCACGAACTGATCCAAATAAGGCATGAAGATGCGATTCATGAGGTCCATGAATACAGCGGGCGCATTGGTTGCTCCAAATGGCATCACAAGGAACTTCCAATGTCTATACCTAGATCTGAAAGCTGTCTTCGGGATGTCCTGCTCTCTGACTCTGATCTGATGGTATCCTGACCGCAAGCCGATCTTCGAGAATACTGCTGCCCCCTTGAGTTGATCAAACAAGTCATCTATCCTCGGGAGAGGGTATCTGTTCTTGATTGTCACCGAGTTCAAGGTACGATAGTCAACACATAATCTGGACGTACCATCCTTCTTTTTCACAAGAAGCATCGGGGCTCCCCAAGGCGATCCACTAGCACGAATGAATCCTTTGGTTCTAAGTTCTTCAATCATCTTGTACAATATCTCTAGCTCTGACGGCACCATCCTGTAGACTCTTTCTGACACTAGTGATGTCCCGGGAATTAAGTCGATAGTGAACTCGATCTCTCGCTCTGGCGGCATCCCTGGAAGCTCTTCTGGGAAAACATCTGGAAACTCTTCAAATATCCGGGGTAACTGCATTGCTGCTACTGCCATCCGCAACACTGGAGGAGAAGGTTCAACTTCGCCTCGGGAGAAGGAAAACTCCGACTCGCCTGGAATGCTAAAAACAACCCTGCCAATGTGGTAGTCTATCCTAGCATACTGGTCCCTCAACCAATCCATCCCTAAGACCATATCATAATCGGCCATTGGGAACTCTATCAATCTAGCGGGGAACTCTCTACCGCTAACTACGATCCGACACGAGGAAAATACTCTATCTACTCCCACAAGTCCATCACCAGTAAGTATATTAAGCCTCACTGATAATGACTCGGGCTCCAATCCTATCCGTGTCGCAAATCTTGCAGACATAAATGAATGCGAGGCACCAGAATCAAATAATACTGAAGCTGGAAAGGTGTTGATGAGAATAGTACCTGCCACTACTTCACCTGGTGCTATTCCTTCTTCTTCCATGGTCAAAGCCAGCACTTGACCATGTCCTCTGGGTGCGGGTCCCCTCTGCTAAAAATTCCTCTGCCTGCTCTGGATCAGGGCTTGGGCTTGGGCATACTGCTACGGTCTCTGCTGCTGGAATGCCTGGGCCTGCGTCAGCAATGGCTTTGGGAACGGGTACTGCAGCTGCTGCTGCTGGACTGGTGCTGGTCATCTAACAGAAGGACTAGAGAAGGCCGATGAAGATGAACTTCCCCTGTTCGGGCAGTTCCCAACCCTGTGGTCTGGGGCACCACAAACCAAGCACAAACCCTGTGCTCTGCGACACTCCGATACCACATGCCCTGGCTTCCCGCAGTGTGAACATCCCACTGCGGAAGACTGCTTCTGCCTTTGCTGCTGAGGGTGCGTCGGGGTGGAATGCTGAACCGACGTCACTGAGGCCGCCCTCCTTGGAGCTCCAATGGTCAAAGCTCTGGCTGCCGGGGCTGGTGCTGATGACTGATTCATCTGGCTATAGGATCGCTTCCGTCCTCTGGTCCTATCCACGATCCTCTGGAAGGTATATTCATGCCTCCGGGCTGCCCTCAGTACTGCATCAAAGGTCTGATGCTCAAACTGCTCTACTGCCAACAAAATCTCTAGGTGGAGCCTCTGCTGGAATCGCTGGGCTCTATCGAACTCGGTCGCCACCAAGGTGGAAGCAAACCGACTAAGCCTGGAGAACTCGGCCGTATATCCATCGACCGTCCTGCCCATCTGTTTCAGATTGGTGAACCTCGTTTGTAGATCATACCAAGCTACAGCATCAAAATACTTGGTCTGGAATCTCTTTCTGAATAGTGTCCAGGCAATAGGAGCCACTAATCCAACGGCCTGCGCCGCCCACCAGCTGCGGGCGAGATCCAATAGCTGTAGGCGTACTACGGCTACCTTCTCGTTCTTTTAAGTCCTGGATGCTTCTAGAATCACCTCTGTGTCCTGAAGCCATGCATCTGCAGCGATCGCATCTTTACTGCTGTCGAAGAAGGGAGGGTTCAAGCGCTTGAAGCTGTTGGCCGCACTATTACCCTGATGACCTCCTCTGGTTAAAGCGTCTACCACCGCCTGGTGCAAGTCATCTCCTCGACGATCCTGGGAGGCTAATAGTGACCTGATGAGACCCACCAAAGTGCCATCATCAGGCTCTGCAAGCTGGACGGGCTGAACTGGTAGCTCTCCTCCAGTAGGTATGACTCTGGAGGCTACTCCTGAATGCTGGGCTTGATCTCCAGGTTGTTGCTGTTCCGCGGGAGGTGCTCCGCCTTGCTGATCGGCAGGTCCAGGAATAATGCGGCTGAAGAACATGACATAGGGAACAATAAAAAAGGACCAGGACAGATCAACGATACAAGCATGTGATCAGATCAAGATTACAGGGATCCAGAAGATACGAGCAGAGATCAAGGGCGATTACTGATTGAGACACCTATTCGGTAAACCCTCACATATCTTGATTTACAAGACCTGCATGGGCCACCACTTAAACCATGTCACGCTCCAGAACCAGAATACTGGAGAGCGGGGGCAGACATAGCCAGCTACGTATATTGAAGTGCAACCCACCTTGCTATACGATCACGGCTGTCTAGATACATGAGGGTTTAACTACAAGCCAATAGTCTCCTATGGTCAAGAACAAGCCTAGTGTCTCAATCACAATCAAGTAAGTAAATTTTTACAAGATGTAAGATCACCAAATATACAATAGCAAGGCATCCCAAACCTTATATATTCAGCTGATCATGAAGCTAGTCGTTACAAAATGTCAGGACTAGCAAGAGTTTAGTAATACATGATCAACCCTAGGATTTGCCAATCACGTTACAGCCCGTAGGCAGATAGTAGTTGAGGTACAATCGAGCTAACAAGTGCTCGTCGGCTAAATGCCTCAAAAGAATAATTTTACAATAAATTTGGAGAACAAAAGAAACCCACTCGTTGCCAGGGTTACGCCTGGTGGTCACCATCTGGCTGGAAGACAGGTGGATCCTCTGAAGCTGCTCCGATATCTGGCCATACAAAACCAGCTGGGTCAGACCCCAGAAAGAGCAAGTTCCACAAAGGAGGCTTCACTTAGGAACTAAAACCAGCATACCACAAAAGATAATAAATAAAGAACTGATAATAATAGAGATAACAACAGTAAACTGAGTACGAGGAAACCATTCAAGTAGCCAGGTCACAACCCTTAAACCAAACAAGGACCGGGGTTGCATCCCTTCACCTGAATAGAAACTCGTCTCAAATACTATTGGTACAGTAAAGACAATAAACGAAGAGAGGACACAGAACTGCTCCGGGGGCCAGGTTACAACCCTTAAACCAAACAAGGACCGAGATTGTAATCCTTTGCTTGAACAGAACTGGACCCCTGATCTTTATTATTGAGGCAAGCATAAGTAATCATGTTATTAAAATAAGGTAAAATATGACGAGTATGACATGGGGTACAATAGGACAATAAACGAAGAGAGGACACAAAACTGCTCCGGAAGCCAGGTTACAACCCTTAAACCAAACAAGGACCGGGGTTGTAACCCTTCGCCTGAACAGAACTGGACCCCTGATCATTATTGTTGAGACAAGCACAATCAATCATGTCATGTCACAGTCTTGTACAGGATCAGGATAAGACTAAGCTGGGATAAACCCCATCCAATCAATCACGGCTAAGCAGGGAGTACGGCTTGATACTTTAACTAACTAGGGTTATCACTGTAACGCTCCAGTCCCAAAATATGTAGGACCAAGTACGTAGACATGCCAGCTGTATACATACGAAATACATGGACCTCGTATGTATACATAAGCTGTAAATGTAGTAATCCAAGACAACTAAATCTCATCCACAAAGGTAAATAATGATATAAAGTAACTTTGAGTTTGTCATGTACACAATAGTTGGGCGGAGACAAAGTCCACTACCAACCAAATTGAATATGAAAAAAATATACAAGGAAAGAATTTAGCAAGCGAGAGCAAGGGACGAATCCAAGAGTAATCATCACGACGGAATAGAGCGCAAGCCATGGCCTTAGCTAGAGCACCTGCAAGAAATCAGAAAAACACACACCTGGGGAAAAACCAGGTCCTCAGAGGGACGTAACAAGACACATAATATCATGCCATAAACTGAATAGTAAGAGCTCAATAGAAAACATACATGCGTAAAGGTCTCTAACCATTCTATGTGATATATACTTTGAGAAGACAACGTTCTACGCAGGAGCTTATAGTGTTCAGCATAGATGGAGAGAGAGTAGTAGTAGGTAGCGCTCATAAGAGGCACTATCAACTATGGGCAAAAAGTAGTTCTTATATGAGAACTATCGGCCCCGGGGCAGTAAGTAGCGCTCATCCGAGACACTATCGGCCCAAATCTATATGTGTACTGAACAGGTAGCCCCTACGCTAATAACTTTCTTCCCCCTCCCAATGATACTATACATGCGTCGCCTCCACGACACTGTTTCATCCTTAACAACTGCCAAGTCTTCTACCAAAAATCTATTAGCAGTTACATCCTAACGTACGGCCTTTACGCACCGATGTACGGTCGATACACAAGTCCGAAGCTATATGCGACTCGCAGCTCACACACAACCCGTGGCACATCGTGACAGTTCATGAGATGCACTTAAACCTACGGTGGTCCCTTAACTCTAAGTCAATTGCACCAAATATAGTAATTTGTATCTACATATAATTTAAAAGAAACAACTAAAGAAAAGCATGCATGATATTGAGCAAGAAATTAAACAGCAAAGGCAAGGTGTCTTGCCTGGTGTTACGCCTGGTGTGGTGCAATGATCCAACAAGTCCTGTTCTGTCCAATTGCCATGTACAATATGTAACGGTCCGAGAGTCACGAGGAAATATGAATATGTCATTAGTCAAAATTTGAGAAGAAATGGAATTAGTAATGATCAATGGGGATATCAAGGTGGAAGTTTTGCGGAGAATACATACTTATACTATTTTTAGAAAAATATTTCTAATACTTATGACTAGATATTTGTTAGTAAAAAATAATTTTGGTAAATAAAAATAAAATAAAATAAATATATTTGTAGGCAAAATTTCATGTTTGTAAAAATAGATCAATCATATCTTTATTTATTTGATAATAAAATACTAGAATACTTTTTATAATTGGATGCTACATTTCAACAAAATTTTGTATAAGAAATTGAATGCTAAAAGAAACCATGTCTATACATATTTATAAATATTTATACATATTTATTTCTACCCTTTTTTTATAAGAAAATAATATCCTTAAAAATAATAATAATAATATTAATAATAATAATAATACTAATAAAAAAATGATAATACTAATAATAATAATTTATGATAATAACAGTAATATTAATGAATATTATAATAATAATAATAATAATAATAATAATAATAATACTAATAATAATAATAATAAAACATCTTAATAACAAAATATCCCATCATCTGTTCCTAAAGAATACAAAGGGGGGGCGGAGAGAGTAAGTGAGAGAGAGAGAGAGAAATTGAGAGAGAGAGGAGGGAAAAGCGCTAACCAAGGGTTTTCCTCGGCGGCGGAGCGGCGCTGAGCTCCGCGCCGACGGCGGACGCATCGCGCTGAAGGGCGGTCGGCGGTAGCTCTCGGTGGAGGTCGGCGAACAGGTGGATCCACTGGAAGAAGACGGTGGAGAAATCGAGGGTTTTCCGAGCGGTCGTCGTCGGGAGAGACCCGCGTGCGGCAGAGCTCGGGACGGGGGCGCTGCTCGGCTGCGGCGCTCCAACGCGCTCGACGAGCGCAACGACGAGATCGACGCGGGCGGAGAAAGACGCACGGCTCCGGGGAGGCGCGGACGCTGGGAGCCAGAGGTAGCGGCCAGCGGGGGAGCGGCGTCGGCGGACGGGCGGAGCTCCGGCGTTGTGGCGGGAGTCGCCGATCTGGAGGAGGAACTGGCGGGGGAACCTAGTGGAGGAAGTCGATGAGAGGGGGTGACCACCGAAGAGGCGCGCAGGGGAGAGTCCCGGGGCGGCACGGCTCGGCGGCGTTTGGGCGACACTCGGTGGACTCGACGAGGAGTGGCGCCGGCTAGGCATGAGGATTCCAATGACCGGGTGGCGGATCGCGGATGCTGGTGATGGGTTTATGCTGGTCGTAGGGAGCGGTGGCCATGTTCGATGGTCGGAGTTGGCGACAGGCATGATGGCGGCATGGGGCTAGGTTTAGGGTTAGGGTTTAATGTACCTTGATTTGAGGATGGGAAGTGTTTGGGTGTCGACATGTCCTGCGTGACACGG
The DNA here is from genome assembly GCA_029216955.1 of Iris pallida. Taxonomy (NCBI): domain Eukaryota; kingdom Viridiplantae; phylum Streptophyta; class Magnoliopsida; order Asparagales; family Iridaceae; genus Iris; species Iris pallida. The sequence goes on along the minus strand of JANAVB010016799.1, from coordinate 3,349,657 downwards.
CGACACGGATACGGGGAGTAGTTGGTGTCCGAGGTTGTCGGACACGGGGTCAAAATTATGTATATGTACTAAATTACATATAGTGGATGTTGGGAGGCACAGACACGATGCACCAATTTTATGGAAAATTTGGTTGTGGAGAGAAATATGGAGGAGTACCTGCCTATATATGTTGGATGTGGGAATTCTCAGTTGGATAGGGATTGGAGGATTTAAAATCCTCTATAGATAATATTATATTAGTTTAAATTTGATTTAAACTAATTCAGTATAATATAAATAAAACTTATCTTTAATTTAAAACTATTTAATTTAAGGCAAATAAAATCTTTTCCAATCAATAACTTTTTCAAGAGATTTAAACTAGAATAATCCTCTTGTTAGATTTGAAAACTCATAATAATTTGATAAAAGCAAATGTCAATTTATTCGTAATAAACTAATTTAAAATTAACTTTTTCCAATTAATAAAATAATAGTATTTAATAATTTCGAAAATAAATTTAAATTCATGTACTTTATATGCAAAAGATTATTTGCCTCAAAACATAGTTTTCAAAGCCACCATTTATATTTGTATAATAAAAATATCCTTTACGACAAATAAATGATACGAACTTGCAGAAAATATATTGTGGCATTTTTTTACAACAAGCAGCAAAATATATTATTTATCATATAGTATTGAAAGCTATATTTCTATAAAAATAATTTTCAAATATATGTACCTCACACATATTCGTATTCGATGAGCAAATATAAAGTAATTTGCGCGTGACGTACAAATACGAATAACGCGACCCGTACGCGACGTAAAATACGACTATGCGACGTACAATACAAAATTTAAATCAGTACCAAAAATTAAAATATATATAATAAAAAAAATAGTAGAAATTTAGGGGTTTTACAATCACGGGCATAGTTACTAGCAAGATGCAATGAGATTACCCCAACAGCCACAAGCCCTGCAGACCATCCGGTTATCCGGCTCGAATGTCCGTTTATGAAGGGTGCACCACATGACTGTGTGCTGGAAATGTGCCCTACTCGTCGGTAGACTACAAGTCCACTTAATGCGCCCAGATAACGGGATTGCCTGTAGCTGGAAATCTCTTCATGTCTATTGAATTATTCTAGTTTTATAACCTTAGTCATTTACTGTAGGTATCCCTGACCGTGGTACTCAGGGATCCCCTTCCTAGACATGATGCAAGACAGTACTGATTTATTTGTACAAACGCAATCGCCCACGGTGTCCAGGTCATTCATAGTTGTCATGTCAGGCTGGCTGACATAATAGCATGTCGAGATATACAATGTCAGTTTACTTGTCAAGAGTGTGCCATAGCGGGCCACTATCGTGTTTCTGAACTCATATTAGAAATTTCAGGATATAAGAATAAATGTGACATATCAATTTAATAATAATAATGATAATAATAATAATATAATATAATGCAAGAGGACAGGACTAGGGGAGGGAGCCATGTGGCTAATAGAAGTCATGCGGCAGAAAGCAGGTGCGCTTATGTGACTGGGACTGCACGCTCATGCGGCTGGAAGAGGGCAGGCGTATGCGGCTCAGGAAGTAATGCGCCATGCGGCTCAGGAAGTAATGCGCCATGCGGCTCAGGAAGGAAAGGCACATGCGGCTCAGGAAGTAATGCGCCATGCGGCTCAGAAAGGAAAGGCACATGCGGCAGCGGAAGGAAGGCACATGCGGCTGGGTTTGCCATGGCCATATGCGGTTGAAAAGTATGAGCATATGCGGCTGCGCCCAAGTGGGTCCCATGCGGCTGAAAAGTTTAATATTCATGCGGCTGGGTTGAGACAGAAGTCTATGCGGCTGGAAATTGCCCAAGCTTATGCGGCTTAGGAAGAACACTTGCCGCATAAAATGCGGTCAAGAACTGTTCTTCTTCTTCCAATTTTCGAGAAGAAGAACACCATGAAGCCATGCTTCCAAGCTCCATAAAACCTTCATCCAGAGTCTAAATCCGAACTTCCATAGGTCAAAATGGGGTAGAACGAAATTCCCTACAACATGGGACCATCAAAACTTGGAAATAATAATGTTAAGTAGATCAAAACCCAAGAAATCCGAAAATAAAATAAACTTAGATCTAGAAGAGTTTAGCCATGTAAATTAAAAATGCCAAGCACTAAAGAGTCTTAGAATGTTGCAAGGAAGAAAATGGAACAATAAATCTTGAGTTCCTCCATGAAACAAGATGCACTTGCCTAAGCTCTCTCTCTCTCTCTCTCTCTCTCTCTCCTGGTGGTTGAAGAAGTAATAGTGGAGAAGAAGTAGTAAATAAAGAGAGAGAATAAGGGAATGGGTTAATAAAAGATGATGGTGGTGGTAGGTAAGGGTTCTCCCCTTGGTTCATGATGAACCAAGGCAATCCAAGCCTAGCCGAACCAACCCAAAATAGACCAAGCATGTAATGCCAAGATAAGCCAAGCAAGGAATCATGCGATACAAGTTAAAATACGTACACGTATTTCAAAATACGTAATACGAACTATAGGTATTACATCAGCCCGGCCCGGTCAGGCCCCCCCAGGCCCGGTCCGGCCGGCTAAACCGGATTTTTCTATTATTTTTTTGAATCATAGTTCCCCTTTTACCAAAATACCCCCATTTTTGACCGTTATAGGGGCTATTTTGGTCTTTTTGACCAAAATGACCAAAAATCCATTACAACAACTATATTTTGAGGGTGTGGAGGGTCATTTGGCTTCCAAATTTTTTTATAAATTGGCCATGAAATTCTCATTTCAAACACAAATAATTCCATCCTTCTCACAAAAAAAAAATCCTCCCCCATCTTTAAGAAGATTTCAAAAAAGTTGTGCTTTAAGTTCCGACGATCTACGACTTCCCGATCAAGCAATTTCGGCGATCTACGACTTCCTCTTTCTAATTGATTTTTTTTATTTACATTTTCGAAATAGTTTTTCTTCCTCCATCTCTCTATTTTTTTGCAAAAAAAATAATTTCTTATTATTATTTTTCCGGTATCCTCCTCCTCCATCTTTATAATCCTTTATATATTTTGATTTGTCTTTTTAAAATGGTCGGACAAGGTTCAAACCAAGCTAATGATGCTTTTGAAATTTACAATTTTTTTTTGAGGAAAATCTTATTTCTGACGATTTAGTTGGTTCCCCTCCCGAAGTTGGTTCCAATGTACCAAATGTTGTAAAGAGAAAGCAAGAAAGCAAAAAAGCAAAAGTTTGGAAATTTTTTATTCTTCTTAATGAAACTAAACCTGATGACTCACTTGCTTTAGATCAAAAGGGTGAAGCAGTTCCGTACGGGGTCCAATGTAAGAAATGTTCCCGTATATACAAATGGAAGAGGGGAGGTGGCAGGGGCACACTCTCAAGACACTACGATACTTGCTACGGTCCAAGCACAATTTCGGCGACCCAAACTCATATCAGTTTTGGAGGCACCGCGGCTTCTTCGGTGGGTACGTTTTCCTATTCAGCTGTCCGTCATAAAACTGAATTTACTAAATATATTATTGTTGATGAACTTCCATTTGCTTCGGGTGAAAGTGAATCTTTATATGATTATGCTACAATTACTTTAAATCCATGTTTTAATGAAGTTACTAGAGGCGCTGCTAGAAAAGAGGCAATTAGACTCTTTAAAGAAATGAGACTTGCTTTTTTCGCATGCTAATAAACTAGCTATTACTTCTGATGTATGGACAAATAAACAAAACTATGCTTATATTTGTATCACGGCACACTATATAGATTCATTGTGGATGTTGCAAAAGCGCATCGTCTGTTTAAAAACTTTGGAATTTCCCCACACGGGCTCCGCAATTGCCACTTGTATTTCCAAACACTTGCGTCACTTTGATATTCACAAGAAGATTCAATCTGTATCTTTTGATAATGCTAGTAATAATACTGCTGCTATAAATTCATTGTCTTTACTATTCAACCTATTTTGGAAGGTAGATTATTGCATATTAGGTGTGCTTGCCATATTATTAACTTAGTTGTAAAAGAATATCTTGAATTTTTTAGTACACATTTAGAAACACTCGTAAATTGTTTACACAGCTTGAACACGTCTCCAAGTAGGCAACAAGCTTTTAAGAACATATGTGCACATTTTAGTATTCGTTTTAGAAGATTTGTTAAGGATGTTCCACATAGATGGAATTCGACATATTTAATGTTGAAATCCACACTTCCGTTTAAGGATGCTATTACATATTTTTGTAACATGGATCATAATTTTGAATATCCAGTTACTGAAGATGATTGGATAGTTTCTACTTCTATATGTGAATTTTTGGAAATTTTTTACAAGGCTTCATGCACTCTTTCTGGTGTATATTATCCTACTTTTTGTTTAGCTTTACGAGAACTTTTTAACATGTCTTGCTTATTTTCTAAATATAGAAATGTTCCAAATTTTGACTATGTTGTCAAGAAAATGGAAGCTAAATTTACTAAATATTAGGGTGATGTACCTCTTTTATACTGTTTGTCTGCAATTTTTGATCCTACCATCAAATTAGATGGTGTAGAAGTTTTGTTAGATGGCTATGCAGATAACATGGAACTTAACCTTATGGATTTGAAATTAGAAGTAAAGACAGTTTTAGAAAGATTAGTACTACTTTATGAAGATAATGTTGTGCCGACCCGACCCACTCAAGTTGGTACAAGTAGTAGCTCTGGCTTAGAGGACCACGCCCTTCGTTTATTAAGAAGGAAGAAACAAAGACAATCTTCACAACCCACTCAAGCATTGTCTTTGTATTTAAGTTCTTACGAAGAAGAAGAGGAATCTTCAAATCACTTCACCATTTTAGAATGGTGGAAAAAATACGACAAAAGATTTCCTATACTTTCTATAATTGCACGTGATCTACTAATGGTGCCGGTGTCCACGGTAGCATCAGAGTCTTGTTTTAGTGCAGGATCAAGGATGTTGAGCCTAAAGTGGAGCCGGTTGAAGCCGGATATCTTGGAAGCTTGTGTTTGCGTTCAAGATTGGATTTTAGCAGAAAAAAGAGAACCCAAAACAAGAGGGATGAAGCTTATGACATCAATGAGCTGGATTTCGGATCGCTTGGATTGGGTGAAGCTTCTACAACCGAGGAGGAGGAGCATGAAGAATGACTCAAGTCTAAGGTATGACCCTCCAAAAAATATATTCAAACTTTCAAACTTCAAACTTTCAAACGTTCAAACTTCAAAAAAAAAAAAAAAAACTTTCAAATTTTCAAACTTTCAAATATTCAAAAAATGTAAAATTTTTAAAAACTTTTAAACTTTAAAAACTTTTAAACTTTTAAACTTTAAAAAATTAATAAAACTTTATTAAAAACTTCAAAAACTTTAAACTTAAAAAACTTTCAAAAAATACTTTAAACTTTAAAAAAAACTTTAAAACTTTAAACTTAAAAATAAAAACTTTAAAACTTAAAAACTTAAAATTTAACTTTAAAACTTTAAAACTTAACATATAACTTTAAAAGTACAACTTTAAAAAAAAACTTAAAAACTTTAAAAAAAATACAAAAACTTAAAAACAAAATTTTTTAACTCTGCCTATGACAAGCAAAGCTTGTCTTGCCGGTCCCAAGCCCGGATAAAAGATGAGAAAAAAATTAAAAAAATAATTTAATTAAAAAATAAAATTAAAAAGATTAAAATTAAAAATTTTAAAAGAATATAAAAGTTAAAAGGAAAAGAAAATTAAAAGAATATAAAATTTAAAAGAATATAAATGTTAAAAAATATAAAAGTTAAAAGAAAATTATAAAAGAAAAAAAAAACAACTAAACCGGACCGGCCCGAACCCGGCCCGCCCACGTCCCAGACCGGACCGGCCCAGCCCTACCCAGACCGGGTCACTGGGCCGGGCTGGGTCCTCTGGACAAGAACCGGGCCGGGCCAGGCCCGGCCCGCTAGATGAACCGGTCCGGGCTGGACCCGGACCAAGTCTGGTCGGACCCTTTTTTTTGTGGGCTCGGACTGGTCGGGTTCAGCCCGAATTACACCTTGACTGTTACGTACATATTCCAACTTTATTTGGTGGCTTTCACTTCAAGAAAATAGTTGACCTTTCAAGCGCTGAGTTCTTTCTAGGAGCCTATAAGGACTAGCACATCATGCCATATGTGGTCCATGCACTTTGTCTGGATAGATTGTGGGCCAAGACGTGATAAAATAAAATCAGAGATGCATAGTCCAATATATGAAAGATTGAGATTGATTAGTTTATATTGGAGGGTTGGAGTCTTTTGTTTACATCAGGTTAACAATTTTGACAAGTTAAAGTGATACGCAAATATAGCACATTTGTGACATGTCCTGGCGAGACCGAATGTCGGGAAGTGGAATTAATTGCTTACTGAAGTTCAAAATCAACACCGCAATGTCCAAGATTGTGAGCATATGATTAAGTTGCCCTTGAATGGCCTTATGTCAGTTATCATCTATACCAAAAACATTGTTAATAACGACACTTTTTTATGACACTAAATAAGTGTCCTTAAAGTTATTTATTATGACACTTTACTAAAATGTGTCGTGATAATGAAACATTTATCATCATCGATGACACTATCTTAAATGTGTCGTGAACATGTATTGAACGACACCATTAACTAATTTTAAAAGGATAAATTAAAAGAATAATTTTTTTTTGTCATCCTAAAAATTAATTCTCCCCCCTCCTCCTCCGCCCCCCCCCCCCCCCCCCCCCCCCCCCAATTTTTTTGACACCCTCCCAATTCTCTCTTACCCCCAATCAACTCTCAGACTTCTCTATATTTTTTCCCACTCTCTCACAATGACTTCTTTCTTTTTTTCAATCACCTCTCTCTCTCTCTCTCTCTCTCTCTCTCTCTCTGCGATCAAATTTCGAAAGATAACAGGCATGGGTCTAGCTGCTTGGCCGTCTTGACGTGCCGTCTCGAAGCCTAGAGTTGGTCGAGGTTCCCCTAGATGGAGGTGGCAGATATAGCTTGGCTGGCCATCGAGAAGGCCTGGAGGAGAAGAATGGGATCTAGCTTGGTTAGTCTCTCCCTCCCTCCCTCTCTTCCTTCAAAGTCCTAATGAAGGGTATGTTTAGGAACTCAATCATCTAAAATTCTTTTACGAACTTTTATATTCTCCTATACAGAACTCAATCTGCGAAGTGCCTGGAGCTCCGCCTTTATGTCTCATAAGTCATATATATATATATATATATATATATATTTTTATATATATATATATATATATATATATATATATATATATATATATATATATGTTTAGGAAAAAAAATATATATATATAGGTATGTTTAGGAACTCAATCATCTAAAATTCTTTTACGAACTTTTATATTCTCCTATACAGAACTCAATCTGCGAAGTGCCTGGAGCTCCGCCTTTATGCCTCATAAGTCATATATATATATATATATATAGAGAGAGAGAGAGAGAGAGAGAGAGAGAGAGAGAGAGAGAGAGAGAGAGTATCCAATGAGTACAGCTCCTAATTTGAGGAAATGAGTACAATGAATGAAATCCCTAGGATGTTATCTCATTTAAAATCTAATGGTTGAAAGTTTAATATCTTAATTAAGGAAAGCAAATAACAATATTGACAATAAAAAGGATATATACTACTATACAAGTATGAATATTAATGATCCTGGAATAGGAGATTGGATTGGCCCAGGTTGCAAACTTCCTCTATTATTTCAGATATCATCGGCCTCGTCTTCGAAATAGGTAATTTAATTATTAAATTTGTTTCCGAAGTCTGTAGCACCTCCATATTCGGTCATGGCAAACTAAGCATTTCCATTTTCTTTGCTTATGGGTGAGCCTATGTAAGCAACACAATGATTTGTCCAAATTAGTTTACAATAGGGACTTTTACATTGCCTTCGGATCTTGTGTTGTTATCGTGGTCTTTGTTTTAAATGAGTAGTGCTTTGGGCTTACTATTTTCTTTTTTTTGCATTCATGATACCATCTCCATCTTCATTCATGGTTGCTCAGATTACTCGGACCGTTTATTATTTTTTGCATTATTCTAGTTTTTGTTTTGCTAGTTTTTCTTTACATTTTCCAACAGAAGAGAACTAAGCGTTTCCATTTGTTTTGCCTATGGATGAGCCCTAAGTAAGCAACACAATAATTTGTCCAAATTAGTTTAAAATAGGGACTTTCACATTTCGGATCTTGTGCTGGTTTTGGTTTAATATAGAACAATGGATGGAAGTTCAAGAACTAAAGAAGTGAAAGAGAATTTCTGTCAAATTTATTAGCTTCTTAGTGACTCCAACAATTTATCAAATCTATTGGAGGTAAAAAAAAAAAATTGTAAACACGAAGATGTTAGATTTATTATATGACAAAATAACTTGACTCAATATTATTTCATGCAAATTTGATAGCATTAGGTTCAACCTAAAAATGAGGTGGAAATTGAACCAGATCACATATCAAGTTCTTCGTGTTGGTGTTTTTGCCTTTGAACTAGGAAAAATAGTCCCACATCGGCTATACCAAATGGTGAGTATCTCAATATAATGCATTGCTTTGTTGAGGTGTGCACATGAGGTGTGGTGGGGTACAAGTGTGTCATGTCGGAGCATTTTTCTAGAAGAAAAAAGGATTAATTCCAACAAAGATGTAAGTTGATTTTTGTTGTGCGGACTCGGACTCGGACACGGACTCCAGGATGTCTCGTGCATGCACGGGAGTGTTCGGAGGTAGGCGTGGACTGGCACACTTCTATGCTGATTATGGGATGATCTAAAATATCAAACTCTATTTTTGAGTATTGGTATTTTAGTCCCACATCGGATAGGAGAAGAGGTGAAGTCTCACTCCACTCTATAAATAGAGTCCCTTGACCTCCTTTGAAAGATGCACCAAAGAAGAGAGTTAAGAGAGTCTGTAAAGTCCAGGAAGCCCGTTCAAGTCTCAAATATTGACTGACGAGCGTTCCAGAAGTTCTCTAGAACTTGATAGTTCCTGCAAGCGGATCGTATATAGGCAAATCTTTCTTTGAGCAACGGTGATCTTATCACCCCAGCAAAGCAGCCTTTCTCTTTCTTCTTTCCTTCTCTTCTTTTCTGATCTAATCAGATACTTCTTGTGGGCTTTCGTCGCTGCTACTGCTAGCAACTCGATTTGTACCTTCCTAAAAGAAGCTCTACTTTCGTTTGCTGTTGTAACAAAATCTCTTTAGATTTTTGTTACCCAGAATCCTCCAAGGATCTCTATTGTGCACCTTCTTTAAAGTGTTGCTACGAAACGTTGTTGATATTGAGACAACTGTTTCGTTTCTCTGTTTTCCATCAAAAATTATGCCTCGGGAATAACAATCTCAAAGCAAGATTAGAAGTTGAAAAACTCTCATGCTTCTCTCATCGATACCAGCTTTAACAAGTTGGAGATATTCGATGGAGAACATTTTCAAATCTGGAAGAGGAAGGTCACCCTTAATCTTCAACTCGTGGACGTAGACCATGTGTTGATTGAGGATGAACCAACGATTCCAGAAGGAGGAACTGCAGATGCTATTGCTGCTGCACTCGTCAAGCAGAGCAGATGGAAGAGAGAAAACATCTGTAAACTGCTGATTCTCAATTCTATGGAACACTCTCTGGCAGAGTCATATTCCAAGAAGATGAAGGCCATAGAGATCTGAGATTCTTTGGGTAAGCTGTATGAAGATGATGAAAACAGGTCCAAAATCTTCATCGTCGAGAAGTACCACAAGTAGCTCTTCGAAGACGAGATGACGATGCTACCTCAAGTGAAGGATTTCTGAAGTTGCGCCAGAAGTTAGACGACGAGAAGATGCCCCTCGCCGACAAGTTTGTCGTAGGAGGGATAGTCTTGAAACTTCTTGCTGGTTGGAGCAACTTCTATGCTAGAATACATCGAAAGAAGCTGGACATTAGCTTGGAAGATCTTCTACAAGAGATCCACGTTGAGGACGAAATGCGATCTCAACAAAAGATGGACTATCTGTCCAAACAACTGGCTAAGGCTAACTTGTTGCAGACAAGAGAGTTCAAGGGAAGCATGTGGCTTCTCATCACAAGAAGAAGGACTCCACTAATCTGAAAGTGAAGGGTCCTTCGTTCTAGCAACAGAAGTCCAAGTCCTACGTGATTTGCTTCAACTGTGGCAAGAATGACCACTACAAGAGTGAATGCAAATCCAAGCCCAAACCAAAATAGCATGTATGGCTAAACTTGATTATTTTGATTATTTAACTTGGTTGCTATTGTTGCACAGGTTGAGTTATCTAGCGTGATAGCTGACTAGTGGTCGGACACTAGTGCATCTGACCACGTGTGCTCTTGAAGGAGTTGTTCACCAAGGACGAGCCGTGTTATGATGAAGGTCTCGATGGCGAACATGTACCTAGCAGAATATCTGAAGATCGAGACAGTGGTTATGAACCACCGACAAGGACACTGGAATGCGTGTTACACGTACTAGAGATTTCCGAAGTTTCGATTTCAGGAAGTCTGTTATCTGATACATACTTGAAAGATGGACATTCGTACTAGCCATATGGTAATTTTTTGGCGAGGAACATGCTTCAAAAAGATGTTCAGTACTGAAGGGATGTTCGAACTTCTGCTAATGGCGATGAAGTTACTTCATTGAATGGACTGAGAGTTGTTCTATGATAGAAGCAGACTCAAGCTGTCCTATCGGGACCTTATCTTCAGAATGTGGGGAGTAAGGAGGTGGAGGAATTTAAGGTCTGTGCAGATACAAGACTATTGAGAAACTACTCAGACGATTGAACTAAAGTACTGATCATCTGGAGTTAGTACACTCAGATATCTGTAACTTTAATCAATTCTCTACAGAGTCCTATTCGAAGTGTTTCTCGAAGTGCACGTTCGCATGACTTCTCAAGTAGAAGGATGCAACATTCGAGTAGTTTAGAGACTTCAGGGCTGAAGCTGAAAGTTAAACCGATCTACACCTACTCAGAAGTGATCGAGATATAGAGTATAGGTCTCATGAATTTGCATCGTTCTACAAAGAACATGGAATCATCAATGAGACTACTACTCCATATTCTCCTCAATCTAACAAAGTAGCGGAGAGGAAGAACAGAACGTTGACAGAAATAATGAACTCAATACTGCTAACTACGGGTCTTCCTAAATGCTACTGGGGAGAAGTTGCATTGATGGCCACTTTTATTCTAAATAGAATGTCGTATGCAACTTTGGACGTAACTCCTCATGAACTCTGGTTCAAAGTCAGACCTAACTTGAATGTCATTCGAGTGTAGGGGTGTCTGGCTTAGGTGAAGCTTCCAGATCTGAAGATTCAGAAGCTGGAGACAAGTACTACGAAGACGATCTTCTTGGGGTATGCCGAGAAGAGTGATGCTCAGAGATTTCTTGATATTGAGTAAAATCATATCATCGAATCTCGCGATGCTGAATATTTTGAAGACAAATTTGTAAGGCACAAGAATATTATTATTGCGGATATACCGAAAAATAATGAGGGTACGCAAGAAACTGAAGTTTTCAATAAAGAAGTAGTCCAAGAAGATGTTGTTGTTGAAACAATGGTTGAACCAGAACTCGCTGAGCTGTCAGCGAAGCATGTGAGGAGGCCGAAGGACTTCGGAAATGACTTTTTCACCTATCATGTGGAAGCAGATCCGCCTACCTATGATGAGGCGATGAAGACCAGAGACGCAGTTTTCTGGAAGGAGGTGATTGACAATAAAATTGATTTCATCACCTCAAATAATACTTGGGTGTTGGTTGATCTTCCTGAAGGAGCAAAACCCATCGGATGCAAATGGACCTTCAAGAAGAAGATGAAAGCAGACGAAACTATTGACAAGTTTAAGGCTAGGTTGGTAGCCAAGGGATTTTCTCAGAAGCAGGGGATTGACTACTTTGACACGTATGCTCTAGTAGCCCGGATGACCATCATCAGAATGTTGATTGCTCTCGCAGTAATACATAAGATGGTGATACATCAGATGAATATAAAAATGGCTTTCCTAAATGGCGAGCTGACCGAACAGATTTACATGCAACAGCCAGAGGGATTTGTCGTAAAGGGTCTTGAAGACAAAGTCTGCAAGTTGGTAAAATCCTTGTACGATATTAAATATGCTCCCAAGATATGGCATAAGAAATTTGACAAGGTTATAAGGTCAAATGGCAACATGGTCAGTGAGACAGACAAGTGTGTTTACACGAAGTTCGCTGATGGAAGAGATATGATCGTTTGTCTGTACGTGGACGATATGCTGATCCTAGGTACGTATATGGGCTGTGTCACAGAGATAAAGAAGTTCATCTCGCAAGTTCAGTATGACGGACTTGGGGGAAGCTGATGTAATCTTAGCACTACAACAAAAAGGTCTATTAATAACGCTCGACAAAGCGTATTGATGACGCCTGATACCTAAGCGTTAACAAAGTTCGAAATACTTTTTTCTATGACGGTTTGGGCTAATTATGGACTTTTTATAATGTTTATAAAACAAAATATTATTAATATTTTAGAGCGGTGGCAAACTTGTAATATTTTTTAAGTTTAATTGTTGGCAAAATCCTTGCTATAGCCCGTGTTTCAACAAAAAACTCGTCTCTCCCCTGAAACCTTCTGGTCTTCTCCTTCTCCTCCTTTATTCTCCCTCATCTCCCTCAACTCCAAAATCCTAACTCTAGTTCAGCAAGTTAACACTCTCCTCTCCTCCTATTCTTCTTCTTCCTTTCCTCCAACTCCAAAACCCTAACCCTAGATCCGGAAACATTTGCCCCTCGGGCCGCCTCGCCAAGTCGGGCATGGTCTCCTCCCGCGCCCCCGCACGCAGCGACGTGCTCGGCTCCGGCACGGGCAACTACGACCACGGCAACGTAATGCGGTCCGGACCGCCCCCCGTCGGGAGCGACGGCTCGTCGTCGGGGAGGAGGACCGGCGTCAGCGACCCCCAGGAGGTTACGAAACTAGGGAACGAGCACTTCAAGAAGGGGCGACTCGAGGACGCCCTGCGCTGCTATGACTGCACCGTCGAGATCTGTCCCGGCAATGCCGCGTGCAGGAACAACCGCGCCGTGGCGCTGGCGGTCCTCAGCCGTCTCCGCAATGCGGTGAAGGAGTGCCTTGAGGCGCTGCGCCTCGACCCGGGCTACGCCCGCTCGCACCACCGCCTGGCCACATTGCACCTCAGGCGAGCTTCCTCTCTCGTTTGATTAGGGTTTATTTTGTTATTTTGGATGCTTGTGTTCTGGTGCCATTTGTATTCTTGCTTCGACTAAGATCTGCACATATTTGTATTGCCGACAGCCGATTTGTTCCTTTCTGCAACTCTAAATATCAGTAAATTTGGCTCTTGTGCTGACCCTAATTGTAACCATTGTAGGTTGGGGCAGATTGAGAATGCACGAAAGCACCTCCTTCTGGTCGAATTGGAAGAGCATGCTGAGGAAAGCTGATGCCGCAATTGCGGCTGGCACGAATTCTTGCCCTCTGGTAAGAACTCCTTAATTTTCAAATCTTTGTCCTGATATTGTACTCTAATTGATTGTAGCGTGCAGCTAATGGCTTCTAGAGCGAAGGCCCTACTCCGGCTCCACCGGCTCGTTGAAGCCGACTCAGCCCTGTCGAACATTGTGATATTAAATTCGTAGTAGTTCCTTCGTACATCTTTCTGATGTTTCTTTTACTGACATACGGCTGTATTTTCAGAAGCCCTTTCATGCTCATTGCAATTGAAAAGTAGTACCGTATGTCCAGACCAAAGCTCAGCTGTCTATATGAAACCCGAAACTGGGGACTCTCATTTCTTGTAAGTTGAATGTTAACAACTTGCATTCCTTTTAAATACCAGCATGAGAAAGAAAAAGATGTTTTATGTCCTACGGAAGTTATGTTTCTCTTTCAAAGTAGATGATAATGGGATCGCTCTCTTTCAGTTTTCCAGAGAGCACATCAAATGAACTTTTTGTGGAAGTTCTAGATATTGATAAGACTAACCAAGGGCGTGCTATAATTCAGATCTCTTCATTGTCCAACAGTCAACTATGTTTTTTCCTTCTCATATTCTAATAGTTACCTTGACGAATATTACATGATTAAAGTAAACAATGCTGATCCATTATTGGGGAAAACAGGGGAAGATAGTTAAGTGGTGGCCTTTATATATGGAGGATGATGGATGTGTAGGCAAGGTTCAGATCTGCATTACTGTATATGGCTCTTCTGAGAAGATGAATTCAGCAAAGGTTTTAGAAAGTCTTTTCCCTCTTTCTTTTGATATTAAGGATGACTTATGTTTGAGAGACCTTATTACGCAAGAAAAGGTCAAGGTTTAAGTCTTGAATCATTTGAGATGTTTGAAAGAAATATAATTTGGTGATTTCTTATTTGTAGGGTGGTCCTGCAGTGGACACCCTCATATATGATCTGGCACTTGAGGCGGCAATGCGTGCTCAGTATTTTCATCCGAAAAACTTGCACATTAATAGAACATGGAAGTGGCTGTTGTGTGAGTTTGCCGATTACTATGGAGTATCTGATTCATATACAAAATTAAGGTATTCTAAGTATTTAAATTTTATAAATTCTATAGATAAAGAATGCCTCTTGTGAGAGTTGGCGTTTGTTAAAGAATCAAATGGGACTTTCCTAATGTGCCACTTGTTTGTAGATATCTTTCATATATCATGAATATTGCTACACCCACAAAGGAGTGCTTAGATCTTCTATATGAGTTGCTTTTACCTGTCTTAAAGGCACGGAGTGAAAGATCTCTTACCAGACAGGAGGTAATTTTTTCACACCTCAAACCAATGCTACTTAGTAACTAATTTCAGTAAAGTTCAGCGGCCTTTTACATCTTATAGACACAAATAATGATTATTTGTGACATTCATTTAACCGAGTTCTATACACACAATTAACCTATGAAACATGTGGCTTTTCTTTGACCATTTAGGCAAGCATGCAGTTAGTTTCCATGTGCTAATGAGAGTCCTCTTTATTCAAGAGGCATGCATTGAAAGTCCAAATATTTCATCTATATTCATAGGAACATAAAAATAATTGTTCAGATTACTAGAGTCTAATTGGTTTCTTGCATTGCAGAGGAGCATATTGCTAGATTGCGAAGATCAAATCAAGAGTCTGTTAGAGAACACATTCCAGAACTACAAGTCATTAGATGAGCTCTCTCCCATAGGCTTGACAGACTTATTTGGTCCAATACAGGACTCTGCTGCTTTAGCTCCTGCGGTGCAAATCTTTACCATCTTAAATGATATACTATCTCAAGAAGGACAAAATATATTGGTCAATCATTTGATGGTAAGTCATTAGAGATTAATAACATTGTTAGCGCAGTATAAATCATTTCTTCATGAACGCTTATATTATATAAAAATTACTAGTATAGCTCCTAAAAATTTCTGTATCATTATATGACTCAGAACATCAAGCCATTTTACTTGCCTAGTAAGTTTAGGTTAAATGGTTAACTTTGTGTAAATGAGCAAATTACCAATGTCTAGATTAAATAGTTCATCTACTCTTTTTCCCAGGAAGCTGTCTAAAAACTGAACTTGTTGGTATAAAAATATTAATGAATGAATACTTTTAAGGTAGTCACTATATTAAAACTGCGAATAGCCAAGGTTATTTTTATTTCACTTCGGAATGAATTAATATAAATTTTGTATTACCAAATATTAATGAACTAAAATTCTTTGAACAGTATACATCCTAATTCATTTCCTTACTTCTGAGAAGTAACATGAAAGAAAGCTAGGTATGTTGCACTTTTTGGTATAAAAATACACCAAACAATAACATGCATCTGTGTGTTCACAGACTGCTGCCAAAATGAGGTGTAGGCGATATATGGTGGAGACTGAAGAGTTTATGCTGAACAATTGGGATGGCATCATCACGGATCCTATGACTATCTCTACAGCTTATAGCAAAATCAAGACACTGTGTTTATATATAGGCCGTAAGATTCAGGCAGACATCAAGATTCACAATCGGCATATTCTTCCGAGGTAACTACTATAAAATTATTGTACCATTTAATAATAAGAAAGTGGCTTTTTTTATTTGTTAGCATAATTCATATTGTTATAGGGCTGAAGTTCAAGAATTTTCATAATTTGGATCCTTTGTGTTGCAAAATATCAATTATCCATCTCTGATGCTCTACTTACAATTATTTTCCAGGTCAGCAGTCTGGTATTCTGATACTTCAACAAAACACAAATGCCTTGATTAAGTTTAAAAAGGTTGTCGATGATATTAGGCATATGAAGATGGAAAGAAGATTTGGAATCTGGAAGTTGGATGATTGAATAAATGAAATATCATCTTCTTTCTGGAATGAAATGTCTCCTTCATAATTTTATTTGATGGATCATAGACTACATGACAAGCCAACTCTATGATAATAGACTTCACAAAGCTTATCAAATTATTAATTACTTGCAATTGTGACAAGTCCTCTTCTCCTTTTAAAGTTTAGAAAATGTGTACAAGTTCTTCGTTTCTTACAATTTTTACATTATATTACAAAGTATATTGAACCTTATTTTTATCTTTTTCAGGGTTTTGCTACATGTTCTGTGGAAAATTTTGATGTGGCCAAGTTTTGATGTGGACAATTTTGGTAGTTGTAAATGTATATATGTATTTGGATATTCTATTTTGAGAATGTAATGAAGATGTTGATATGTACTCTATTTTGAGAAATGTAATAAAGATGGTGATATATAATGTTAAGTTTTTGGAATGTAATATATAATGTGCAGTATAGAGCGTTATAAGTATGCTAATTTGAATAGTATAAAGTGTTATAAATATGATATATTGAGCCTATACATATTATCTATTCATAATGTTTTAAAAATGTCCTGAATT
Source organism: Iris pallida (assembly GCA_029216955.1). Taxonomy (NCBI): domain Eukaryota; kingdom Viridiplantae; phylum Streptophyta; class Magnoliopsida; order Asparagales; family Iridaceae; genus Iris; species Iris pallida. The sequence continues at coordinate 3,332,712 of JANAVB010016799.1, read as the reverse complement.
GTGCACTATATATGAACTATTCATAACGCTTTTATAGGAACTATCCATGACGGTTTTTTATAACGCTTTTAAAAAATATTTATAACATCCGTTTTCATAACACTTGTTTTGAAGAAAAAAGCGTCATGGTTTGTCATTAATGACGCTTTTTAGCCGTCATTAAAAGGGTTTTTTGTTGTAGTATAGGAATCAAGATCATCCGGACAGACACTGGACTAGTGCTGTCACAGTCTTATTATGTTGAGAAGATGATCACTCGTTACGGATATCGGGATCTTCCAGGGATCGATACGCCGTACAGGTGTGATCTGAAGCTGAAGCCTAATTCAGAAAAAAGCGTCAGGCAGCTGGAGTATGCAAGCGTAATTGGAAGTTTGATGTATGCTACTACTGCCACAAGGCCTGACATAGTTTTCGTCGTGGGAATGCTGAGTCGTTTCATGCGCAACCCAGGCATTGAGCACTGAAAAGTTGTGAAACGGGTTATGAGATATCTCAAGAAGACTCAGACATATGCACTACAATACAGCGAAGATCCTCCGCTAGTGGAAAGCTTCAGTGATGCCAGTTGGTGCTCAGAAGTGGAGAGCGAGAGGTCCACAGGTGGATACATTTTCACAATGGATGGAGCTGCTATATCGTGGAAATCGAAGAAGCGGACTATGCTCTTGCGGTCATTCATAGAATCTGAGTTCTTTGCATTTGATACCGCAGTGGAGGAAGCAGAATGGATTCGGGAGCTCATGTATGGTCTGTTAGCCCAATGGTTATATCATATTTTTGAATATGGCTAATCAATTAAGTTTAACATAATGACATCACTAATATTCATGTAATCACTATTATGTTGCTACTTAAACTTAGCATTGTCCTAAATGTTATATATCATATTGCTATGCTTGTATCATACTGCTTTGTTCGTCTAACATGTTCTTAGACATGCAGTAAGCATGATCAAGCTTTGTCAAACCAGGACATATGCAATGGAGTATTATTGATGGACCAAAGACGGCGTTATACAAGAAGCTTTCTCTGAACCGCCTAAAGATCTATTTATCTTTGGACGACTGCCGTAAGTGAAAAAGACGTCTTCAAGTCTGCTCAAGTATTTGAAGAAAGGCGTCATCAAAGGGCTCTTGGTTTTCCTATTTCTTCAATGTATTTTTCATATTTATTGAGTCTAGGAATACGATGTACACTGTATCGTACTGGCAAATAGGCTACCCAAGAAACGTTTTCAAAATACCCTCTCATTTTGAAAATAAGTCCACTTACAAAAGCCCAAACTACTTCCTAACTGTTTGACTTTTTCAAAAAGCCCAAAACCAATTTGCAAAAACCCTGACAGAACTCCAACAGAACTCCAGGAGAATTCGGCCAGAGTTCGGCCAGAGTTCGGTTAGTGAACGTTGCTTTTTGAACTTGGTCTTCCTGCAGTTACGGATCCCAACGAGATTTTCTCATCGAGTTCTGTCCGAATTCTGCCCAAATTCTGTCAGAATTCTGCCTTTGGAAAAACGATAAATAGAGAAGGATTTCGATCATTTCAACTCACTCATTCACTTTCATATCGCTTCTCTATAAGCCTACTACTTCTTCCAAATTATTCTGAACTATTCATTTTCAAATTCCAAGCCAGTTACAATCCTCTAGTCGATTTGCCAGTGGGGTACGATCTAGAAGTTTCAGAGTGGTTGTAATCAGAGGCTTGATTGAAGGTACACACTTCACAATTGAAGTTGGTCGAGTACTTCGGATCAAAGCTCGCGTTGTAGAAGTTGCAAGAACTTCGGATGAAAACTTGTGGTGATTTTCTATAGTGGATTCAACTGGAAGCTAGAGTTCTTCCGACTGGACTAGTCCTCACAAGAGGGAAACCAGTATACATCCTTGTGTTTGCGTTTGCTCTCTACTCTCTACTTTTCATTTATATATCTGTGATATATTATCTGTGATCTTGTTACTAACACTTTTTTAAATAGTTAATTTCTGCTGCCTACTCTATTCACCCCCCTTAGAGTATTACGCTACAATTGGTATCAAAGCAGGTGCTCCTTCTACAGATATTATTGCAGGTGCTCCTTATAGAGATATTATTGCTTATACCAATTGCTCCTTCAATTGGTATCCTATCAAGGACTCTATTATTTGGCTTAACATCCTTGGAGCAGATCCTCATTACCAAAGCGGGTTATACAAGTAAAGCGAGGTAATATTGTTATTATATAACTGCTGTTACATAAGATCACTATATCATATATGGCAAGTATGTACTTCACAACTGAAGAATAATCCTCAAATAGACTCCCACTATTTGATGGAACAAACTATAGCTATTGGAAGACACGGATGAGCTTCTACTTGAAGTCTCTAGATTTTGACTTATGGTCAATTGTTGTCACCGGCTACAAGAAGCCTACTATCACTTCTATTCTCACAACCTCTATAATCAACAAGCCTTATTATAGTTACACGGAGGAAGAGAAGAAGTTAGCTAGCCTTGATGCAAAAGGTATACATATATTTTATTGTGCTGTAGACACAAATGTATTTAATCTTATTAATACTTGCACAACATCTCATAAAATTTGGAAAGTTCTTGAAGCTACTTATGAGTGCATGTATGAAAGCAAAGCTAGCAACTCCAGAGAGAAGGATAGTCTTCATAATAATGCAAATATATACATGATAGAATTGGGATTTAAGGTACAACACAATCCCTTATACGAAGAAGAGCTTGTATGTGACAACTACAAGAAGATAGACCACATCCAAGAAGATTGTACTACTACAAGAAAGGAGAGTCACTACAAACAATCAAATAAAGGGAGATCATTGTCTCACAAGCACACTAGCACGAGCATATGGTGTGAAAGCGAAGCAAATTTATGCTCAATGGCATTATCTAACGAGGTACAAAGTAATTCTTTTTCGGAAGATAGTGAATTTTCTTATGATGATTTATCTGATGCTTTCAGTGATCTGTTAGAAGAACACAAGAAAGTATTAGATAAGTATAAGCAAGCTAGAAAGGATATTCTATCCTACAAGCGTGAGAATGAAAAGCTTACTTGCTTATTGAATGATGCTAGAGATACTTCTACTTCTGATAATTCTACTGAGATATCCACACTTGAGTTTAGATTGCATGAGGCACTTGATTGCATTAAGAAAAGCACTCAAGAAAATGATAAGCTTAAGGAGGAACTAGAATCAGAAAAGAAGAAGTATTCTATTGCTTCATGTAGAATTGATGCTCTTTCTGCTAAGTATGATGAGATCTGTGCTAACTCTAAAAAGTTAGAGATTAGACTGGGAAAGCAGGTAGTACAACCTATGACTCAGTCTAACACAAGACACGTGACACATCACAAAGTCATACACGACAGATCATCTAGAAAGGAAGCAAGCAAAGCTAAAGCTTCACACAACCATGCTTTCTATTACAAGTATCCACGTACATCATATCACACTACTGCATGTTATCATACTACTGCACGTTCTCATACTGCTGCACATAGTACTAATGTTAATTCTTTCTGTCATTATTGTGGTTTGAATTGACATGTTTCTAATCATTGTCAGATTAGAAAACTTGTTAATATGAACTTGTGCAAATGGATTCCCAAAGCTAACAAATGTGGATCCAAGTATTGGATACCAAAGTCTTCACCTAATATTTCAGGTGGAGGTACTTATGCTGAACCTTAGAACCATGGAGCTTGTTGGTGATTGCAAAGCTACAAAGGTCATCTTTCAAGCAATTGCACCAACATAAGTGTGGTCACTAGAACCACTTCGGTAACATGCTTCCTAAATAGTTTTTATTATCTAGCATGTTCTTATTGATTTCTTACTATTAACTTTCATTGATATCTTTTAAATTGTTTATTGTTTGAATCAATGTGAGACATAATCCTAGCATGACTAGCTGTTTAGCTTAAATGTTTAGTTCACACTAAATTGTCTTTCACCCACTTTTCATTAGTGTGACACATTTGTATATGTATGCTATTTACAATTAATCTTTATTCTTGAAGCATGCATACCACTCTAGTCTATTGGAGCTTAATTTTGTTTTGGTGAATATGTTTTGACTCTTCACCTTTAATATATTTTTTTTAATAGTCACTTCTTACCAATTTGTCTTTAACATGTCGTATTTACTTTGATCATTATTTTGTGAGTATGTATGTTTAGCACAAGTCTCCTATTTACTTGAAAAGTATATATATATACTTTTATGTTAACCTTGTGCTTGCATAATATATTCACTATTGATTCTCAATTTTATTGTGATTAACTTCTTATGAATCAATTACATCTTTGTCTGATAAAGTTTATTTATGCATATTTTTGATCTTGTGATATTTTTTTATGCTTATTAAGGATACATGAATAATTCATTTTTATTTATATATTGCTCATGTTTCTTATATTTTTGTATAAATATATTTATGGGGATATATGAGTTAAGTTCGAGTTCTTCATTATTTTGAAAAGTAGTTTCAAACTTGTGCTTATCTCATACTTAAGCTATTGATTACTTTGGACAAATTCATGTACTTCTCTTTATTAGCTTCTTCCTCAAAGCCTCTTTTAATGATGTTTTTCTTGGCTTTTTGGTTGACATTTTGGATACATGATATTTTTAATATCTTGATCTTGATAAACCATTCTTTGGATATTTACTTATTTTACTTTTAGGGATTCTGGATTTCGATGATGTTCGATGATACTGCATATATTCTTTTGAATCTAAGTTCTTAAGAGTAGAAATCATTTTGGGAACAAGCCGAAAGGGTCCTTCTGTCATACAGGTGTAAATAGCCTGAAGCAACACGGTGCACGAGTCTTCGGACTACCGCCAACTGGGAACCGACCCCTACAGCTAACCCAAAGTGATCAATACTTTATAGACTTAAGATTTATTAAGATGTACTTGCAACTATCGTCTAGTTCTGGATCCAAGGTATTAAACACTGTCCCCTAGATTCCAAAATACATCAACGTATCTAGGTCCTACATTTTGATTTACAAATGTTTTATATTTTATTGTTACCCAATGATTTTGTAGCACATATGGATAAATGTAATTCATACATCTTATACCGTATGCTACATTGTTCTAAGATTTTTTTTAAGTCCATAGAATATAATTTATTTTATATTGTACTAATTCTTCTTAAATCCTCGGTTATTAAAGAAGAGATTTATTTTGGGTACAAGCCTACAAAGGGTCTGTCTGTCACTACGACTACGGTCGAAGTGAAGCGGTACTTAAGTGTTCCCCGGTGAACCTCCGTTAGCTGGGACTGTACCCCTACAGCTACCCCAAGATTGATCAACGCTTTATAAACTAAAGGTTTATTTAGATCTAGTTGCAATTGTTATCTTTTGGATTTTGGATTTTAGATTTGATTGATAATATTCTCTCTTTATATTGTTACAAAAGGTAGCATATGTTGATCTAATTATTATCTTTTGCATTTTGGATTTTAGATTTGATGGATAATATTCTCTCTTTATATTTTCACAAAAGGTAGCATATGTTGATCTATTGTCGATTGTGAGATTCTATAGCATAGATCAATTTATGTCATCTTTTGACTTATACGATTATTCATTATGCTAATTTGAAATATCTTTTGATTGTTTTATTTTTAAATGTTCATTTAATGGATATTTCTTCTTTTGTCTAAAGATGATTATTTTTCGTATTCGTGACTAATCATTGAATATTATGGTATTGTGATTTCATCTTTAGCTTGTGTAATATTCGTAATATTAATGATTTTAACTTTATATATATATATATATATATATATATATATATATATATATATATTATCTTCTTATTCAAGTTACTTACTGTCTATAACAGTAATTCTTTGCGGGGAGAAGTCATGCAAATTGAATCTCTCTCTCAAAGCGTTTCTTTTCTTTAATCCTACGGTTGTCAGTGAACACCGTGCTAAGGCTTTAACAGGAAAGAAATGAACTTTGATAAGAAGACCTAATATTTTTGAATTAGTTTCCTACTTTCGAAAATATGTCTCTGAATTCTATTTTAAAATTTTATCTATATTATTATTTTTGGATATAGCCATGTAAAGGTGAAGTAGTTAATTGTTTCAAATCAATTATCCCCTTGACATGCCATATATCTAGAATACACTTTTCTTTGGACATTTATCTAGTTATATTTATTTGTTCAAATGGATTTATTTATGATTTATGGATTCTTTTATTAAAATTGTTTCCGTGATTTGAATCGCCAGCTTTAAGTCTGAGGACTAAATTGACGCATTCGAACATGTACTAAGACAGTTTTTCATAATAAATTTCATATTTTTGAAAATTCTTTTTGATTTATTGAATTTGTCCGGTTCTCAAATGTTATTATTAAAGACAGTTTTTAAAATCTTTTAATGTCTTAAAATATTTTTTTTATATATATTGGAGATATACTTTCTTTGTTCATCTTTAAGTATTTATTTATCGGATATTTCTTTTTGCCTAAAGATGATATTTGTTTTTAGTTTGAAATTTTATATGCATTTGATCAAAGGAAAGAAAAGATGCATATCTTGGATATCCCTTAGATCTTTTGATTATATATTTTATCTATTTTATGCATATAAATTATTTTTGAACTATATACGCATATTTTAAGGGGGAGCTAAATTAATAGTTTCAATTATTTTATGCCCTTAATATGTGGTATACCTAGTTTATCATGGACATATATTCTCTTATATCTTGTTGAGTTGGTTATGATATTTGGATTTGTATTGAGTTTATGAGAGAATATATGATTATTACTATTTATTTCTTTTTAATTCTCTCATTCGAGTTTCTAAAAGTTATCTTGCCAAAAATATATTTAATTATTCTTATTTGATTGAGTTTAAACTGATTTGGCATTTGTTATTGAGATTTTATCTCAAAGTTCATAATTATCTATATTTAGACTGATCATACTTTACGGGGGAGCATTCAAGTCGATTGGATTTCTCATTCTCAAGTATTTTGTCTTCATTACCTTCATGTTTATCTGATGGATATATATCATGCTAAGGTAATTGAATTCAAATGCATGAACTTTGGTATAGATTTTGCATAGATTCTAGTATACATATTTTGATTTCTTTTCGATGATTATACTCTTTATGGAATTCATTTACTAATTTGTATGGGCAAATTATGAATCATATTTTTTTGTGATCATTATATTCTTATTTTTTTGGTATACTACATCTGCGAATTTTTATTCCTCATGATTTATTTATGACCAATGATTGATTCCTACTATATTGATATATTTTTTTGGTCTATTTCCAAACATATTTCATTTCTGGATTTCTAGTTGGTAAACTATATATTGATTGATTTCAAAGTTTTTAAGTTCAACCAACTATGTTGTGTTTTGACAAGTTTTTATTCTTTAGTTATGCATTTTATGTAATTTTCTGAACTTGTCGTTACACTGTTCTCCTAATTCTTGATCATGATTATTTTTGCTTTTCTCATTTACTTATGCTTGAGTTCATTTTAGCTTTAATTACGGGGGAGCTTATTTTTGATCATGTCAAAGGGGGAGAAATAAGTTTAAGTGAGAAATAAGTTTAAGTTGGCACACAATTTTCTAGTATTATGTGTTTATTAGTGATACATGCATCTATTGTATATATATTAAACTTAAAGGATTTGCCATAATAAAAAAGGGGGAGATTGTTAGCCCAATGATTATATCATATTTTTGAATATGGCTAATCAATTAAGTTTAGCATAATGACATCACTAATATTCATGTAATCACTATTATGTTGCTACTTAAACTTAGCATTGTCCTAATATTAGCATTGTCCTAAATGTTATATATCATATTGTAATGCTTGTATCATACTGCTTTGTTCGTCTAACATGTTCTTAGACATGCAGTAAGCATGATCAAGCTTTGTCAAACCAGGACATATGCAATGGAGTATTATTGATGGGCCAAAGACGTCGTTATAAAAGAAGCTTTCTTTGAACCGCCTAAAGATCTGTTTATCTTTGGACGACCGCCGTAAGTGAAAAAGACGTCTTCAAGTCTGCTCAAGTATTTGAAGAAAGGCGTCATCAAAGGGCTCTTGGTTTTCCTATTTCTTCAATGTATTTTTCATATTTATTGAGTCTAGGAATATGATGTACACTGCATCGTACTGGCAAATAGGCTACCCAAGAAACGTTTTCAAAATACCCTTTCATTTTGAAAACAAGTCCACTTACAAAAGCCCAAACTACTTCCTAACTGTTTGACTTTTTCAAAAAGTCCAAAACTAATTTGCAAAAACCCTGACAGAACTCCAACAGAACTCTAGGAGAATTCGGCCAGAGTTCGGCCAGAGTTCGGTTAGTGAACGTTGCTTTTTGAACTTGGTCTTCCTACAGTTACGGATCCCAACAAGATTTTCTCATCGAGTTCTGTCCGAATTCTGTCAGAATTCTGCCTTTGGAAAAACTATAAATAGAGAAAGATTTCGATCATTTCAACTCACTCATTCACTTTCATATCTCTTCTCTATAAGCCTACTACTTCTTCCAAAGTATTCTGAGCTATTCATTTTCAAATCCCAAGCCAGTTACAATCCTCTAGTCGATTTGCCAGTGCGGTACGGTCTAGAAGTTTCAGAGTGGTTGTAATCAGAGGCTTGATTGAAGGTACACACTTAACAATTGAAGTTGGTCGAGTACTTCGGATCAAAGCTCGCGTTGTAGAAGTTGCAAGAACTTCGGATGAAAACTTGTGGTGATTTTCTATAGTGGATTCAACTGGAAGCTAGAGTTCTTCCGACTGGACTAGTCCTCACAAGAGGAAAACCAGTATACATCTTTGTGTTTGCGTTTGCTCTCTACTCTCTACTTTTCGTTTACATATCTGTAATATATTATCTGTGATCTTGTTACTAACACTTTTTTAAGTAGTTAATTTCCGCTGCCTACTCTATTCACCCCCTCTACAGTATTACGCTTTACAACTCGTTCCTACAATCGGTCTAACATGTTCTTCCAGTGGTTGGGGCACAAATATCGGAGATACCGATATACTGCGACAACCCGACGACTGCAACGGTGGCATCAAATGACCTCTTCAACGGGAAGAAGAGGACTGTGCGGTTGAAGCACAGGGCAATACATGATCTCCTCAAGAGGGGTGTTATTGTAGTGATTGATGTTCGGAGTCAGAAGAACCCGCCAGATCCGTTCACCAAGGGCCTCTAGTGTCAACTGGTCGATGACACAGCTTGTAAAATAGGCTTGAAGGCATTCTGATATTATGTTATTACATTCCTACTATAAAGTTTTATGCTATTAGTTCAAAGAGAAATCTACTAGGCATCTAGCTTTTGGTTCAAGGGAGGACTATTAACCGGAAGAATATGAAGAACGGTGGGTACTTGTCCTCTGTAGCATGGAGAGGTTACGGACCTACAACCACTGTTGTCTACTATTGTTTTCTGCGAAAAACGGATCCTGTGGAAAGGTTGGCTTAAATGCCTTAATGAGTTCTCATGCAGAGTGAATGCCTGGAGTGCTTTACAGGAAGCATGGTAGCGCAGCACTACAAGGAGTTTAACTCCATGCTATAGTGGGGTGACTCCACCATGAGGTTCCTGGTTAAGGGTAATGCCTCGGCTTTCTCAGCCAAGTCACAGCGGAGTAGCACCGCAAATAGGCAAGTAGCCTAATGTTGTATGATAATCGTAATAAAGAGATGTAGACAACACTACAAAGAGGACGATGTCCTCATGTTACAATGGCATGACACCACGAAGAGGTACCAGGTAGGGTATAGCCTCGGCTTCGTAAGCCATGTCATAGTGGCGTAACACCACACGGAAGCGCAAGGCTTCATGTTGGGTAGTTTGGCACTACAAAGTGGCTTGTGACCTCATGCTATAGTAGTATGACACTACGATGAGGTACCCAGGTGGGGTAAGGCCTCGGCTTTAAGCCATGTCATAGCGGCGTAGCACCGCAAAGAAGCGTAATACTTCATGCCATAACTCTTTATAAAGAACTCACCTATAGTGTATGAACAGAGATATCAGGCCGTCTCTTAAGGGTAAACTTGTAGACGTCCAAAAATTATACACTGAAACCAGGCTGGCACAAGGTCTTTAATGTGCAGCCAGAAGCATAGTTGATGTCATTATGTGAGTAGAAAGAATTACAGTTATGGTATAAAATTCAAGGCTTAGTCCATTATTGTATCATTCTGTTATTTAACCTACGCGGGAAGATTCAAGTCATAGCGACATCTCTCCTAATGTATGATGGGCAGTCACTGTGGAAAACGTTTAATCCATATATTGAGATATGTGGGAGATTGTTGGTGTTTTTGCCTTTGGACTAGGAAATATACTCCCACATCGGCTACACCAAATAGTGAGTATCTCAATATAATGCATGCTTGTGTTGAGGTGTGCATATGAGGTGTGGTGGGGCACAAGTGTGTATCATGTGGGAGTATTTTTCTAGAAGGAAAAAGGATTAATTCCAACAAAGATGTAAGTTGATTTTTGTTGTGCGGACTTGGACTCGGACACGGACTCCAGAATGTCTCGTACATGCACGGGAGTGTTCGGGGGGTAGGCATGGACTGGCACACTTCTATGCTGATTGTGAGATGATCTAAAATATCAAACTCTATTTTTGAGTATTGGTATTTTAGTCCTACATCGGATAGGAGAAGAGGTGAAGTCTCACTCCACTCTATAAATAGAGCCCATTGGCCTCCTTTGAAAGATGCACCAAAGAAGAGAGTTAAGGGAGTCCGTAAAGTCCAGGAAGGCCGTTCAAGTCTCAAATATTGACTGACGAGCATTCCAGAAGTTCTCTAGAACTTGCTGGTTCCTGGAAGCGGATTGTATATAGGCGAATCTTGATTTGAGCAACGGTGATCTTAATACCCCAGCAAAACAACATTTCTCTTTCTTCTTTCCTTCTCTTCTTCTCTGATCTAATCAGATACTTCTTGTGGGCTTTCGTCGGTGCTGCTGCTAGCAACTCGATTTGTACCTTCCTAAAAGAAGCTCTATTTTCGTTTGCCGTTGTAACGAAATCTCTTTAGATTTTCGTTACCCAGAATCCTCCAAGGATCTCTGTTGTGCACTTTCTTTGAAGTGTTGCTACGAAACGTTGTTGCTATTGAGACAACTGTTTCGTTTCTCTGTTTTCTATCGAAAATTACGCCTCGGAAATAACACTTCGGAGGTAACTCTCTATTAAATAATGCTCAATAGACTTATAGAATATAAGTTATTAGTTATAACATATAACTTACAATTGTTTTTTGCATTTTTACGTTTTTTAGGTTCAAATATCTTTTTTGTAAGATGATGATGATAAATTGATACCAAAACCTGGGATATATTTTGACTCATTGAAAAGTGGCGAACATTTTTATTATGCATATGCTAAGGCTACGTCTTTGATGTTAGAAATAATTAATTATATTTTAATTTATTTGAGCCACTTCACATTTTTTTCTTATCTATTATCTATTTCATGAAAGAATTAATTACATTGTGTTAGCTGACTCTTCTTCTTTTCAATTTTTTTTTTATTTTTTGAGAGAGAAGGGTAGTTGATTCTTCTTTAGATGCATAAATAGTTTATTGTGGGAGCAATAAGAACTTTGATTACCAGGTATCTATTACATGCATACTATTCATTTATATCTATATTCTTTTACATCATGAAAGTCATTCAACCACTAAATTGTGTAATTTTTTTTTCACTGAAGACAAATTTTGCCTTTTAATTGCGATGTTATGCTTATGTCAATTGAATTCCGGGAGACTTGGAGAATATAGAGATTGCTTGACGGACAACTCATAGTTGGGTTAAAGAGATGTTGAACAATTTTATTTGACTTTTGTGATGTATTTTCCTTTTTCAAATTGTATGAAACTCATAGTCCGGTCAAAGAGTTGTTTCTTGATTTAGTGATTGCCATTGAACTTTATCAAATTTTTTGGCAATGAGAGAGCTGAAAATGCAAAAACTAATTATTCCTATATGGTGATCTTTTATAGGCAGCTACGGTTCTTATGAAATGAGACAAATAAATTAAGAATTTACCCAAGCACTTGTCTTTCTGACAAAAATTTGGAGAAGTTTATAGCAGAGGATGCAACAAACTTAAGGGAACAATAATAACAACGTCCTCTTATGCTTTCACGATCTAGAATTTGTTGGGAAAGAAGTGCGAAAACCTTTTCCCAAACCGGAGAGTACCTGCGAGAGGACCAAGCAATACAACGCACGAACCCAAAAACAATCACACAAAACAATCCACGCAGACACAGAGAATTTTTGACGTGGAAAACCCTTGCGGAAAAAACCACGGGACGATCGGAGTCCAACCCTGAGAAGCCTCCACTAATGGAATAGAAGAATTACACCCTCTACAAACTCCTCCCGATCCAAAATGGATCCCCACAACACTCAGAGATAAGAACAATGATTACAAGGCCACGAAGAGCGAGAACGACGAGTAGAGATTACCTGAACACGATCTCCTTCGAATAGCGACCTTCAATCCTCCGTCTTCTTCTCCGAAGTTGCAATGGCACTCTTGCCTCCTTCCTCTCTTTTCTTGTGTTACATTGCGTTATTAATTAGGGTTTGGAAATCCCAACTTAACTTCCCAATCCCGCAACCAACCTGGACCATTGGATTAGATCCAGTGGTGAAAAGTCACCCTAAAATCCGCTTCAGCCCCCGACCACACAGAGTTCGGCCAGAACTCTGTGTCGGGCAACCAACACTGGCGGACCACATTCTGGAATGGGGAGGCAGAGTTCGGCCAGAACTCTGCCTGGGGCAGAGTTCGGCCCGAACTCGGCCCCCGTGCTTCCAGCAGCTCCATGTAGCTCCATCAGCAGCCCCGCTTCCTCCCCGAGCTTCTTCGACACACGAACGGCGCTCGTCGCACTCCGGGGTCTTCTCCACATAGGTTGGGAACCCCACCCACTCCAACAAATCTCCCCCTTCACAACTATGGGGAGGATGTCGTCATCCCGACGATCTGCCTGCAGTACTCAAACTTCCCCCTTGGTAGAATCTTCGTGAACATATCAGCTCCGTTGTCATCTGTATGAACCTTCTCAAGCTCCGCGTCCTTCTTCTCAACCACATCCCGTATCCAATGATACCGAGTCTCGATGTGCTTGGACCGGCTATGAAACGTCTGATTCTTCACAAGGTAGATAGCACTCTGACTGTCGCAAAGCAAAGTATACTGCTCTTGCTTCAGTCCCATTTCCTGCAACAGCTTCTTCATCCACAACAGCTTCTTGCAAGCCTCCGTCGCCGCAATGTACTCTGCCTCTGTCGTTGATAAGGCAACACACTTCTGCAACCGCGACTGCCACGACACTGCTCCTCCCGCAAACATCATCACGTAGCCTGAAGTCGATCGTCTCGTGTCTACATCTCCAGCCATATCAGCGTCAGTATACCCAACCAGCTTCGGCTCGTCACCACCAAAGGAAAGTCTCCAACCAGCAGTGCCCTGAAGATATCGTAGAATCCACCTGACCGCACTCCAATGTACCCTTCCAGGATTTGAAAGATACCTGCTAACCGTACCAACTGCATGAGCAATATCTGGCCTCGTACATACCATAGCATACATAAGGCTCCCCACAGCTGAGGCATATGGAACCCGCTCCATATCTTCCTTTTCGTCTTCGGTAGATGGACACTACTCCTCAGTGAGCTTAAAGTGAGCCGCAAGAGGGGAATTCACTTTCTTCGACCCGTCCATCCCGAAACGCTGAAGTACCCGGTGAATGTACTTCGTTTGGGACAAGTGTAGCAGCTTGGACACTCTCTCTCGGCTGATCTCCATCCCAAGAATAGTCTTCGCTGTGCCCAAATCCTTTATAGAGAAGGCCGCGCCCAATTGGCGCTTCAGCTCCGCTATCCTAGTGGCATTCCGATCCACTAATAGCATATCATCAACATAGAGCAACAAAATGATGAAATCATCATCAGCAAAATATCTCACAAATACACAGTGTCCGACGTCGTCCGTGCATAACCATGCTCCCCCATAAACGACTCGAACTTCCTGTACCACTGTCTCGGAGCCTGCTTCAGACCATACAAGCTCTTCCTCAACCGGCAGACCAAATGTGACTTGCCCTTCTCATAGAATCCCTCTGGCTGCTCCATGTATAACTCCTCCTCAAGATCACCGTAGAGGAATGCCGTCTTCACATCCATCTGCTCGACCTCCAAGTCGAGACTGGCTGCTAATGCTAGCACCACCCGAATAGACGAATGCTTGACGACATGCGAAAAGATCTCATCATAATCCACGTCTTTTCGCTGACCGTAGCCTTTAACTACCAGCCTCGCTTTGTATCGAGGGCGAGTAGCATCATCCGTCTGCTTCACTCTGAACACCCATCGATTCTTCAAAGCCTTCTTGCCCTTTGGCAACCGCACCAGATCATAAGTGGAATTGGTGTGCAAGGAACTCATCTCCTCCTGCATAGCCTCCATCCACTCCTGCCTGTGTTCGTCTTCCATAGCCTCTGTAAAACTTTCGGGCCCTTCCCCGTCAGTCAATAGCACATACTCATTCGGTGAGTATCTCGTAGATGGTCGACGATCTCTGTCGCTCCTTCTCAGTGGAGCCACTGGTGCTGGCTGTATACCGACAGCCTCCTCCCCTTCAGGAACTGCCTCTCCGGCATGCACATCCTCCTAAGGGATACCCTGACCACCATCAGCAGGCTGATGATCAATGTTAGGAGCTACTCCATGTACTGGCTCCTCCATAACTGGATCCTCTGCGATGTCCTCTGGAAACTGCTCGAAGCGAAATGACTCTAACTCAGGCAATTCCTCAGCCTCAGAAGGTGTCTCGAAATTCTGAGTGTTGGTCATGGTCTGATCCTCGACGACCACTATGTCCCTGCTTCTGTAGAGCTTTCCTTCCACTGGGTCGTAGAGTCTATAGCCAAACTCATCCCGACCGTAGCCGACAAAGACGCATCGCCTCGTCTTCGGCTCAAGTTTGGTCCTCTCGTCCTTTGGTACATGCACGAAGGCCTTACAACCAAACGCTCGCAGGTGATTGTATGATGGCTCTTTGCCGTACCATACTTTGTCAGGCACATCACACTGCAAAGGAGCACTAGGAGACAAATTAATAACATAAGCAGATATGAGAAGAGCCTCACCCCAATAACTGTCCGGCAAGTTTGCTTCTGACAGAAAACACCGCACCCTCTCCATCAGTGTCCTGTTCATGCGCTCCGCTACACCATTGAGCTGAGGTGTCTTGGGCGGAGTCTTCTGGTGTCGTATCCCTTGATCTCTACAATACGCATCAAAGGGACCGATGTATTCGCCGCCATTGTCGGACCGAACACACAATAACTTCTTGCCCGTCTCCCTTTCAACAGAGGCCTGAAACTCCTTGAAAGTAGGCAGCACCTGATCCTTGGTCTTTAAGGCATAGACCCAAACCTTCCTGGAACAGTCATCAATAAAGGTTACAAAGTAAGAAGCACCACCAAGAGATTTTACCTTCATAGGACCGCAGACATCCGAGTGAATCAACTCGAGCAACGTCGGCTTCCTCGAACTTGGGTGACTTTAGAAAGACACCCTATTTTGCTTCCCAGCTAAACAGTGCGTGCACTTCTCCAACTTTGTAGACTTGAGCCCCGGAATCACCTTCCTGTTCACCAAGTAGCTCATCTCCTTCTCGCTGATATGGCCGAGCCGTCTGTGCCACAACTCGGTAGACGCATCACTGACTGCGTTTACCTCCTGTGCCCCCTATGCGCTCCCCTCCATATAGTAGAGACCGGACTTCTTGCTTCCTCTGGCAATCACCATCGAACCCCTGGAAAGCTTCTACTGACTGTTTCTGAAGAGACTGAAGAATCCCTCGTCATCCAACCTTCCAACCGACACCAGGTTGAAACGGATATCAGGGACATGACGAACATCTTTGAGAATAAGAACCGTACCCATCTTCGTTCTCAAATGCACATCTCCAACGGCAACCGCCTTCGACACATCTCCATTGCCCATTTTCAATACTCCACAGTCGCCTATTGTGTAAGTGGCAAATAGTGCCCTGTTGTGAGATACATGTGCTGAAGCCCCCGAGTCCACCAGCCAAGAATTTTCATCGCAGGCGAGGTTAGTAATAACCTTATCACCTACGACGATCACATCGCCTCCATGCATCGAGGCCGCCACTGTAGTGTTCTCTTCTTGCTTCCCCTTGTCGCCCTTCTTCTCTCTCTTCCAAGCGAAACAATTCCGCTTGATGTGGCCCTTCTTACCACAATGGTAACACTCTGAGTCCTCGTACCGACCCTTGGACTTTTCCCTGCTCTTGTCTCTGCCACCACCTGGACCCCTGCTTTTGCCCCTTCCGCGGCTCTCTGAAACAAGTACCTCTGAGTGGTGGGATGTGGATGAAGTGCCCTGAGAACGTCTTCTCATTCAACACCCCACTCTTGGCAAACTCCAGACTGACCACGCCCTCTGGAGAAGAAGCGATCATAGATACTCGTACGGTCTTCCACGAGTCTGGCAAAGTACACAGCAGCCACAGTCCCTGAGCTTTGTCGTCAAACTTGACTCCCATAGAAGATAGCTGGTCAACCATGCCCTGGAACTCACTCAAGTGGTCCGAAATAGACGCCCCATCCTTGTATCGCAGACCCATCATCGTTCGGATCAGGAACAACTTGTTTACCCCGGTCTTCTTCGCATACAAGGATTCCAGTTTATCCCATAACGTCTTCGCGTGCTCAATATTGGCAACGTGGTTGTACACGTTCTCGTCCACAAACTGCCGTATGTACCCACACACTTGTATATGCTCGAATGTCCAGTCCTCCTCGGATTTATCACTGGGCTTCTCGGATGCAAACACGGGTAGATGCAGCTTCTTGACAAACAGCAAATCCTTCATCTTGCTCCGCCAATAATGATAGTTTATGCCATTAAGATTCACCATGCGCACCGGCTTCGCGTCCATCTCTCCTCTCTAGTTTCTTTGTCAACTACTGACACTCCTTCTGAATTCCAGAACCTGGCTCTGATACCACTCTGTTGGGAAAAAAGTGCGAAAACCTTTCCCCAAACCGGAGAGTACCTGCGAGAGGACCGAGCAATACAACGCACGAACCCAAAAACAATCACACAAAACAATCCACGCAGACACAGAGAATTTTTGACTTGGAAAACCCTTACAGGAAAAACCACGGGACGATCGGAGTCCAACCCTGAGAAGCCTCCCCTAATGGAATAGAAGAATTACACCCTCTACAAACTCCTCCCGATCTAAATCGGATCCCCACAACACTCAGAGATAAGAACAATGATTACAAGGCCACGAAGAGCGAGAACGACGAGTAAAGATTACCCGAACACGATCTCCTTCGAATAGCGACCTTCAATCCTCCGTCTTCTTCTCCGAAGTTGCAATGGCACTCTTGCCTCCTTCCTCTCTTTTCTTGTGTTACGTTGTGTTATTAATTAGGGTTTGAAAATCCCAACTTAACTCCCCAATCCCGCAACCAACCTGGACCGTTGGATTAGATCCAGTGGTGAAAAGTCACCCTAAAATCCACTTCAGCCCCCGACGACACACAGTTCGGCCAGAACTCTGTGTCGGGCAACCAGCACTGGCCGACCACATTCTGGAATGGGGAGGCAGAGTTCGGCCAGAACTCTGCCTGGGACAGAGTTCGGCCCGAACTCGGCCCCCGTGCTTCCAGCAGCTCCCTGTAGCTCCATCAGCAGCCCCGCTTCCTCCCCGAGCTTCTTCGACACACGAACGGCGCTCGTCGCACTCCGGGGTCTTCTCCACATAGATTGGGAACCCCACCCACTCCAACAGAATTCCCGCTTGCTTCCCTGCCCAGCACGAGGGACATGTCGACGACTACGCTCTTGAGATTTTTTTGCACTCGATTGACAAACCATTTGGTTGAGTTTGTCGGTGCTGTGAGTTTTATGTTCATGGGTTTTGTTAACATGTGTCATTAGGATAATTAATACATAATTTTTTTACTTTAAAATTTGTTATCTACATGTAATAAACATTAATAATAATAATTTTTTGTATTGGAAATGTCATCAAGACTTAATGTGATAAACTTTTTGCATTGAAAAATTATTTTAGGGGATCTTAATGACAATTCCAATGCAAGAATTTTTTTTTTAATGTTTATTTCATGTTGATAATAAATTTCAAAGTAAAAAGACTATACATTAATTATCCTTGACATGTGCCCTTAGACCATCTCCAATGGTGATTTCTAAAATTGAGTTCTTATCCTACTTGGCATTGTACTTTAAGGAGATTTCAATCCTAGTTGGAAGAGTTTCTATATAGAAATTGTTTACATACAAAAGTGCTCTCAAATGGTTCTCCATTTCTATCATATGTGTCACATAGTAAAAGGACCAATTTAATGGTGTGGGGCCCAATAATAATTGTCATGAGAGATAGTAGAATTTCTATGAGAGTTTCTACAAATAGAAACTCTCCTAGAAAGTCTTCATCCTACATCATTGCAACCTAGGATAGAAATGGTGATAGAAATCACCATTGGGACAAGTTTTTTCTAAAATGGATTTCTTCCAAAGAAATAGGGAAGATAGAAACCCCCATTGGAGGTGGTCTTAGGGCACATGTTAACAAAACCCTATGTTCATTCCTCCTACACATAACACGAAGTACTTTTCAATCGTGATGAATGAAAAACTTTTCACCTGCGACCGTCTCCATTCCCAGCAATAACAACATAATAAAGATACTGTGTACCATTTTTAGGGACTCTACGAAATAAGTGTTAGTCCCGGGGCATAATTTTTCGATGAAAAACTGAAAATTATGTAACACTTCAAGGAAGGTGCAAGACAGAGATCCTTGGAGGATTCTAAGAGATGAAAACCAATGTGTTACTTTGAAGAAGACACAGAAGAATTTGTAGCAGCAGCAGCAATGAACGTCCACTAACTTTTATGATTAGATCAGAAAAGCTCTCGTTCAGAACGGGTTGCAAGTGGATAATAGAAGAATAGAAGATTCTAATTAGATCAGAGAAGAAGAAAGCCTGCTGGGGTGAATTATCACCGGCGCTCAAAGCTTGATTTGTCCCACACGAACAGCTTCCAGGAACTAGCAAGTTCGACGGAGAACTTCGGAACACTCCGCTCTTCTGACTCCTCGGATGGCGCGAACTCTGCTCTCAAAGGACCTTTCTTCTCTGCTTTGAACTTAGAGAATTCCATAAGAAAATTTTTGATACTTGTGCTCTGTCTCACGAGAGAGAAGAAAGGGACTTGATATAGGTGCGCACAGAAACTGCTCGGTATACAGAACGTTCAGGACGTGGAAAAAACTGCTCAGAACGTTCCGTAACTGTTCAAATCGTGCACAGACACGATTGAGCCAACTAGCGCACAACGTGCGCCAATTAGCGCATAATGCGCACGAACGGCGCACAGAGCACGCAATTGCGCACGCTGTGCCAACTGCGCACACGCACACTACGCGCCAACTATGCACCATCTGGCAGTGCCATCAGGTCGCGCCAATCAGGCCACGCCAATAGACAACACCAACTGGCACGCCACTGGATGACTCTGTATGCCATTAATTATCAAAATAAGAACTATAGATAAACTAGATTTGATTGCAAACTTGAAAGTACAAAAGAGAGCCTACACTACAACAAATAGGACATACAATAGCAGTTTATCTATAGCGTTCAAGCCTTCCTGCTATAGAATGTCTTCATCAATAGCGTTCATTCTGCAGTGCTATTAAAAGAGCGTACAATAGCAGTTTATCTATAGCATTCAAGCCTCCCTGCTATTATAATATCATCATCCATAGCGTTTATTGTGAAGTGCTATTAAAAGTCCATACAATAGCAGTTTGTCTATAGCGTTTATGCCTCCCTGCTATTTTGATGTTAACAGAACTTTATATAGCGTGTTATGAACGCTGTTAAAGGTATAGTTTTTTTTGGACGCTGCTTATGTTGCAAAAAAAATTCCAACACCTGGACCCGCTCAAATTTTTGGGTTTTGTTCGAAAAATTTCAATCCACTCAAAGAACCCCCTCCCCCTTTCTTTCATATTCATCATTTTTTCAACTTCCAACTCCCAAACCCTAACCCTTCTTCTCTTTTCTTATCTCCCACATATGAGAGAATTACAAATCTCTCATCCTCCTTCTAAATTCCAAATCCTAACTCGCAGGCACCCACACACAAAAGAACCCAAAATCCCTCCTCCTCTTCATTCTCCTTCTCATCTTCTTTCCTTCCACAAAGAGAGCAACCTAAGAAGACGAAGAAGGTGGAGCAGCAATGGTGCCGACCGGAGTCGACAACCACTGCAGTCGTGCCCCCCCTTGTGTGTACATTTTTCCTTCCCTCCTCTAGAGCCTCTTCGATTGGCACTCGGTAAGCCCAAATCGCCCCCAAATTTGTAATCTCTACACTCGTTTTGTTTATTTTCTCTCACAATCCCTATTGGAAACCTGGATATAATCTACGATTTCTAGAGCTTGTCCGTGTCGTTGTCCATAAAGGACTTCCAAAACTCGATACGGGAACAACAAAGCGGAGGAGGAGCAGGTTTGGGTTCCAGTGGACCATTTGTGGACATGGGAGGAGCATCTTGCTGACCGTGGGGATGTTGGGACGGACGAAGACAACAACAAAGGACCCATGACTCCGAATCCTCTATATCCTCAACGAGCATTTACGGATTCAAAGTGAGTTACTCGGTGTGCTAAATAAATGTTTGTTAAAATGTTTCAACCCAAATCCAGGGAAAAAACTCAGGCTCTTGGCCACCTCGAATAAAGGGAGAAGACCACCAAAACTAGGATTGGTACCCATGGCATCGTCCGGCTCACTGGTAGCAGACGCACCGCCTGCTGCAGGAGGTGGTTATTGTCAGGATCCAAGCGGCCTTCAGAGCCCATTTAGTCAGACTCCTCTCTCTCTACAAAACATACATATACATATCCATTTGATATTTATTTTTACATATTTATTTTCTTCTTGTTTTTTACTCTATCTGGAGATAAATTTAGTTATGTGTCACACTGGTTTGCTTGAAGGCCGACTATTAGCGGATTAGTAGAGTAGGTACCTCATGCCTTGAGTATAATAAATGTTGTTTCCAACATGTTTGAGAGACTTATATGATACTAATAGCTTTATATGTTATTTTCATTTCAAGGTGCAAGAAAAATGATGCTTGAATAATGGGGTTAATGGTTCATTAAGAAGACACACTATTCTTAGTGTTGTTTTCCATTGTTATGATAGATTGACTGGTAATGAACAATAGCATCACTAAGTTGTAATATGGCCTTTAAAATATACCATACACTGAAATTTGATTCTATAAAAAATATGTTATTTGACTATATAATTCCACAAGAATGTCTAATTTGGAACTCAATAATTCTCTTACATATTATTTGGATACCCAAAAGGAGAAAATAAATTCATACATTATGTTTGGCAAGAAAGTAGGTCAAGAATTGGTGTCGGGTCCTTGTCATTGTGTTGCGTTTCACAGCTATGACAAGTAGTTTGATATGTTTGTGGAAAATCTCAAATTTTCCTCCCATCTGATTAGCAAGGTAGAGATAAGGAAGGCCTATCAGTTTTTTTCCTTACTTTCCAGAAGAGACTACCTTTCTCTTTAGGTATCTTGTTCTAACTAACTGAACACAATCTTTATTTTGCAAATTTTGCTGATAAACTTTGTCATACTAGGGAGTTTAGAAACCAGGTATACCTTCTGATTTTTTTAGGTTCTTATGTAAACATCTAATCTCATAAACATATTATTTAACGATAGTGGATGTTGACTACCTTTTTTTACTTATTTGTTGTCCTCAAGAGAGACCTTCATTGTATGAGTTGCTTTTCTTCTTTAATAACCTGTATATCTTATATTAGGTACCTTATGAATTTTGGTAAATCTGATTTGTCATGTTATAGTATTCTTTACTACTATGTTTCAGCACCGAGTTTAAACTTAACTTTGTGCAAATATTCTTCCTACACTCCCATTTGATCAGGATTCATGTTATCATGTTTACTTTGCTAATAAGTTGTCTAGTGTCAAATTTGTCTTTCCTTTTTTTGGTAGCAATATGCTAATTTTGCACATACTTTTGGTTACATATGTCAAATTTAATGTGAGCTTGGGAATCCTCCTCCTATAGTAGACTCTGAAGATCTGCTGCAGGACCTGAGGTTAGTTAACTCTACATTTAATGCATCTTCTTCTAAAAATATTTTAACTGATGATCCTAAAATATTTAATGTTGTGTACTTGGATATGGTTAACGTTTAAGAAATGTTACAGGTAGTCAGCCTCATTCTGAACTCTGTTTACCTTCTTGTGCAGGCTACCTTGCAAGGTCCTTGTCAGGATTTGGGTATTCCTTTCCGGAAGTCAATGCTCAAGTAAGAAAATAAATACTGACACCTCTAGAATTAGTTTAAGATTAGAAACCATATTTAATTAATAAATATTCATGAGACATAATATGAGTAATGTAATTTGAGAAAATTTACCCTTTTCCTTGACTTTACATTCTGACATAGTCTAATGTGGAAGTTCTTTTACAACAAACAATGAGACATGCTATCATTATCTTCCATTACACCATAATGTTTCTCTAGTTCATATGGGAGTACTTTTACAGGTGGAACCTAGTTCAAAACCAGTAGATGGAATTTGGGCTCCATGGTGGTATAAAAGTGTACACAAGTCAACAGGCTTCAAAACACCAAATCCATATTCCTCGGTAAGAGTTCTATGAATTAGTTTTCATGATTCGAAATTGTAGAACAACATATGTAACAGTTTTGATTAAATAGTTTTGACCAAGATTCATTTGATAACCATGGCAAAGAAATTTATACTCTTAATTTAAGTCACGAAGATATACAATTTAGTACTTTCAAAGATTTCAGACCATTGTTTCGTGAGTACTGGTAGCCTGTTGATCTTCTGATCAAATTATTGTGCAAAAACTGTTTCTCGCATACTGCTTGTGTTTTCTTTTAATAAATTTTTTGCTGAATTGATAGGGTAAGAAAATCCTAATATTGGTATCGATTATCGATAGGGACATGCCAAAACAGATAAGATAGGTTAGTGCCATTACGTATCCGTATCGACTAATACTGTAATCTTGACATAGATACAACAAATCTGAAAAAACCTTTGTGTTGAATCCAAACTTTATTGTACTTACAACCCATGCCACAAAATTGAGTTTTGTGCTGAATCAAATCTTTATTTTGGAAAATTTTCTTGTTATGCATTTTGGCATAAAAGTTTTCATTTTTTTTTGATGTTCTGATTAGAATTGCATGGTGTGGTCATTAGTTGGAAGCTAAAATTTAAGACTGGAAGATATAGGATTGAGAGGCCCATGTAGGAAAAATTTAAGCTTTTTTTGGCTTTTTTTATTACTTGAAGGTGCTTCCTAAATTGTGATGATTCTTGAGTTTTTTTTGTTTATGTTGCTAAATTAAGCTTTGTGTTGGATCCAATGTTTATTTTTGGATAATTATGGGTACACAAGGATGACTTGTATAGATTTTAGCATAAAGTTCTAATATTCTTTTCTTATATATGGGTATAATTACAAGACTTGATCTTTAATTATAAACGAGTAACTATGTTTTTATCACAGTGATGCAATTCAATTTAACAAAAGCTTCTAAGTTAAATCAATATTTGACTAACTATTTGTTGTAGATAACTCTTGCAGTTTAGACGGTAACAAATTTGTTTCTGAGACATTCAACAGAGGCCGGTTCCTCCAATTTGGCAATTTTACCTAAAAATGGAGTTAAAGAATGTAAGTTTGCCATTACATGACTATTTTTGAATTATAAATACCAGAGGAGTAAAGCTTATGGAAATATCAAAGAAAGTAAAAGATTTTACTTCCATGGTTCCTAAATCCTAACCTGGGGGAGAACGACATCATCACTAGTGAGTGCAACTGCGAAGGCAATGTTGATAGCTTCTTCCCCAATGGTGGTGAGATAAAAGGAAATTCTTCCTTGCCTTTGTGCTGTAGAAGATGGTATCCATGACTTGTAGAGTGACCATGTTACTGTACATCTTTTGAGCAAGTAACTCATTATTGCAACCTATATGCATTTGTTGCTTCTTATGACTGATCTCTTATTATGGTTCTGGTACTTGCACTTAATATTCTCTTTTATGTTGGAAGAGTATACGAGAGAGTGCCAGGTCTTAATAGTTGAGATTGTATTTAGTGACTATTTAATCAGCTTATCAGGATACATGATCATGTGTCGACTTATTTTTTATATAATAATATGTTTTCTTTTCAATTTTGTGTAGGTTGGCGGATAAATTTTTTATCGTTTTGGATATCTAGAAGGAAAGAGGCGATCGAGCTGCATTTTGGCCTACAAATTTTTTTTTATTATTTTGGACTACTAGGCGTACAACAACTTTTTGTACATCTTGAATGTTTTAATGACAACTACTTTTTGTGCATCTTGAATGTTTTAATGAAAAATGTTCATATTTTGGCAAACTTTTTCTACATCTTGATTGATCAAAATGGAAGTTGCGATTGAAATTGTTGAAATCAAAATTGTAATTCAGCATGAATTTTTATGGTTAGCAGATTTATAGCAAGTTATTCAGATATGAAATTATGTAGCAGATTTACAGCATTCATAATATGTTATCATTCATCAACAATTCTTGAATGTTATAAACCATCTACAGCATTCATGAACGCTATAATCCATCTACATCATTGATGAACGCTATAAAGGATCCATAACATTCACAAATGCTATAAACAATCCACAGCATTCACGGACGCTATAATTCATCTACAGCATTCAAGAACGCTATAAAGCATTCACAGCATTCACAAACGCTATAAACCATGCACAACATTCACGAACGCTATAATCAATCTACATCATTCAAGAACGCTATAATGTTATAGCGTTCACATACTATAGTGGGGGCAATTATAGCGGACGGAATACGCTATAGAAGACTTTTTATAGCATTCTGCGTATGCTATTGTAGGCCATATTTGTTGTAGTACTAGAAAGAAATCCTAGGAAATAATCTAAGTATAATTGTTTAGTTTTGAATCTGGGGGGTGACGGTGGAGGCTCGAGAGAAGTGTAGAAACTCTGCCTTACTCTTTGGACTATCAGACACAGTCTTTGCTCTTGAGAAACTTTCCAACCCTTAGCATGGGTGTGGTACTCTGCTATTTATAATGATTTCGGGATAAAGCATATTTTGGGCCGTATAGATGGCCACGTGGCTGTAACAGCACATGAAAACTCGGTCTTTGGCTGCTAGCTAGTGGTTTATTGAGATTTCTTTGTTGCAGCAAATCTGGATGGTTGAGACTTGGTCAACTTGCTACGTGCCCTATCACAAAATAGAATCAATTTGTTTGAGACAGCAAATGAGAGGCCGCATGTAGTTTGGGGCATTTTGGACCGCATAGGTCTTCTTTGTCCTCTAGTGCTTGGCCATGCTGGGCTGCATAAGACTCATGCGGCTCAGGTCTCAATTTTCCTTAGCCACATGTCCTACCAGCAGTGCCACCAGTCCGCATGAAGATTGGAGACTTTTCGGCTGCATAGATCCTGCAGTCTTGGCGAACTACTCAGTTATATTTTGTCATTCTGGACCGCATAAGGCTCATGCGGCTTAGGTCGCAGTCTTTCTGGCCACATAGCACCCCTGCGGACCATGCCTCAAACCGTATGAACTCTCACACGTGGGCCCTATGCTCAAACACGTGAGCCCTTTGTCTGGTGACATGACACTTCTTGTCTTTTTAGAAAGGTCACGTCTTATCTTCATCTTTTTTATCAGGATGTGTCAGAGTTGTCAGAGTAGCTCTTCCTTCTGTGGCCCAAATCAATCTGTTTGAGATAGCAATGATGGGACGCATGGAGTTTGGGGTATTTTGGACCGCATAGATCCTGCAGACCCTTACCTTCTAGCATTCTCATGCCTTCCAAGGCAGTCAGAAAAGAAGGTTGCTAAGTCATGCTTTGTTATTTTGGGCCGCATAAGGCTCATACGGCTCTTCCTTCTGTGGCCTGGATTAATTTGGCCGTAGAGTTGTCCTAGGGACCTTCATTCTGCGGCCTGAATCAACTTAGCTGCATAAGACTCATGCGGCTCTTCCTTCTACGGCCTGGATCAACTTGGCCGCATAATGCTTGTGCGGTCAACAATGATTTTGAGAGAATTTCATTTGTCTCTCTCTTGACTTCTCGATGAAGATGAATTTGACCAATCCTCCTCCTTGGCGAGTGCTGGCACTGCAGATTATGGATCTCCTTGTTCGAAGAAGATTTGATGACGAAATCCCTCAAAAGATTGTGATGCACCGAGATGAGGCAATGCGCCTAACTGAAAAATATGAGTAATGTGTCTAGTTGAGAGTAGGCCATTACGAAGTCTTCAATTGGCATCATGCTTCCGAAATGATGTCGAAAAGGCACAGGAGGTTGCGGTCGCTGGAACGCAAGCTGCCCTGGTGGTGGAGCCACTATCTTGTGGCAGCAGTAGTTGATGGCGACTTGGGTGCAGTGATTCATGGAAAGGGCTCCTCGCACGCCATGGTTGCTTATCTTTTCTTGCGTTTGTGAATGACCACCTCTCGCAAGTCGAGAGCAGATTGATCTACCTTTGCATCTATTTTGTGGGCCCGGGTATCCCGAGCCCCCGGGTGCGTAGGTATCATATTAATCCCTGATCTGAGGCTAGTAAAAGCACTTGCTCTCGATCGTTGTAGGGAGACATTTGGGACCTTCCCTGTCCATTTTTCGCAGAGGGCTGGACACGGGAGGTTCTGTACAACTTTCCATCAGGGGTCTGTGTAACAGTTAACGGTACCCGTTGACGGTCAGTAGATTGGACAGTTGACTGGGCTTGTTGAGCCCGTACTGCCTTAGACTTCTTCGATTTAGCACCCGAAGGTGCATAGTAGGAAGAGTCCAAATTGGAAGCTTCGACATTCTCAATGAGCCGCATGGGGTCTAGCCCGCAAGAGATTTGCCCCCCTGACTTGGTTCCAGCGCGTAAAATGCACCCTAGTGGAAAGGAGACTTTGGAAGATGGCTCGTTGCTGGTGCTAAAGCACCCGAGTCGACTCTGTACAGCTTAACCTCGATTGCGTACATGAATTTCAGTGCACATCTCTGGTTTATTGCTGGTATAGCACGTTTGGGCCACATGGCCCATGTTGCCTTGGATTTCTTCGTACTAGCCCGTGAAGGTGCATAGTACTCAGAATCCAACTTTATCCTTACCAAAATGGCGAATGAAGAACTTGCAGCCGATCCAAAAGAAGAAGAAGCACTGTCGCAACTTTTTGTATGCCGAACGGGCTCCCTGGATAACGGGCTCCCTTTTTTTTATTATATATATATATATATATATATATATATATATATATATATATATATATATATATTTGGTGTCCTTTTCAAAGGAGACAACGGGACTCTATATATAGAATGAAATGAGCCCTTTCTTCTTCTCCTTTCCGATGTGGGACTAAAAGCAATATCCTCTTTTCCATGCTTCTATAAGACCCCTTTCAATGTTTTCAAATTGCAAATTTGGAATACTTTGAATAAGAAGCATGGATAGTAGAGCTGTTTAGGTGTGACAATCCTATCAGAGGTTGCATAGACGTAATAGGTTTGGGTACTTTTGCTGGGAATTTTATGTAGACTTATCATCCTTGGCGTACCTTGGTTTTAGGTACAGATAATAAGTTGAGAGAGGGAACCAACATATTCACTCAGAGGTGATATGGACGTAGTAAATATAAGGTTGATGGTAGAGCTTTCCTACTCAGAGGTGCTATGGACGTGGTAGGAGTGAACTCGGTGAGGATACACTGAACAACTTAGAGGTGATATGGATGTGGAAGTTCTATGATTGATGTGCCATACCGCAGGGGTTGTTGCACGGGGTGTTTACTCAGAGGTAAGGTAGACGTGGTAAACATTTGTTTTTAGCACCATCTGCTTTGTAAGGGATAAGAAAACAACTAGAGGTTATGTGGATATGGTTGTTCTACTACTGGGGAGTGAATGCAACGAAACAACTGGGCTCCAGAAGCATATGATTGTGAGGGAAGGGGTGCTTGTACTAGAGGGTCTAATACAGCATTTGTGGTTGGCAGAGGACATCCCACTAAGGGATTTTTGTGGACCTATTACCTTTTTATGCACCTGTGGTGCGAGTAATAGATTTGAACAATTTTTGGTGGACCTATTACCCTTTTGCGCACCGGTGGTGCAAGTAATAGATTTAAACATTTTTTGTGGATCTATTACCCTTTTGCACACCGGTAGTGCGAGTAATAGATTTGAACGATTTTTTGTGGACCTATTACCCTTTTGTACACCTGTCGCTGGAACACAGACTGCCTTGGTGGTGGAGCTACTGTCTTGTGGTAGCAGTAGTTGATGGCGACTTGGGTGCAGTAATGTCCTGGAAAGGGCTCCTCGCACACCAAGGTTGCTCCTCTCTCCTTGATTTTGTGAATGACCACCTCTCGCAAGTCGAGAGCAGATTGATCTACCTTTGCACCAATTTTGTAGGCTCGGGTATCCCGAACGCCCGGGTACGTAGGTATCATATTTGCTCCCTCATCTGAGGCTAGTAAAAGCACTTGCTCTCGATCATTGTAGGGAGACTTTTGGGACCTGCCTTGTCCGTTTGCCGCAGAGGACTGGACACGGGAGGTTCTGTAGAACTTTTTATCAGGGTCCGTGTAATAGTTAACGGTACCCGCTGACGGTCAGCAAATTGGACAGTTGACTGGGCTTGTTGATCACGTACTGCCCTAGACTTCTTCGACTTAGCACCCGAAGGTGCGTTGTAGGAAAAGTCCAAATTGGAAGCTTCGACATTCTCAATGGGCCGTATGGGGTCTGGCCCGCAAGAGATTTGCCCTGACTTGTTTCTAGCGCGTAAAATGCACCCTAGTGGAAGGGGGACTTTGGGAGTTGGCTCGTTGCTGGTGCTAAAGCACCCGAGTCGACTCTGTATAGCTTACCCTCGACTGCGCACATAAATTTTAGTACACATCTCTGGTTTACTGCTGGCATAGCACGTTTGGGAAGCATAGACCGTGCTGCCTTGGATTTCTTCATACTAGCCCGTGAAGGCGTGTAGTACTCAGAATCCAACTTTATCCTTGCCAAAATGGCGAATAAAAAACTTACAGCCGATCCAAAAGAAGAAGAATCACTGTTATAACTTTTTGTATGCCGAACGGGCTTCCTGGATAACGGGCTCTATTTTTTTTTTTATTATATATTTTTTGTGACCTTTTCAAAGGAGGCAAGGGGGCTCTATATATAGAATGGAATAAGCCATTTCTTCTTCTCCTTTCCTATGTGAGACTAAAAGTAATATCCTATTTTCCATGCTTCTATAGGCGCCACTGGGCAGCGCCAATTGGTCAGCGCTAATTGGTCGTGCCATCTGACCGTACGATCGGGCTACGCGAACGGGCTCACGATCGGCTGAACTGAGGCTCGCACAACGAGCGCAACTTAAACGTACTATGCGCCTAGCGACGATGCTGACATGCTAAGTGCAAAGTGTGCCAACAAAATACCACATTACGTCTCATGAGCCCATGAGCCCGAGTCTGAGTCCGAGTCGCTAAGCCCATGCGGGGCTAAGCTCTAATGGAAATAAATTTCCAAGAGAAAAAAGTATTAATGCTTTACTATGGAGTCTTATCCTTAACTCCTAGTAAAATCACCCATATGGTTCCATCCTTAGGGTCATCACCCCATGTGCACATCTTAACAACATACCAAGTATATATTGATATACAACCCGTGGTGCTTTTCTAATGTGGGACTAAATATCACTAGGCATGTATTGAAAGTAATCTTTCTCTACATGTCAAGAAAAAGCTCCAACAATCACCCACATATCTCGATATATGGATTTGAGTGTTCCTTACAGTAATTGTCCATCATGCATTAGGAGAGATGTCGCTAACGACTTGAATCTTCCTGCATGGGTCAAACAACAGACTAAAATACGAGAATTGACTAAGCCTTGAATTATACACCATAGCTGCAATTCTTCTTACTCACATAATGTAGTCACATGTGCTTCTGGCTGCACATTAAAGGCCCTGTGCCAGCCTGGTTTCAATGTATAATTTTAGGCGTCTACAAGTTTACCCTCAAGAGACGGCCAGATATCTCTGTCTATACACTATAGGTGAGTTATTTATTAAAGAGACATGGTATGAAGCCTTGCGCTTCCCTTGCGGTGCTAAGCCGCTATGACATGGCCTAAAGTCGAGGCAATACCCCTAACCGGGAACCTCATCATAGAGTCATACGACAGTAGCATGAGGTCACAAGCCTCTTTGTAGTGCCAAACTACCCAGTATGAAGCCTTAGGCTCCCTTACGGTGTTATGCCGCAACGACATGGCTTGCAAGACCGAGGCTTTACCCCTATTCGGGTTCCTCATTGTGGTGTCGTGCCACTGTAACATAGGGACATCCTCCCCTTTTAGTGCTATCTATCCCTCTTTAATTTTATCATACAACATTAGGCTACCTGCCTATTTATGGTGCTACGCCGCTATGACTTGGCTCGCAAAACCGAGACATTATCCCTAACTGAAAACCTCATGGTGGAATCACCCCACTATAGCAAGGAGTTACACTTCTTGTAATGCTGTGCTACCGTGCTTCCTGTAAAGCACACCAGGCATTCACTCTGCCTGAGAAATCATTAAGGCGTTTAAGCCATCCTCATCACAGGATCCGTTTTCTGCAAAAAAATATATAGTAGACAACAGTGGTTGTAGGTCCATAACCTTTCCATGCCACAGAGAACATGTATCTACTATTCCTAATATTTTTCCAGTTAGTGGTCTTCCCTTGAACCAAAAGCTGGATGCCTAGTAGATTTCTCTTTGAACTAATAGCATAAAACTTTATGGTAGGATTGCAATAACATAATATCAGAATGCCTTCAAGCCTATTTTACTTGTTGTGTCATCGAGCAGCTAGTGCTTGAGGCCCTTGGTGAACGGATCCGCCAGGTTCTCCTGACTCCGAACATCAATCACTGCAATAACACCTCTCTTGCTGAGATCGTGTATTATCCTGTGCTTTAACCACACATCCTTTTCTTTCCGTTAAAGAGGTCATTTGATGCCACCGCTGCAGTTGCCTGGTTGTAACAGTATATCGGAATTGCCAGTATTTGAGCCATGACCACTGGAAGATCATACATGAGCTTCGAAGCCATTATGCTTCCTCCGCTGCGGTGTCAAGTACAAAGAACTCAGATTCTATGGAGGACGAGAGAGAATAGTCTGCTTCTTCGACTTCCACGATATAGCAGCTCCACCTATTGTGAAAGTAAATCTACCTGTGGACCTCTCGCTCTCCAACTCTGAGCATCAGCTGGCATCACTAAAGCCTTCTACTACGGGCAGATCTCTGCTGTAGTGCAATGCATATGTCTGAGTCTTCTTGAGATATCTTATTACCCGTTTTACAGCTTTCCAGTGCTCAATGCCTAGATTGCTCATGAAACGACTCAGCATTCCCACGGCTAAAGCTATGTCAGACCTTATGGCAGTAGTACCGTACATCAAACTCCCGATGATGCTTGCATACTCCAGCTGTCTGACACTTTTTCTCAAATTAGCCTTAACCTTCGATCATACTTGTAAGCCGAATCGATCATTGGAAGATCCTGATACCCATAGCATGTGATCATCTTTTCAATATAATAAGACTGTGACAGTGCCAGTCCAGTACCTGTCTAGATTATCTTGATGCCCAAGGTCACATCAGCTTCCTCCAAGTCCTTCATAATGAACTTGGTAGAGATAAACTTCTTTGTCTCCGTGATACAGCCCATATCTATACGTAGGATTAGCATATCGTCCACGTACATACAAACGATCATACCTCTTCCGTCAACGAACTTTGTGTATACACATTTGTCCGTCTCGTTGACTCTGTAGCCATTTGACCTTATAACCTTGTCAAACTTCTTATACCACATCTTGGGAGCCCGTTTAAGACCGGACAAGGATTTTACCAACTTGCAGACTTTGTCTTCAAGTCCCTTGACGACAAATCCCTCTGGTGGTTGCATGTAAATCTCTTCGGTCAGCTCACCATTTAAAAAAGCCATTTTCACATCCATCTGAAATATCACCAACTTACGTATTGTTGCAAGAGCAATCAACATTCTGATGGTGGTCATCCGGGCTACTGGAGTATACGTGTCAAACTAGTCGATCCCCTGCTTCCGAGAAAATCCCTTGGCTACCAGGCTAGCCTTGAACTTGTCAATAGTTCCATTTGCTTTCATCTTCTTCTTGAAGATCCATTTGCATCCGATGGGTTTTGCTTCTTCAGGAAGATCAACCAACACCCAAGTGGTATTAGAGGTGATTGGATCAATTTCATTGTCTATCGCCTCTCTTCAGAAAATAGCATCTCTGGTCTTTATCGCCTCATCATAGGTAAGCGGATATGCTTTCATATGATAGGTGACAAAGTTATTTCTGAAGTCCTTCGGTCTTCTTACACGCTTAGATGACGGCTCAGCGAGCTCTAGTTCAACCGTTGTTTCAACAACAACATCTTCTTGGACTACATTCTCATTGAAAGCTTCAGTTTCCTGCACACCCTCAATGTTCTTCAGAATATTCGCAAGAAAAATGTTCTTATGCCTTCCAAACTTGTCTTCAAAATATTATGCGTCGTGAGATTCAATAATATACTTTGATTCAATATCAGGAAATTTTTGAGCATTACTCTTCTTGGCATAACCCAAGAAGATCGTCTTCGTAGTCCTTGTCCCGAGCTTCTGAATCTTCAGATCTGGAAGCTTCACATATGCCAGACACCCCACACTCAAATAAAATTCAAGTTAGGTATAACTTTGAACCAGAGTTTATGAAGAGTAATGTCCGAAGTTGCATGAGGCACTCTATTTAGAATAAAGTGGCTGTCAATACAGCTTCTCTCCAACAGCATTTTGGAAGACCCGCAGTCAACAGCATTGAGTTAATCATTTCTGTCAACGTTCTGTTCTTTCTCTCTGCTACTCTGTTAGATTGAGAAGAATACGGACCAGTAGTCTCATTGATAATTCCATGTTCTTTACAGAATAATACGAATTCATGAGACCGATACTCTCCTCCTCGATCACTTTATTCTCTTGAGTTGTTGTCCAGTTTGCCATTCAGCCTCGTCCCTGAACTCTTTGAACTTCTTGAACACTTCATCTTTAGCCTTCAGTAGGTAGACAAACGCGTACTTTGAGAAGTCATCGATGAAGGTTATGAAATAGTTCATCTCGGCCTTTGTAGAGAATGGTTTAAAGTCACAGATATCAGAGTGTACCAACTCCAGAAGATCTGTGCTTCAATTAACCCGATGAAAGGGTTTCCTTGTTATCTTCGTTTGAGCACAAAGTTCATATTTCTCTACCTTACCCCCACATTTAGAGATAAGTCCTAGACTAGATATTCTGTTAATTTTTTTACAAGGAACATGTCCTAGTTTATTATGCCACAACTTAAGAGTATAAGCAGAATGAGCGATTGATTAACAACATTAGACTAATTTACAAGCTGAATTTTAAACATTCCTAAGGTATAGAAAGCTTTCCCGAAGTATGTTTCCTTTATGGACATCACCATCTGGCGAGCATTGATGTCCATCCTTAGGCCTGCATTATAGAGTAGGCCTTTAGAGATCAGGTTCTTTGCGATAGTAGGTATATACTTCACACCTTGAAGCATAAGAGACTTCCCAGAAATCAGCTTCAACACCACTGTCCCGATCCCTTGCACTTCAGCTTGTGCCTAATTTGCCACCATAACAACTTCAGAAGTTGGTATGTAGGTGGTAAATCATTCCTTGCTTGAGCATACATGGCATGTGGCACCAGTGTCTACCCACCAGTCAGAGTCAGCCCCTATACTGCAGTGACCTGCACAATCATTGCAACAACATCAGTAATCATTTAGACCTTACTAGGCTCACCTTGCTCTGATTACTTGGGCTTAGATTTGCATTCACTCTTAAAGTGGCCCTTCTTGCCACACTTGAAACAAGGCATCTGGGGCTTTGCCTTCTAGTTCTTAAAGGAAGTCCCCTTCACTTTTAGATTATTGGGATCTTTCTTCTTGCCATGGAAAGCTGCCTGTTTTATCTTGTATTCCTTGGTATGAACCAAATTGGCGTTAGCTATCTGTTTGGACACTGCATCCACCTTCAGTTGAGCCCTCATTTGATCCTCAACATAGATTTTTTGTAGGAGATCTTCAAGACTGATCTCCAACTTCTTTCTATGCATGTTTGCATAGAACTTGCTCCATCCAGCGGGGACCTTTAAGACGATCCCTCTAACAACAAACTTGTCGGTGAGGGGCATCGCCTCATCTTCCAACTTCTGTTGCAGCTTCAAGAACTCCTTCACTTGCGGCAGCATAGACTTCTTATATTCAAAGAGCAACTTATGATATTTTTCAACGATAAATATCTTGCTCCTATCTTTGTCATCTTCGTACTGTTTCTCCAGAGACTCCCAAATCTCTCTAGCAATTGTCTTCTTTGAATATGATTCCTCTAGGGAGTCCTCCATAGCATTTAGGATTAAAAGCCTACAAATGCTATTCTTCTTTCTCCATTTGGCCTGATTTTTAGTAGCAGCAGTAATTGCGACTGCAGATCCAGTTTCTGGAACAGTAGGTTCTTCCTCGATTAACACGTGGTCAACTTTGAAATGTTAAAGATTGAGAGTAAATTTCCTCTTCCAGACTTGATAGTGCTCTCCTTCAAATTACTCTAACTTGGTGAAGTTAGGATTGATTAGTGAAGCATGAAAGTTTTCCATCTTGTAAAATCAAGCTTTGAGATTGTTAGTCCCGGGGCATAATTATTCGATAGAAAACTAAAAATTATGCAACATTCAAGAAAGGTGCAAGATAGAGATCCTTAGAGGATTCTAAGAGACGAAAACCAATGTGTTACTTTGAAGATGACATAGAAGAATTCATAGCAGCAGCAGCAACGAACGTCTACTAACTTTTCTGATTAGATCAGAAAAGCTCTCGTTCAGCACAAGTTGCAAGTGGATAATAGAAGAACAGAAGGTTCTGATTAGATCAGAGAAGAAGAAAGCCTGCAAGGGTAAAATATCACCGGCGCTCAAAGCTTGATTCGCCCCACACGAACAGTTTCTAGGAACCAGCAAGTTTGATGGAGAACTTCGGAACACTCCGCTCTTCTGACTCCTCGGATGGCACAAACTCTCTCAAAGGACATCCCTTCTATGCACTGAACTTAGAGAATTTTGTTAGGAAATTTTTGGTACTTGTGTTCTGTCTCACAAGTGAGAAGAGAGGGACTTTATATAGGTGTGCCCAATAACTACTCGGTTTACAGAACGTTCAGGACGTGGAAAAAATTGCTCCGAAGGTTCCGTAACAGCTCAAATCGTGCACAGACATGATTGAGCCAACTGGCGCACAGCGTACGCCAATTAGGGCATAGTGTAATGCCCCGTCCCGCTCAGTCAATCGGAGGATTCAAAATGTCGATGGTGTTCGGACTTAGCCATGCAACGGCTGCTCGAAGACCCGCTCGGTTGAGGCGACTCCTCGTTCAGGTGGTTAGCTTCGGTGAACTTGTCTCAGCTTGGCCTTCGTACTAATAAAATGAAAGTTTTTAACTGCACAAGTAGGCTTGATAATAAAAGAGACGTATCCATATATCTAAGAAAATAATCCTAACTTGAGTCGATTGAGTTAGAACATGGAAAACATCCCACGGTCGGCTTAGAAATATTGCACGATGGCCTTCAAAATAACACTCGATCCTTTGTCCCGTGGCTTGGGAGAAGGAAAGTCGGTCTTCGCCACAAAGTTATGAATTAGCCTAAGTCATAGGTGTTGCCCGCATAAATGCTTAATAAAGCATGCACGGTCCTATCGTCCAAGGCTTAGCCTAGCCTCTGCTCGTCCCATGGGTTAAGTTGCATTGCACGATTAGTGGCATAAGTCAAGGCACCCAAAGAACTTGGTTGTTCAAGTCGAACGCATGCACGGCACATTTCTACAATACAAGGCTTGGCATAGCCCTTACTTGTCCCGCTGGTTAAGTTGTTGCACGATTAAGTTAGGCAAGAGTTTTGTTGTGCTGTCGAAGTCATAGCAAGCACAGTCCCATATTTTTGTTCGCTTAGAAAATAAGTTGGTTTAAGACACGAGCCACGGTAGGTTCAAAGGTAAGTATGTCACGGTTAAAGAACACATGTTTAGTCCAAGTTAAGCTGGAAGACAACGTAGTAGTCGTTTCTTGGATTTTAAAAGGATAAAAAGTTCACGCGACTCATTGTCGCCGAGATCGGTCCCGCTACTTGGGAGTCTCGATAGAAATCACGCAACTGGTTGTCGTCGAGATCGATCCAGCTACTTGGGAGTCTCAAAAGAAAGTTCACGCGACTGGTTATCGCTGAGATCGGTCCTGCTACTTCGGAGTCACGATAGAAAGTTCACACGACTGGTTGTCGCCGAGATCGGTCCCTCTACTTGGGAGTCTCGAAAGAAAATTTACGCGACTAGTTGTCGCGGAGATCGGTCCCGCTACTTGGGAGTCTAAATAGAAATATGGAAAGCACGATCATGAATAAAAAAGGACATGGTAAATCGAGTTGAGTCTTGCAGGGTCATTGGACAACTTGTCGATAAGGATGGTTTTGTTCCTCGGACGGTACCTGCAGCCACAAGACCGGTCTGGCCTAAGAGGAACATGCTTGCGGGACCCTCGGATTGTGTGTGACCTGGCCCGAGGGGTGCGCCGTAGAGCGGGTAGTATGGGAAATTCGACGAGATCGTGCCTCGTTGTATACTAACGTACCGTATTATCCAATGAAGGTCGAAGTATAGCTTGTGGTGCTAGTGACCCTTTCATATAGATAAGTCAGCATAAAAGCGGCTATCCGTATACATACCTTAAGCGAGTCAATATGTGTGATCACGATTTGAGTAGGTTATGAATTATTTGCTTGGTATGCAACACAGTCGATAAGTCTAAGATTTAGCTATAGCCAAGGCACGTGCTTCGGCACGAGATGTGGGTCGACTAATGAGTTCGTTGGCACAGAGTGCATAGGTTAGAGTTGAGTCGTTTCAAAGTTAAGTCAAGAAGGGTCGTAGGGCAAGTTGGTTAATAAATGTAGGCCTATTCGTGAAATGAATAGAGATGAAAAGATTGATGAGTGAATAAGCATGTCTTTTCAAAGAATGGTCGAATCGGTTCCCGCGACAGACAACAAACGGAGACCTATTCACGAGATAAAAAGAGATGAATGAAAGAACATGCATTTTCGAGGAAAGTTTGCTTCGGTTCCCGAGACAGAATGTTTGGCCTTTTTGTCTATAAATAGTGCGGAACTTTTGAGAATGTTATCCACACCTATCTCTTCATCGCAAATGTCTTCCGAAGATGCACCCAAGGAGGCTGAGGCCATCCCAAAGATCGAAGCTGCCATCGATACTCATTCCGACGAGCCTTCGCCACCTATTCAGCCCGAAGTGGAAGAAAGCTCGGCTATTCCTGAATCAAAACAAGACATTCTTGCCAAACTGGTGGAGCCTGGAAGTACTGACTAGGAAGAAGCTCTGATGAAGGCTGCTTGTGAACTACTGGTGTCATCGGACAATAATGTCTTTGAGCTTCTTGTGAAATATGTTTTCAATCAAGAGGGCTCTGGTCCTCGTTAATTTTATATATTTTCTTCAGTCTGAGTTATACAATAAAAGAAATTTTATTTATATTCTGATTCTCTATGTTAATATCTCTTTGTCTTCAAACATGATATTTCTTAAGAAATTTACCATTAATGGGCATCATGGCGACTCGACCATCCATACCAGTCAATTGATAAGCTCCATTGGAGAAAACTTTGTTTACAACGTAGGGTCCTTCCTACTTCGCTTCGAATTTGCCTTTGCTAATGTGCATTATAGTCATATGACGTCTGACGGTTAGAACTAGTTCTCCTTAAATGTTCGGACTTTAACTTTACGGCTGAAGGCTTTTGATAGACGAGCTTGGTATAACTCAATATGTTGTTGAGCTAGGAGCCATTTCTCGTCAAGCGCTTCAAGCTCTTGAAGTCTCAGACGATCATTG
The DNA here is from genome assembly GCA_029216955.1 of Iris pallida. Classification (NCBI taxonomy): domain Eukaryota; kingdom Viridiplantae; phylum Streptophyta; class Magnoliopsida; order Asparagales; family Iridaceae; genus Iris; species Iris pallida. The sequence goes on along the minus strand of JANAVB010016799.1, from coordinate 3,294,352 downwards.
TTTTCGGTTGTGAGTTCATTGGCAATGGCAATCCTTAGGGAAGGGATCTGGATTTCTAATGGTAAGACGACCTCGCATCCATATACCAAAGAGAAATGTGTGCAGTCTATAGGAGTACGTATAGTAGTACAGTAAGCCCATAGACATTCTTAGAGCTTTTTACTCCAGTTCTGTTTGTTAGTAGAAACAAACTTCTTGAGGAGTTTGATGATGGTCTTGTTAAATGCTTCTGCCAACCCGTTAGCTGCAGGATTATAAGCTGTAGAAGCAATATTATTGATCCTGTTGTCATCGTAGAATCGAGTGAACTTCTGACTGATGAATTATGGCCCATTATCATAAATGATTTGCTGAGGAACACCGAATCTTTAGATCACATGATGCTTAATAAAATTGATAACACTGCTTGTCTTGACCTCAGCTAGAGGTATAGCTTCAGCCTACTTTGAGAAATAATCAGTTATGGCTAATATGAACCGATGACCTCGAGACGAGGGAGGGTTAATAGGACCAATGACATCCATGCCCAAGCTTCAAAGGGCCATGATGTTGCCGTCGGGTGAAAATTCTGATGGTTGATGGATAAAGTCAGCATATCTTTGGCATGCTCGGCACTTCCTTGCATACTCGATTGCATCAGATACCATCGAGAGCCAATAGTAGCCCACACGGCGAATACGATCCTGTAGTTTAGGACCAGGTTGATGTGCACCACAAACACCGTCATAAGCTTCACGAAGTATTTATTTTCCTTCCTCTCCTGCGAGACATCGTAGGAGTAAGCCATCAAATGTTCATCGGTAGAGTGTCTTTGTAGCATGATTACAATAGAATCTGAGTGACCGTCGACGAATTATTGTAGCCCCCTTAGGATCTTCGGGTAAGATATCATGGACCACGAAGTCTATGAAAGGAGTCCTCCATGTTGGCACAAAATCACAGTCAACCAAATATTGATACAAATGACGATATGATACTTGTAATATTTTAATACGACACATGAAGACTGAACTTAGTACAAGACGGACGACAGCTCATACCTGCAATGTTCAATGTTTTGAGTCTGTATTTTATACTTTTATTGAGTCTAGACATATGTAAACTGAGTCGTACTGAGCAATTTGAGACTTAACCTATACCTATACCTCAAACCAAAAGCCCAACAAAAATCCAAGTAGCCCATTTACCCATTGGACCAGTTCTGTGCTCTGGAGACAGAGTTCGGGCCGAACTCTGCCTCCACACAGAGTTTGGGCCGAACTCTATCTCCTAAAATCTAGGACCCTAATTTTTAGGGTTGGCTGGTTGCAAGTTGTCCAACGGCCAAATTTTTGAATATTTGACCCAGAATTCTGGCTGAGTTCTGCCTACCTGGTATCCTATAAATAGGCCTTGAATTCTCTCATATTCATTCATCCAATCTTTTCTTCTCTTCTCTCAAAAGCCTTATACAAGCCATACCCTTCTCATCTACTAGCCACAAGCTCCCTAAGCCTCAAAGTGCTCAGTACTTTTCAGTTAGGAGTTTGTGTAAGAGTTCAAGAAATAGCTTGGAAAATTCTAAGCATTGCCACTGCGATCTCTGTAAGAAGTTGACGTGCTCTTTTGAAGAAAAGGCACGGGGTGTAACTACTATTTTACAAATAGTGGATTTAATCCTGAGCTAGAGTTCTCAGGCCTGGACTAGTCCTCCACGAGGAAAATCAGGTTAAAAATCGGCTATGTTTGCGTATGCTTTCTCGCTCTTTATTATTTCCGTATTTACTCTGATTATTTACTATTGGTGAAAGAGTTTAATTTTTTATTGGGCATTATTGTCATAAACTCTATTCATCCCCCCTCTAGAGTTGCCTATTTATTCTTCAATTGGTATCAGAGCTCTGTTCTCTCAACAAGGACTAACATCCTAGAGCTGATCCATGGCAACCACACAATCTATGATTTCCAATCACGGTGAAGGGCAATCCACTCATAGGCCTCCCCTATTTGATGGAACAAACTACACCTATTGGAAAACAAGGATGAGTTTTTATCTCAAGTCGCTAGACTTCGACCTGTGGACCATTGTTACCGATGGTTACAAAAAGCCCGCCAGGATAGTTGTCAATGGTGATCTCGTTGAGAAACCCCACGACAAATATTCTGACGAGGAGAAGAAATAGACGGGTCTAGACGCGAGAGCTATTAATGCTTTATTTTTTGCAATAGACAGGAATGAGTTTAACAGGGTCTCAACATGTACCACCTATCACGAAGTATGGAAACTTCTAGAAGTGACGCATGAAGGAACCACCCAAGTCAAGGAGTCAAAGATAAGTGTCTCACTCAAGAATATGAGGCTTTCAAGATGAAGCCAAATGAGATGACCACACAAATGTTTACAAGATTCCTCAACATCATCAACCCCTTGTCTTCTCTCGGCAAACAATATAAAAATTACGAGAAGATCCGCAAGCTACTTAGGGGGGCTACCAAAGATTTCGAACCCTAAGGTGACAGCCATCATAGAAGAAAATGATCTCACGACTATGTCCATGGAGACTTTGATGGAAAAGCTGATGACTCATGAGCTTGACCTCAAAGACTTCGAAGAACCTGCTCCTAAGGCGAAAGAGATTGCCCTTAAAGCTCACCGACGAAGGGCTGATCCTGAAAAGACGGATGACGACAACTCGGAAGGTGATGATCAAGCTCTCCTTGTCCGCAACTTCAAGAAATTCCTTCGCTTCAATCGAAGAAAGGAAGAACCGAAAGAAGATGACGAAGAAGAGCCAACATGCTACGGTTATAAGAAGACTGGACATGTCTGAAAAGACTGTCCATTTGCAAAGAAGAGTAACCGATATAAGAAACCATACAAGAAGGCTTCCTCAAGAAAATATGCCAACACAAGTATTTGGTATGAAAGCGAAGCTATGACTCCGAGGAAGAAAAGGACTCTCCTCAAGACACCGCCAATGTTTGCCAAATGGCTATATCCGATAAGGTAACTAGCAAAACTCTTGATGATTTTACTTTTGATGAACTTGGCGATGCATTCAATGATTTACTCAATGACCACAAGAAAGTCATTGGTAAATATAAACATGCCAAGGAAAAGATCAAAAGTCATGAAGTCGAGATTCAAAAACTCTCTACTTTGCTTGATAATGTTAGAGACACTTCACCCACGGAAGTCACGAATGAGGTGTCGAAGCTTAAGTTAAGCCTACATGATGCCGAAGCACGCATTGAAAAGCAAACACTCGAGATCACAGCACTCAACACTGAGCTTGCTGAAGAAAAGAATAGACACAAGATTTCTATTACTAAAATATATGGTTTGAATGCTAAGGTTAATGAACTGCAGGCTGTCTCTAAGAAATTAGAGATTAGATTGGAAAAACAGGTTGCTCAACCTCAAACCCTATCACATGAGACACATACAAAGCACAACACTACTCATACTAGTCAAACACGTCATCCACCTGCAGTACGCAATCATGCTTACATGTACACCCACTTTCATAAAGCACACAAACCACATGCACGTAGAAATAATTCTCATAACTATCATTCTAATATGACACTTAATCACCATGCTACACATAGATATAATCATCACTTTGTTGCACATAAACAAAATCACCACCATACTGCATATAGATATAATCATCATCCTGCTGCCACATATAATCATCATCATGCTGCTCTATACCACTCTTACCATGCAACATATAGACATCATCATCATGCTACTCCACACCACTCTTGCTTTGCTACATATAGACATCATCAACATGCTCCTAACATAAATAGGAATGCTATTTGTACTTATTGTGGATTACATGGACACATCTCACCACAATATAGAGTTAGGAGATTAGTAGATAGGAATATATATGCATGGTTGCCGAAAACTAACTTTTTAGGACCCTCAAGAACTTGGGTACCAAAGGTCACATCTACTCTTGATGTAGGTGGACCTTCCCTCCTCAACTAAGAGTAAGTGGATTCTCGATAGTGGATGCTCATGACATATGACGGGAGACGCAAATCTTTTCGCATCACTATCGATGAAGAGAGAAGGATATATATCCTTCGGCAACAACCTAAAAGGGTATATGATAGGTAATGGTACTATTGGTCATTCTCCTTCTCCTGTAATAAAGGATGTCTGCCTAGTGACCGAGTTAAAGCATAACCTGCTCAGCATAAGTCATCTTGCTGATCATGGATATGATATTAACTTTGGACAAAATAAATGCTATATTTATGATAGGTCAACATGAGACATCGTTTTTGAAGGGATAAGAGAGGACAACATTTACATTTTCTATCTATCTAGATATACTAACAGTGCAGGAAGATGCCTCTATGCTCACAAGGATGAGAAATTACTGTGGCACCAGCATCTTGGTCATGCCAACATGGATATTATATTCATGTTATCGACTAAGAAGCTAGTTAGAGGCTTGCCCGACATCACATTCAAGAAGGACACGGTATGTGCCGAATGTGAGTTGAATAAGGCAACCATGTCTTCATTCCATTCCATAAATACTGTAAGCACTACTAGACCCCTGTAATTACTGCATATGGATTTATTTGGTCGTAGTAGAGTAGCCAGTCTTGGTAGAAAACTCTACGCTTTTGTTATAGTAGATGACTTTTCTAGATTTACTTGGGTTTTCTTTCTTTCAAGCCAAAGTGATACTGTTTTTGTTTTCAAAATTTTTGTTAAAAAGGTTCAAAACGAAAAAGGCTACATGATTACTCGAATCCGAAGTGATCATGGAGGCGAATTCGAAAATACTGATTTTAAAAAGTTTTTAAAAAGTTTTGTGATTCAAATGGTTTTGATCATGAGTTTTCTTATCCAAGAACTTCTCAACAAAATGGTGTTGTGGAGCGGAAGAATAGAACTCTTGGTGATATGGCTAGAGTCATGTTGAATAAATTTTCACTTTCGAAATATTTTTGGGCTGAAGCTGTCAGTACAGCATGCCACATTTTAAATAGGGTGCTCATTCGTCCTATTATGAAAAAAATACCCTATGAGCTTTGGTTTGGAAGAACTCCAAATGTTTTATATTTTAGAGTTTTTGGTTGTCGATGTTTTATCCTTAACACCAAAGACAACTTAGGCAAATTTGATGCCAAAGCTGACGATGGTATTTTTCTTGGCTATGCTGCCAAGAGCAAGGGATATAGAGTGTTTAACGAACGCTCATTAATTGTGGAAGAGTCTACAAATGTGACTTTTGATGAGGATAACAGTACAGCAGCTACTCTTGATGATGATGTTGAGCCATCAACTTCTACTTCGATGAATACCACCACCGAAACCAATTCTCTGGAGGGCTTGCCAAAGAAATTCTCTTTCAAGCCGTCACATCCAGAAAACTTGGTAATAGATGAGGTTTCACACGGAGTAAGTACTCGATCATCATTAAGAGACTCCATTGCTAGCACTGCCTTCATTTCACAAATTGAGCCTAAAAATATTTTAGAAGCTTTTAATGATGAATTTTGGATTTCTGCCATGCAAGAGGAACTCAACCAATTCGAGAGGAGCCAAATCTGGGAACTTGTTCCTAGGCCGGCCAATCACTCGATTATTGGCACTAAATAGGTTTTTAGAAACAAAGTAAATGAAGATGGTTCAGTTACACGCAACAAAGCTCGTCTACTAGCTCAAGGATACAATCAAGAGGAAGGTATCGACTACGATGAGACGTATGCTCTTGTTGCAAGACTGGAATCCATTCGGATGTTTTGCGCATTTGCTAACTTTTAAAATTTTAAATTATTTCAAATGGATGTTAAAAGTGCCTTTTTAAATGGTTTTATTAAGGAGGAAGTTTTTGTAAAACAACCCCCTGGTTTTGAAAATCACAAATTTCTCGACCATATTTTCAAACTCAAGAAAGTGCTATATGGCCTCAAACAAGCCCCTCGAGTTTGGTATGAACGCCTAAGCAATTTCTTGCTTGAAAAAGGTTTTTCAAAAAGGAAAATTGACACTACACTGTTTATCAAAAGTTTTTAAAACACTATTCTTTTAGTGCAAATCTATGTAGATGATATCATATTCGGCTCGACTAATGAAAATCTTTGCCAAGATTTTGCTAAGTATATGCAGGACGAATTTGAGATGAGCATGATGGGGGAGCTCACCTACTTTCTTGGATTGCAAGTCAAACAAACTTTGCAAGGAACTTTCATCAGCCAGTCTAAATATACAAAGGATATGCTGAAGAAATTTAATCTTGACAACGTTAAACCAATCAGCACCCCTATGGCTACTTCGACCAAGCTGGAACCTGATGAAAGCGGCAAACCTGTTGACCAACGTAAGTATCCAGGTATGATTGGTAGTTTACTTTACTTAACTGCTAGTCGTCCCGATATTATGTTTAGTGTTTGCCTGTGTGCTCGTTATCAAGCCAGTCCTATGGAATCACACATGTCTGCCGTTAAGCGTATCATTCGATACCTTAAGGGTACCGTTACAGTGGGCTTATGGTATCCCAAATCCACATCCTTTGACCTTATTAGTTATTCGGAGGCTGATTTTATGGGATGCAAAGTCGACCGTAAAAGTACAAGCGGCACGTGTCATTTATTAGACAAGGCTCTAGTCTCTTGGTTTAGCAAGAAGCAGAATTATGTCGCACTATCCACAACAGAAGCTGAATATATTGCAGCTGGTCGTTGTTGTGCACAAATTCTATGGATGAAGCAAATCCTTGAAGACTACGACCTTTCTTATATGTACATTCCTATATTCTGTGATAACACTAGTGCCATCAATCTCACTAAGAACCCTATATGTCACTCACGCACGAAACACATTGAAATACGTCACCAATTTTTGCGTGATCACCAGCAAAATGGCACTATTAACTTAGAATTTATTGACACTGATCATCAGCTAGCAGATTTCTTTACAAAACTACTATCCGAAGAGTGTTTCAACTTTCTTTGTCATGAACTAGGAATTTTGGATGAAGCTGTTATTCATTAAAATAACCTGCATAAATATCGAGTATATCTTGATTCTTTATGATAAAATTGCTATGGGTACAAGCCGAAAGGGCCCTTCTAACAACAAGACGTAAAAGCCTAAGTGACACGGTGCACTAGTCCTCAAGACTACCGCTAGCTGGGATCCGGCCCCTGCAGCTACCCCATGGCAGCTTCAAAATATTGAATTGTGGCATAATTCCTTATTTATTACATGGTATATTTTATTTATCACATGCTAAAATTCAAATTTTCAAACTTCACTTTGATTCAGCATTCACTTATTGCTATTCTCTACTTAGTTTTCTAATTTTATATATGCAACCATCCATTACTTTATTTCTTTTAGTCTCACTCTTTTTCAACTTTATTGTTTTAGCCTAATTTCTATTCTGGCCAAAGAACCCAGAATTTGGGCCGAACTCTGCATTATCCAGAGTTCGGGCCGAATTGGGTCTGGTTCTTCCAGAACAACAAGCGGGCTCAGCCGCTGATCAACTTTTCATCCAATGGTCCAAAATTGCTCCGACTATTCGAACCCTTACACTTAAAACCGGGTTCTCCTCTTCTCTCTCCTCCATTGCCACCTTCTAAACTTCTCCAAACTACTCCTCTTCAAACCCTAACCCTAGTTCTTCCATCCTAGTGCATCTTTCTTCTCAAAATTCAAGGAGAAGGATTCTCTCATCATTCTCTTCCATCCTTTATCAACAAATTGAGGTATATTTTCACACTTCTCTCCATCTCAATTTTTTTCATTATTTTATGGCTCCCAAGTTGTTCAATAGAGGGAAGAGACTTCGAACCGAGGGTGCCTCCTCTTCGAATGCTCCGCCTCGTGTTGAACAACCCGTTGAACAACCTAACCAACAACCTATTCACCCGTTGTTCAATCCACCTCGTCCACTCGACCCCAACACGTACGATGACCGGATATTTGTATCACTAGACGCTTACAATGAGTGGTTTAGTAATTTTCTATCACGTCCCGTGTATGCGGGTCATCCTATAAATTTTACCATCTTTTCACAATATGATTCATTATTTCATGATCTTTGTCTTGATGAACTTGTCACTACCACTTCCGTTATTTATCTCAATGCCATACAAATGTTTTATTGCAACCTTATTCATGATGATACACATCTATTTTCACGTGTTGCCGGCGTTGATATTTCGTTTGATGATTTTGACTTGGCCGAATACCTTGAAATTTCGGCGCCAAACTCATGGGAGAAACTTGTCGAAGCTCGCAAGTTTCAATTTCCCGATGGGTCATCCCTAGAAACTTTTAAGGATGACTTGTGTACCCCTAACACACGTCCACGCAAGCTTCTCGCCATGTTTCTCAATCCTTACTTTTATGAACTTCATCGCATTGTCTTTAACACGATTCTGCCCAAAGCGGGATCGACTGATGAGGTTTCATACTTTGAAATCTCTGCTTTGTATTACCTCCATTTTTATGTTCCTTTTAATCTTCCACGTACCATGATGGACTGGATGATTAATGCTAGGAAGAAGCCAAGATCCTTGGTTTATGCTCTTTATCTTCCTATGGTCTTTCATGCCTTTCGTGTCCCTCTTGATGAGTACCAATTCCTACCTGCCCCTGCCTTTCGATATAAGGCACGACGGCTTCAGGCGGCGATTGGCTCACCTGCTGTGTTTGAGCACTCTAACGATGAACCTGACGCACCTCCTCTTGGACAGGATGCGCCTCCTCCTCCCGCTAGTCTTGAGTCACTACAGACTATGCTTCACGATCGATTCACTTTAGAGGATGATCGCTGGACTCAGCTTGACTACCGTAACACCCTATAGATGAGTGCCATCAGCAACTCACTATGCGATATTCGGTACATTATGTCCTGGCATCCTTCTATGCCTATTCCTATGGAACGGGACCCTGCTCGCGATGGATACCGTACCGATAACCCTTGGGTTATCCGCTACCTGGATCCGGATGCGGCTTTTGTGGACCCTCGTCGTTCCTTCACTGATCCATCCGACGACGCTGGACCTTCACGAGCTCCGTGATGGATGTAGATTTCTACTTGCTGCTGCTGCTGAGGATCGTAGTTTATATTTTTCTGCATTTTGGATTTTTAGTTGATGTAGTTGTTTTATTCTGCTCTTTGGTTGTATTAGAACTCTCTATGTGACTCTTGAGACATTTTATTCTGCCGTTTATCAGTTTATGCAGTTTATTATTATTATTTTTGGTGTGCTTGTCAGTTATTATTTCTGGTTGTTTGATAAAAGCCAAAAGGGGGAGAAATATTTTGCTATATTCATATACATCATCATATCATATTTTCTAGTATTGTGTATCTGTGCTTTGGGAAAGAATATTTTTATCAGGACAACAGGAATAGAGCAATGTTTTCAGGGGAGCTATTGCTAGCTCTGCAATGATTACGGGGGAGCTACGCTACTGCTCTTTAATGTGTCCAGGTATGAATATTGAATATACAAATATCATTTTGTCAATTATCAATATGGGGGAGATTGTTGACACAAAATCACAGTCAACCAAATATTGATACAATTGACGATATGATACTTGTAATATTTCAATACGACACATGAAGACTGAACTCAGTACAAAACGGACGACAGCTCGCACCTGCAATGCTCAATGTTTTGAGTCTGTATTTTATACTTTTATTGAGTCTAGATATATGTAAACTGAGTCGTACTGAGCAATTTGAGACTTAATCTATACCTATACCTCAAACCAAAAGCCCCACAAAAATACAAGTAGCCCATTTACCCATTGGACCATTTCTGTGCTGTGGAGACAGAGTTCGGGCCGAACTCTGCCTCCTAAAATCCAGGACCCTAATTTTTAGGGTTGACAGGATGCAAGTTGTCCAACGGCCAAATTTTTGAATATTTGACCCAGAATTCTGGCCGAATTCTGCCTACCTGGTATCCTATAAATAGGACTTGAATCCTCTCATTTTCATTCATCCAATCTTCTCTTCTCTTCTCTCAAAAGCCTTATACAAGCCATACCCTTCTCATCTACTAGCTACAAGCTCCCTAAGTCTCAAAGTGCTCAGTACTTTTCAGTTAGGAGTTTGTGCAAGAGTTCAAGAAGTCGCTTGGAAAGTTCCAAGCATTGCCACTACGATCTCTGTAAGAAGTTGACGTGCTCTTCTGAAGAAAAGGCACGGGGTGTAACTACTATTTCACAAATAGTGAATTTAATCCTGAGCTAGAGTTCTCAGGCCTGGACTAGTCCTCCACGAGGGAAACCAGGTTAAAAATCGGCTGTGTTTGCGTGCGCTTTCTCGCTCTTTATTATTTTTGCATTTACTCTGATTATTTACTTTTGGTGAAAGAGTTTAATTTTTTATTGGGCATTATTGTCATAAACTCTATTTACCCCCCTCTAGAGTTGCCTATTTGTTCTTCACTCCAATCTTCACTGATAGTACAAACTTCAACCGAATTGTTGAATTCCATGTTTGAGTTGTTGACTTTAATATTTAAGTTATTCTCGACGCAAAATAACTCTCTATTATTGATGACGATCATTTGTTGCCTTCTTACTGGAATTGCTAACACTGCTGCAAAATTAGCGAGTGCATCAGCCTCTGTATTATACGCTCGGCGTACATGCTCGATGAAAAAGCCATTGAATGAAGTAGCCATCCTGATCGCTGCATCATGATATGGAACCAGATCTTGATGTCGAACTTCGTACGTGCCTCTAACTTGATTGACAATCAGTTTGGAGTCTCCGTAAACTTCAAGATATTCAATATCTAATTGTTTAGTTAGCCGGAGACCGATGAGTAAGGCATTATACTCAGCCACATTATTGGAATACGACTCATCTAAAGAATAAGCTCTTTGAATAGCTTATCCTTCTGGTAAGACGAGGACGATTCCAACTCCAGCAACAATAGCACCTTTTGGTCTGATTCTGGATGCACCGTCAAAGAATAGACGCCAGGTAAGAATTTCTTCTGAAATCGTGTTTGTGACCACCACTTTTCTAAAATGAGGATAATTTTGAACTTTTGTAAAAATTTATCATTCAATATTAATAATAATAATTTATGGTGAATTTTAATTAATTTAAAACTATTTAAATTAGTGTATTATGATTTTGATATTTTGCTAGTGTAACCTTAGAACTGTTTAGTCTAGAGACTAACCATGACCTTGGAGGCCTAACCCATGTGATTAAATTAGCTAATTACCACTTTTTAGGCTAAGGGTATTTTGGTCATTTTGTGACTTTTAAATTATTTAAAATTTTGATTAATTGGTGAATATTAGATTATTTTAATAATATTTAAATTAATGTATTATGATTTTGGTCATTTCTTCATATTTTAATATTTTGGGATTTTTTATATTTTAATATTGATTTTATGGGATTTGTTAAGTCGGGTTCTATTTTTATTTCGTTCCGACTTGTGTTAGTGACCCGGGTAGCTTAGACTCTAGACGGGATCCCAAGATTAGTTAGTCATGGCCCACAAACTCCACTAATTAAGTTAGTAAGTTTAGACTAATTCCACTTGTTAGATTTGTTAAGTTAGAGGCTTAAACTTAACCCTTTTGATCTCAAACTTGAACCTAACTTAAAATTAACCAAGGAGGATAAACCGTCGAGAGAGGGATAAACCCTAATCGTCGATACAAACCTGCCGCCACCACTGCGTTCTGCCTCCTGCGCACGCTGCGCCGACCCCGACGGTGCGAGACATCCGTACCAGTTGTGGCAGCGGTGGGGCATCACGACGTCGCACTCCGGAGAGCCGACGTATCGCGCACAGCCATGCACAGCGCTGCGCCTGTGAGTGAAGGCCGCCAACGGCGTCGCGGACGTGCCGAGGTACTCGAGGCTTCCATCGAAGACGTTGACACGCCGGAGACGCTCCTTTCCGTGGCCGAGTGCACCTCCCAGCCGCTGTCCAACTGCCGGGATCTCCGCGTACACCACGCGAAGAAGAAGGAGCAGCCGACGTCGATCGTGTACACCTGTTGGAGAAGCCAACAACCTTGGTAGCTTTTATGGGTAAAATTACCTATACACCACTCCTCTCTATACTACACATGTCCATCTACTATGCTAGTAGATAAACATTTAGCTTAGATAGGTCTTAAGCTGAGCATATCCCTATGAAATATATTAGATGTAGGTGTAGTAGGTATATGAATTAAATATTTTCTTATAATATAAAGGACCTGTAGGATATATACATGGGTTTTCATGCCCCACTAGTTTGTAGAAAAAAGAGCATCCATGTAGTACGTTCCATTTATATATAAATGCATGGTTTTGGTAATCAAGGAGAGAAGTAATATCAGTAAGTTTTAGATACAATATATGCATTATTATCATTGGTAGTATTAATATTTTCATTTCTTTTTATTGATATTATTAATATTATTATCAGAATATATATTAATATTTCCTTTAAAAATATATATATATATATTATATATATTACCTTTATGATATTATTGAATAGGGCACTGACTTAAACAATAATTTATAAGATTTCTAGATATTTTAAATATAGTTTGTTATAAAATGGTATTTTGTCAAAATATGGATTCTAACCTTAAAACGATATCTTGGCTTTCAAGGTAATCATCTAAAATGTATTTTTGATTTTCTGACAAATAGAATATGTGGTTTCAAGTAGGAATTATATCTTCTAAGATAGTTTATAAGCAATTCTCTATATAAATATGTATATTGATTAATTTTATAGGTTAATGGTGACAAAACATTACATTATTAATATTAATTATGGCTTGACCAAAAACTATATCTTGACAGAAATAGGTTTTACTTCATAAACCATTTTTCTAGATTTTCTAATATTTAATTAAAGTATTTTGAATAATAAAAGCAAAGTTTAAAAAGATTGTAATTAATTTCCTAAATAATTATATTTATTCATATAGATCCTTTTATCAAGTCTTGTTCGTATTAATCGCACAACCCTAATCCCTAACCACTCTATACCAACTTTAGGCTAATCAGACCATTCTGGACTCAACGGGCGATTTTGTGCACGGCCCGTTGGAATCCAACTTAGGACATACGGTTGGGTTCGTATCGGAAAACTGGATCCGTAGACATATAGTTTGACGACTTTAGAGACCATTGACTCTGGCACGCTTTTTGGTGCAAAGCGGGTCCAACGGCGGACATCATTTTTGCCCGAAATTACCATTTTGCTTCTGTGTCCAGAATTGGACGTAAGGACAGGCAATCCTAGCTAATTGGACTATTCTGAGATCATTGGTATTGTTTATTTCAGCTTTCGGGGACTATTGTATGGGTTTTGACTATAGTGGCACATTGAGTAGTTCAGATTGCCGGTTTCACCAGCAAAGGACCACAGGCGAGTACAGTTTATTGTCTGCATTTCGATATTGATTTTTACTATATTTCATTGGTTGGCCATTGGTTATGTGATTATTTTCTATTATAAATTGTTGAGTCGGGAATGAGAAGTACCAAAGATATGTGATCTGACCATAGCCCGTGTTAGACATTGTAGCCCGTGTTTACTTTCTGCAAGTAGTGTAGCCCGTGTTTACTTTCTGCAAGTAGTGTAGCCCGTGTTTATTTTCTGCAAGTAGTATAGCCCGTGTTTATTTCCTGCAAGTAGACATTGTAGACCGTGCGGTGTAGTGTCCCAGACTGATCACATATCAAAGGTACTTCTAACGGTGGAAAAGTATATTGGTCTATTTATTACTATTGATTTTTCTTACGGCTTTACTGTTATTTTAAAAACTCATGATTGATGCCTAACCTTTGTCTTATAGTCATTTTCTTTATTTGAAATTACATTCAGTGAATTGTGCTCGTTCCATTCCTGACTGGAAACCAATATTTTCAGGTTAGCCGTGGATTCATTTAGCTTGGGGAGTGACGAGAATATTTGCAGACAAAGCCTAGAGACTAGCTAGATAGTTGAGTTGTAGTCATTCATTTATTTGTACACGTTTATATTTTTCAACAAAGGTAAAACTTGTGATCTTGTAAGTTAAATTAATTTTGTGAATGAGTATTATTTGTGATTTTGATCTTCATGGCCGTGACAGCGTTCTACCGCCGACACTGCGGCGTAGGCTGGCTTGGACACGTCTCGTATCCGTTTAAAAAAAAATGGGTGCGGGTCGTGACAATTAGTAGGAGCCTTATTGGGCTTTCTCCCAAGGCCCAAATAGGACAATGATGGTAGCCACTATAGGTAGGTTAGCCTCTCTTCCTTTCATTTTATTCCATCTTGCCTCTTTTCCTTCACAAAGTGTTCTTCCCTAAATTAGAGAGCTTCCCTCTTTGATTTGATTTCCAAATCCTTATATTCCTTTATGAAAACTTTCATCCAACCTTCTCATACTACCCAGGGAGAATACTAGCAAAGATTTGGAGCAAAGTGCAAGGAGGAGTGTCCATTTTGGAAGGATCTTCGTATCGGAGCCGTGTCCTTGAGAGTATTATTGGGATTCAACTTCCAATAGGTAAAACCAACCCTCTAAATTGTTTTCCTATGCATATTAGTTAGTTTTGAATCCATAGGATCCGCCCCCATGCATATACCCCTTTAGATTCAAGTTTGAGGCCATTTGGAGCTCTCTAAAGCAAGTTAGATTTGTATCTTGTATCCTACTTATTAGATCTCAAATTAGGACATCTCATGTGTTTTGTTAATGTCTAATAGGTTTAATTGTGTTTTAATTTCAGTTTTAGACATGTTAGAGGATGGATTGATGTTAGTTAGGATGGTTAGAATGAGTTTTATTTGGTTGTCCATGGTTAGATCTAAGTGGTTTAGTCTACATGTCATATTTTTAGCCTCAACTTGTCATTTTAGTGTCTCTTTATATAATAGATTGTTTTGTATATATATAATAGGTATGTTAGATATATTTCATATATTTAGATGTGTGTGAATATGTTGTTAGTGGTGTGCTTGTGTTAGAGGAGAGGGGAGTGTGGTTTGATGTGTGTCTTGAGTGGTGTGGAGAGTGAGATGTGTTTTTTTGTCCAAACAACCCAAATTCGTCATAATATTCATCCACGTTTTTAGTAGCCATAGTAACTTAGAAATGTCATAACTTTTAGCTTAGAACTCCGATTAATCTTCCTTTTTTTTAAAAGAACCGTATCGAAGTTAGATTTCCAAATACAAATATTAATAGGTCAAATGCATTCTAGAACTTTCTGTAGAATTGATTGAGTGTCAGCTGTACGAAAGAAGAATGTGTTTCGGTGTTTTCGCAATTTCGGGAGTTTTCGGACACGAAAATGTGATCCGTTTGAAGTTTCGAAAAGATAATACGAAGGGCTAAAACATTCTATAATCCTAGAATTTTGTGAAGGCCCAATTTGTACAGTATTAATTTTAAGTAGAAGAGTGACTATACAATATAGGCATTTTGTGTAACCTGTGAGCCAATGTAGTATGGATATTAAGTGAACATAGGTATCATAGGTTGTCGAGTATATGTATGATATAGACATATATATATATATATATTATAGGAACGAAATCGTAAAGCAAAATACTCTAGAGGGGGGTTGAATAGAGTAGGCAGCGGAATATTGCTAATTAAAACTTGTTAGCAGTTAGATCACAGAAATAATAATAATCACAAAGTAAATAACTTTAAAGAAAAGAATGATCAGAAGGCAAACGTAAACTCAGAGATTTATACTGGTTTTCCTCTTGTGAGGACTAGTCCAGTCGGAAGAACTCTAGCTTCTAGTTGAATCCACAATTGAAAAATCCTGCAAGTTTTCATACGAAGTCCTTACAACTTCTACAGACGCGAGCTTTGATACGAAGAACTCAACCAACTTCAGTTTTGAAGAGTCTTTCTTCAATCAAGCCTCTGATTACAATTTCTTTGAAATCTTCTAGACCGCACCGTACCGGCAAATCGACTAGAGAATTGTAACTGGCTTGGGATTTGAAAATGGAAGCTTTTTAGAACTCTTTGAAAGAAACGTAAGCTTTAGAAGAGAGAAGATAAAAGTGAATGAGTGTGTTTGAAATGATCAGAATTCCTCTCTATTTATAGTTTTTCCAAAGACAGAACTCTGACATAATTCGGGCAGAATTCGGACAGAACTCTTTGTAACAAACCGCAACTAAAGGGAGACCAAGTTCAAAATCCAACGTTCACATAACATTCACCTTGGCAGAACTCTGGCCGAGTTCTGTTAGGGTTTGGTCAGATTTATTTTGTGAATTTTTTTTTTTGGCTTTTTGAAAATCCTTCAGAAGCTTTTTGTAAAAGTAGATTTTTTCAAAAACATAGGTCATTTTAAAAAGATAGGTCAGTTTTTGAAAAACGATTTCGGACAACCTATTTGCCAGTACGACTTGGTGTACAATGTATTCCTCGACTCAATAAAAATAAAAATTACATTACGTAAGGAAATACAATCTTGAGTGGCAAACAGAGCTTCGGTCTTGAACTGAGTCGATATCCAATCTTGATCAGTGTCCAAAATATCTTTAGTAAACATCTAAATTGATTCGTATATCGAGACAGAGATTGATCAATTATTAAAATCAGGTTTGACCATGACCAATGGGCCAATAATCTCCCCCATTTTGATAATTGACAAACCTTGACCGATATAACATCTTTGGTCTTTATCAATTCAAAAGTGTACTAAATATATAATAAAAACTTGTTCATGACATGTATTCATGAAGATATTAGATCTTATTTCTCCTCCGTTGTCACTTAGCGAAACAATTGCAAAGAGAAAGCTCCCCCACAATAAATGCATAAGTAACAATCAATGAAGAAGCACAAAAAATAGGATTAAATTCATTCAACACAGGCATGGTATAAACATCACAGACAAAAATAAGGGAAATAAATTTTCACAGGCATTTTATATGGAAGCAAAAATAAAGATAATGCTATAATAAAGCTGAATCAAATAAAATATTAAACTAAACATGTCACGACCCGGTCCCAATTTCTTAGGTCGAATCGGATCATGCCCAGCCTGCACCGTTGTTGAGACGGCGGCAGTAAGCTGTTCAGTAGCAGGTAACCATACAACACAACTATATTTGTCACAACTCAACATCGGAAAATAAAACTTTATTAAACTTTTACAATGAAATAAAAGATACAACTTAAACCATTTTCTACATACATCATGAATAAAAGAAAACTCTAGGCAAACAGCTCATCAGTCTCGAATTTTTCGTCTTCTAGTTGGGACCTTGGAAATATCCCAGAACAAAGCCTCATCAGTGATACCTAAAATGTTAGGTCTCCAGTCAGGAGGGAGCAAAGTACAATTCATGCTAATTTGAAACAGTTAAAGTAAATAACAGAATCATGCAGTTTTAAACAGTTTGAAGAAAGAATAGTTTTCAGCGGTAGAACAGTGTGATTTGAACAGGCAATGAATTATGACCGGCTTGGGATGTACAGTAGTATCCTAGCGATACGATATGGCTTATCCCCGTTTGTGTGAGGGGTAAGCTAATGCAGTTACAGTAGTTACAGTTGGCTTTGGTCATAATCATTACTCTATTCCCCCAGTCCCAATCAGTACAGTAATCACAATCAGTACTCTCCAAGAGAGTTTCGTGTTTGCATCGTGGTTTAAACATGCAGTAAAACGATTATAGAAATAACTGTAAAACTAACACAAACTATACTTGCCTCAGGAAAATGACTGGAGAGGTGGACGACTCCGAGACGGAAAGTTTAGAGTTGTCCTCGAATTCCTTCATTCGAGAGATAAACTCAGCTTTCAGGTCAACCAACTTAGCTATGCTAGTTGTAATCTCTATTTGCGTCCTAGTCAAATTTTAGTTATTTAATTAACCAAACACAGAAAAATACGGTTATTAAGTGCGTTGATTTAATATGAGGTAAAACGATTATTTAACTTTGAATTCGGAAAAAAAAACTCGTCGCTGCCAGGTTATTTATGAAAACTTGGTAATTTTTGTAAAATATAATATAAAACTAATTTTCTTATTTTAGTGAGAAATACGTAATTTTTATTTAATAATAAACTTGTCAATTCTCAAGTGAGAAAACATTAATTAATTTTATACGAAAATACCTTTTAATCGTTTTAATCGCTAAACATCGCAAAACCAGAAAGACAAGAAATCTAAGCTATTACAGTCACAGACCAGCCAGTTGGGCTTATGCCCATTACAATTTATTTTCATAAATTGAAATAAGAATAAACTGCCGTTAGTCCTAACTGAAAATATTAAATAAATGTAAACAAAAATAAATAATAAAATAATGATAAATCATAAGTCTCAGATAATGGTCCGATCCTCATCTGGCTAATTGTCTCAACGTCCGGGCGGGGCCGGTATTGTTTGCACTTAGCCGGGTCCATTGACCGATACGGTCGTCACCCAAAAATAAAATATCGAATAAATTCCGAAAATCATTTTAAATTCATTTTGAAAATAATTCAGGATTTACGAAAAAATCGGGCAGCATCTCCTCTGTTAATTTTTGGTCAACCCAAAAACTGGAAAAATGGCGCCGATAATTCCTGCAAGTTCCAAACCAGGGAAAAACCCGCATTTATATATATAAAATATCCACAGCCAATCCACAGCATAATCGGGACGACCCGAAATAATTTCGGAAGTCCGATTCCAAATCCACAAGTCACGGAATGTTCCCGGAAATTTCCAGAAACTAAAACACACCAAAAACGATTCCCGAAATATTTCGGGAATGCAAAATAATCCACGGGACCTTTCCGAAAGTCCCAGAAAAATACGACGTCGCTAATACCGAATTCCCAAAGGGAACCGGGGACCATTTCATCATCGACAAATAATAATAAATAGCAGGACAGGGGATTATACCTCGGGTTGCTCGGCTAGAGCTCTTAGATGAAAAAAATAGAAAGAAATAGAATAATCCAGCACAGCGACGTTCCCGAAATAATGCTGGAACCAGCGTCGACGACGACGAACGCCGAAGAATTCAGAATATAGGGCACGACAGGGGGAAACAGCAGGGAAATCTTGCCAAAGGGAACTGACCAGGGCGCTGCGACGAAGAACGGGCGCGGCCAGGGGCAGCGTTGACCGGCAGTAACGCCAAGGGAAGCTCGGCGTCGGGGAAACGGCCGGGGAGAGCCGACGACAGGGGCTGTCGGCGAGGCGCCGGCGAGACAGCGGGTCGGCGGTCAGGGAACACCGCACGAAGGGCTGCGGGCGGCCGACAGGGTCGTCGGAGGGGCACGCCGGTCGGGGCTAGGGCGGCTCGGCCGCGAGGGACAGGGGGAGCGTGTCCCCGGTGTTGGCGGAGAAGCTCGCGGGCGGACGCGCGAGGGGGCAGGTCGCCGGGGATTGGTTGGCCGGAGCGCGGGTCGCCGGACCAGGGGCGCGAGGGACGGCGCTGGCGCGAGCTTGGGTCGGCGAGGTCGCCGGAGTAGGCGCGGGTGGCCGCGGGGAAGAGTATCGGCCGGAGACTCCAAAGGGCGCCGGCGGGGCTCTGGGGTTTGGGGGTGTTCTCTGGTGTGAGGGGGTGAAAAGAAGTGGAGTAGGGGAGATGAAGTTTTGGTAAGGAGAAGGGAAGTAAAGAAGAGGGTTGAGTTGAAATTCTGTTCTCTGTGAATAAGATATGTGAGTTAAGAAGGAGAAAGAAGTTGCTGTTGAGAATGTGAAATGAGGGGGTGAGTGATTTATTCTGTGAATGAGTTCGTGAAAAGGTGGGAAGAGTAGGAGAGTAATTAAAGGGGGAGTGAATGCTCTTGAGTGGAGGAGAGTAATAGTAGAAAGAATAGGAATGGTTTGAAAGAGTTGGGTCATACGTGAGTTGCTGGTCCTTCTGGACCAGCTCAAATAATTATTATTTTATTTTTTAATAATAAGAATTCAGAATTTAAGAAATAGGATTAGGTCCAGGTCTGATTTCGGACTCGGATCTAGGTCAACATCCAAAAGTCCATGTTATTATTATTTTCAAAATCATTTGCACTCCAAAAATATTTAATAATAATAATAATTATTATTTTAGAAATAATAATAATAATACTAAAACACTATTTAATAATTAATTATGAGAATATGGGTTTCACAATCTTCCCTCCTTAGAAAATTTCGTCCTCGAAATTAAAGGCAGGGTAGGAGATTCAAACAGGTACGGGTACTACGCCCGTAACTCAGGTCCAACAATAAGAATTTCTAAGGCAGTCGTGGATGAGACGGTTTATGATATCATCCATGTAGAAAAATACAAAAGCGAACCAAAGTACACGAGGTTGATCAGACCATCATGCACCGGTCCTGATTAGACAATATATTAGTGGGTGCACCCAATAAAATACTGTCATGATCAAGCTTGATAAAGAGATAGCTTACAAAACTAGGCTAACTTAGCAACATCAATCAAGTTTAGAACGAAAAGATAAGAAATAGGAGTTATGTGATGGCTCAAATTCTGATCTTCTTCTCACCTCTGACTACGCTTGCAACTGGTTTCTCTGGCACTGAAAGGTTGAGTCCAATCTTCAGCTCTGAATTATCCAATATGGGACTCGGATCCGGAATGTAGCGTCTGAGCTGTGATACGTAAAAGACGTTGCACACTCTCAAGATTAGCTGATAGAGCTAACCGGTACGCTACTTCCAACTCGTCTTAAAATTTCAAATGGCCTGATGTACCTGACCTCAATTTCCCAGCTCCGTCAAAACTGATCGTTCTTCTGGTAGGAGAAAACTTCACAAAAACGCTATCTCCTTCTTCAAACTCCACTGGTTGACGATGCTAACTTGGTAGTTGTTGTAAGGAAACTCTACCAATTTTAAATGATCTTCTTAAGACCCTCCAATTTCCAAAACACAAGGTCTAACATATCTTCAAGCGTCTGGATTATCTTCTTTGATTGTCTGCCGATTTGTACTCCATAAATCCGGTAGGGGTGCCTCTCGTACAATGCTGCCAACTTCTCGGTGAATAAACTATCCTTGAAGGGAATAGAGTGTGCTGACTTAGCCAGTCGGTCCACTACAATCCAATTGATGCCCTTTCCTCCTTGGGAACAAGGCAATCCTTACTCAAAGTTCATTGTTATATGCTTCTACTTCTACTCCGAATTGTCCAGCGGCTGCAACAAACTTGTTGTTCTCTTGCTAAATTACTCATGTTGACAAATTCACATCTAATCCCATACCTGGAATTTTCCTTCTTCATTTCATAGCACCAATCAATGGAGGCATATTCCGATACATCTTATTAGCTCCTGAATATATGGAATACTGCGACTGGTGCATTTCTTTCATCAACTCATTCCTCCGTTTATCAGCCGATACGCAAAGTCCCGTACCATTCTTCAGAGTTCCACTGCTGATCAATTTAGAAACCCTCAAGTGTTCATGCCAACACTTGATCTCTAAGCCTGCAAAGTGCCTCGTTTTGAAACTACGTCCTCTTGATTTTATCCATCAGCCTCGAACTTCATCAACACTGAATCAGCATCAGCTCCGTCCTTCTATCTCCAGGTAGTATAACCTCCGGTCCAAGCTTCTCGACGTCTTCTAGTAGGTGCCACTCCTTGGTTAAGAACATCGCCACTGGGTATCGACTAAGTGTATCAGCGATCACATTAGCCTTACCTGGGTGGTACTGTAGATCGATATCCAAATCCTTCATCAGCTTTCGCCACCTTCTTTGTCTAACATTCAGCTCTTTCTGAGTGAAGACATATTTCGGACTTTTGTAGTCTGTATATATTTTCACTCCCTTTCCATAAAAATCATGCTTCCACAGCTTCAAAGTAAAGATAATTGCAGCAAATTCCAAATTAGGTGTGGGATAATTCTTCTCATGAGTCTGTAGTTGCCTAGATGTGTAAGCAATTACTTTCCCATGTTGTTGAAGAACGCAACCCAGTCCTTTTCCAGAGGCATTACTGTAAATTGAGAAACCACCGGTTCCTGCGGGTAGCGCAAGGATTGGTGTAGTGGTAAGTCTCTTCTTCAGCTCCTCAATGCCGCCTGACAATCTTTCGTTCAGATGAACTCTTCATTCTTCCAAGTGAGCTTCGCCATCGGCTCAGCAATCTTGGCAAAATCCTTCACGAACTTCTGATAGTAGCCAGCCAAGTTCAAGAAACTTCTGAATTGAACTTGGGGTATACCACTTTTTCAACAGCAGCTATCTTCCATCGAAATTTCTTCTCTTGACAACATGGCCAAAAATCCACCTTGTCAAAGAAAATCTACGTTCAGATAACTTACCATAAAACTTCTTTTTCTTTAAAGTTTCCAGAACTTTCCTCAGATGTTCTTCATGCTCTTCTTCAGTCTTCGAATATATCAGAATGTTATCTATGGGGAAGATAAACTAATTCAAATACTCATGAAAAACTTTGTTCATGAGATTCATGAACATAGCAGGAGCATTTGTCAGTCCAACGTCATGACCAAAGAAAACTACCCATACTTGGTGTTGAATGCCGTCTTGGAAATGTCCTCCTTCCTGACTTTGATTTGATGGTAGTCAGGTCTTAAGTCAAACTTCGAAACACCCTAACTCCACACAAACAGATCAAACAGATCCTCAATCTGGCAGAGAGCACTTGTTCTTTAGTGTCTGGTAATCGATGCACATCCGTTGTTCCATCCTTCTTGGGCACAAACAAGATAGGTGTTCCCTAAGGTGAAATTCCACCTTGGATAAATCCTAGAGCCTTCATTGATCTGGTCTTTCATCTTCTTGGCCTCCTTCGGGTTGACTCTGTAACATCCTTTAGAAATAGGGAAAGAGCCGGAGACTAGGTCAATGGTGAATCCTATGTCTAAGTCTGGGATAATCCGGGAAGACTATCAGGAAAAACATCTGCCATAAAGGTGTAACTAAGAATTTTATTCATGTGGAGAATTACAGCAAAAATTCTCATGATTGATCTAAGGACATCCGGTTACAACTTCTTATAATAATAGATAATGCTATTCAGCAGTCCTAGGCATTAATCTTCATGGCTCTGGCTTTTGCACGAGCAGTCTCCAACTGCTTCATCTTCTATGAACCTCGAGTATGCATCATGCCTTATTGTAGGAGACAAGGTCTGCTGGATAGGAAGAGAGTCCCTAGGTTGTGGCCTAACAGGTGTTGCTGGGATATGTACTCTGGTTTGATGGAAAGATAAGGGTCAATCCTTTACCCGATGTTCAGCAGATCCACATACCAAACATTTCCCCAATCTCTTACGACAAATATTGGCTTGGTGACCATTCCTTTTACAGTAGTCACAAACCAATAGCTTCTTATGATATGACTGCCGGATAGGGCTCAACTATCTTCTAGATTCAGGGGTATCCCTCCTAGGACGAGGTTCCACTCCAACTCGTTAGAGATAGCTAAGGCTACATCATAGTCGTTCTTCATGTCTTCTCTCGTGATATTCATCAGTTCCTGCTGGGCTTCATCTTGAGCTTTCTGGAACTCCGAGATTTCTTAAAATAGGGCAACCATTTGGGAGGTATTTGCTGGTACTGGTGGAGCAACAGAAATGGATACTCCACCAAGGAAATGCAACTCAATTTGAGAAGAGGTAGGAATCGCCAGTATAGTGAAAACTTCACTGGATGCATTATGGGGACGGTCAATCAGCTGCGAGGGAATAAACCCTGGACTTGGTTGAGGAGATGGGGTATGATCCGGAGATGATACCTCATCGCCAGCAGGATTGGTCTTGTCAATGGTCATTCTCTGGATGGTTTAGGATGCAAACATAAGCAAGGTATCCTACCAGTCTATAATCAAACAAAAATATTTATTTATAATATATTTCGGTCCTATGTTGTGACAAATTGATGTTCTAGTGTTCTAATTGTTTCTAAATATATTTTCCTAAGTTGTTGTTCAGACCTGCATGGGCCACCACTAAAAACATGTCACGACCCGGTCCCAATTTCTTGGGTCGAATCGGATCATGCCCAGCCTGCACCGTTGTTGAGACGGCGGTAGTAAGCTGTTCAGTAGCAGGTAACCATACAACACAACTATATTTGTCACAACTCAACATCGGGAAATAAAACTTTATTAAACTTTTACAATGAAATAAAAGATACAACTTAAACCATTTTCTACATACATCATGAATAAAAGAAAACTCTAGGCAAACAGCTCATCAGTCTCGAATTTCTCGTCTTCTAGTTGGGACCTTGGAAATATCCCGAAACAAAGCCTCATCAGTGATACCTAAAATGTTAGGTCTCCAGTCAGGAGGGAGCAAAGTACAATTCATGCTAATTTGAAACAGTTAAAGTAAATAATAGAATCATGCAGTTTTAAACAGTTTGAAGAAAGAATAGTTTTCAGCGGTAAAACAGTGTGATTTGAACAGGCAATGAATTATGACCGGCTTGGGATGTACAGTAGTATCCTAGCGATACGATATGGCTTATCCCCGTGTGTGTGAGGGGTAAGCTAATACAGTTACAGTAGTTACAGTTGGCTTTGGTCATAATCATTACTCTATTCCCCCAGTCCCAATCAGTACAGTAATCACAATCAGTACTCTCCAAGAGAGTTTCGTGTTTGTATCGTGGTTTAAACATGCAGTAAAACGATTATAGAAATAACTGTAAAACTAACACAAACTATACTTGCCTCAGAAAAATGACTGGAGAGGTGGACGACTCCGAGACGGGAAGTTTAGAGTTGTCCTCGAATTCCTACATTCGAGAGATAAACTCAGCTTTCAGGTCAACCAACTTAGCTATGCTAGTTGTAATCTCTATTTGCGTCCTAGTCAAATTTTAGTTATTTAATTAACCAAACACAGAAAAACACGGTTATTAAGTGCGTTGATTTAATACGAGGTAAAATGATTATTTAACTTTGAATTCGGAAAAAAAACTCGTCGCTGCCAGGTTATTTATGAAAACTTGGTAATTTTTGTAAAATATAATATAAAACTAATTTTCTTATTTTAGTGAGAAATACGTGATTTTTATTTAATAATAAACTTGTCAATTCTCAAGTGAGAAAACATTAATTAATTTTATACGAAAATACCTTTTAATCGTTTTAATCGCTAAACATCGCAAAACCAGAAAGACAAGAAATCTAAGCTATTACAGTCACAGACCAGCCAGTTTGGCTTATGTCCATTACAATTTATTTTCATAAATTGAAATAAGAATAAACTGCCGTTAGTCCTAACTGAAAATATTAAATAAATATAAACAGAAATAAATAATAAAATAATAATAAATCATAAGTCTCAGATAATGGTCCGATCCTCATCTGGCTAATTGCCTCAACGTCCGGGCGAGGCCGGTATCGTTTGCACTTAGCCGGGTCCATTGACCGATACGGTCGTCACCCAAAAATAAAATATCGAATAAATTCTGAAAATTATTTTAAATTCATTTTAAAAATAATTCAGGATTTATGGAAAAATTGGGCAGCATCTCCTCTGTTTTTGGTCAACCCAAAAACTGGGAAAATGGCGCCGATAATTCCTGCAAGTCCCAAACCAGGGAAAAACCCGCATTTATATATATAAAATATCCACAGCCAATCCACAGCATAATCGGGACGACCCAAAATAATTTCGGAAGTCCGATTCCAAATCCACAAGTCACAGAACATTTCCGAAAATTTCCAGAAACTAAAACACACCAAAAACTATTCCCAAAATATTCCGGGAATGCAAAATAATCCACGGGACCTTTCCGAAAGTCCCGGAAAAATACGACGTCGCTAATACCGAATTCCCAAAGGGAACCGGGGACCATTTCATCATCGATAAATAATAATAAAATAGCGGGACAGGGGATTATACCTCGGGTTGCTCGGCTAGAGCTCTCAGATGAAAAAAATAGAAATAAATAGAATAATCCAGCACAGCGACGTTCCCGAAATAATGCTGGAACCAACGTCGACGACGACGAACGTCGAAGAGTTCAGAATATTGGGCACGACAGGGGGAAACAGCAGGGAAATCTCGCCAAAGGGAACTGACCAGGGCGCTGCGACGAAGAACGGGCGCGGCCAGGGGCAGCGTTGACCGACAGTAACGCCAAGGGAAGCTCGGCGTCGGGGAAACGGCCGGAGAGAGCCGACGACAGGGGCTGTCGGCGAGGCGCCGACGAGACAGCGGGTCGGCGGTCGGAGAACACCGTGCGAAGGGCTGCGGGCGGCCGACAGGGTCGTCGGAGGGGCGCGCCGGTCGGGGCTAGGGCGGCTCGGCCGCGAGGGACAGGGGGAGCGGGTCGTCGGAGTTGGCGGAGAAGCTCGCGGGCGGACGCGCGAGGGGGCAGGTCGCCCGGGATTGGTCGGCCGGAGCACGGGTCGCCGGACCAGGGGCGCGAGGGGGCGGCGCTGGCGCGAGCTCGGTCGGCGAGGTCGCCGGAGTAGGCGCGGGTGGCCGCGGGGAAGAGGGTCGGCCGGAGACTCCAAAGGGCGCCGGCGGGGCTCTGGGGTTTGGGGTGTTCTCTGGTGTGAGGGGGTAAAAAGAAGTGGAGTAGGGGAGATGAAGTTTTGGTGAGGAGAAGGGAAGTAAAGAAGAGGGTTGAATTGAAATTCTGTTCTCTGTGAATAAGATATGTGAGTTAAGAAGGAGAAAGAAGTTGCTGTTGAGAATGTGAAACGAGGGGGTGAGTGATTTGTTCTGTGAATGAGTTCGTGAAAAGGTGGGAAGAGTAGGAGAGTAATTAAAGGGGGAGTGAATGCTCTTGAGTGGAGGAGAGTAATAGTA
The DNA here is from genome assembly GCA_029216955.1 of Iris pallida. NCBI lineage: Eukaryota > Viridiplantae > Streptophyta > Magnoliopsida > Asparagales > Iridaceae > Iris > Iris pallida. The sequence continues at coordinate 3,267,615 of JANAVB010016799.1, read as the reverse complement.
GAAAGAATAGGAATGGTTTGAAAGAGTTGGGTCATACGTGAGTTGCTGGTCCTTCGGGACCAGCTCAAATAATTATTATTTTATTTTTTAATAATAAGAATTCAGAATTTAAGAAATAGGATTAGGTCCAGGTCTGATTTCGGACTCGGGTCTAGGTCAACATCCAAAAGTCCGTGTTATTATTATTTTCAAAATCATTTACACTCCAAAAATATTTAATAATAATAATAATTATTATTATTTTAGAAATACTAATAATAACACTAAAACACTATTTAATAATTAATTACGAGAATATGGGTTTCACAGAATAATATGCTAAACTGAAACATAAAAACATGTCCATAAAACAGTCATAAATCATAACGAAAAACTAATAAGAGTACTGATACTATCTTGGAATGTCGGGGCATTTCCTAAGTAAACAAAAGACAAATTCATCAGTCTCAAAAGTATAACAACTCAAAAATCATCCTCGTTATTATTATCATCTGCTGCAGTGCCAGCATGTCCAGATGGACCAGCTCCAGATGTGCCAGCTCCAGAGGTGTGTGGAGTAGCACCAGAGTTACGATACCAATCGTAAGCGTTCTCTGGCTGGAACAAAGAGTGGATCGCCTCATCATCAATACAGTAACCAGATACAGAAGGGTCTTTAGGAAGAGAGCTAGCAAAATGACCCGTCTGTGCAAATCTGAGATCGGCAAAGGAGTTGGCAATAGCCTGGAACCGAGTCACGTCACGGAACTCATGTTCCCTAGAAGTGTCAACAAAGAACATCTACAGATCCGATAGGTGCTGATGAATACCCTCAAAGGTCATAGGGTAAGACTGAGGAGGAACAGGTGCAGTAGGAGCATGTGCAGGAGGTGGAGGAGCAGTGGCAATGCTGCGACGAGAAAGCTTGAGGAACTTGGGCTCAGGGTCCAGAGCACAAGTGGATAAGTCTATGTCAAAATGCTAAAAGATGTATGGAATAAGCATCGCATAAGAGAGGTTGCGGTCTCTTCCGCGACATCTACCCATCATCTGAATGATAGTCTTAGGGGCAGAAAAAGGAATTCCCATAAGAATGTGATATAGGACAGAGAGTTCTGGGGCAGTGACATCATCTTTTAAAGTAGATTTGGGAAGTAGAGGAGAATAGATGATGCGATGTAACTCGTAGTTAAACAAGTTCAAGTTATTGGCCTTGAACTTTCCAGGACGAGCACGTACGGGCACACAAAGCTCATTCTTGAAACTAACAAGAGTCGTGCCCTCGGAAAAATTGGAGTCAATAATGTCATCGAGCGGGGAAACTTCATTTGGAAGACCAAGGATTTTTGCTAGCAATTCATCATTGAACTCGATATCTATCCTGCCAACACGAGTTCTCACGGTAAAAGTGTCTAACATGAAGTTACAATAGAACAGTCTAATGGCATTAGTGGCGATAGGGAATTATAACGTAGCAAAATAGTGTAACCCTAATGCCTCAAAGTAGGGACGGTGGTCAGGAAATACAGTCCCCTTAATCAAAGATCTGGTACATATAGTACGTATAACAAAATCGACAATCTAAAGCAATGCATGGTCATGAGTTTTGAAGTAAAACTCATTCGTAGCTTCGCCATCCAATTGGACCGGGGAAAAGAGAGAATCCGTGTTCGGATCAGAAGACGATGCCTCTTCACTGGCATGGGTCTTCTTCCTCTTGAAAGGATTGAATCTCTTAGGCATTCTATCCCAAAACTAGAAACCCTAAAAATTTGAAAGTGGAGGAGCGAAGGAATTATACCTTATGAGAATCAAGTATGCTGTAGAGGACGCGATTCTCTGTACGAATCCAAATTTTGGATGGAGATGTCAACGTGGATTGGATGATATGGAGTGGAGAAAAACTAGGGTTTTGGGGAGTTTCGGCTACTGCTGTTGATGAGGAAGATGTGTTTTAGAAGTGAAGAAGAGGAGATGGCCTCGGGTTCTGTTTAAAAACCATACAACACCAAACGAACTCTGGCCGAATTTGGACCGAACTCGGACCGAATTCGACTAGGGTTCTTTTGTTTTTTTTTAAAAAAAATTATGGGCCATGTCCTTTTCAATAACTTATTTCAAATAGCTAATTCAAAGTTCAGTAATTTTAAATTTTAAATAATATAATTAATATTATTTTATAAATTAATATTCTTTATTCAGCATCTGTTTCAGATTAGCTGTAGGAGTACTGTCCCAGCTAATGAAAGTTCACCGAAAAACTCTTAAATACTGCTTCGCTTCGACCGTAGTCGTGGTGACAAACAGACTCTTTTTAGGCTTGTCTCGAAAATAGTTATTGAGTATTGAATAAATTAATTAATAAAACAACATTAATTAATATTATTGACGTCTAAAACTCCTAATTCTTGTCGTAAATAATTGAAACGATCTTCCGCTAGAGGTTTTGTGAGTATGTCAGCCAATTGATTCTGTGTCTATGTATACAAAGTATATATCTCCATTTTGTTGATGATCTCTAAGAAAGTGATGTCGAATCTCGATATGCTTAGTACGAGAATGACATACTGGATTCTTAGTCAAGTTAATATAACAAGTGTTATCACAGAAAATGGGTATGTGTGTAAAATACAATCCATAGGGTTCTAAAGTTTGCTTTATCCATAAAATTTGTGCACAACAACGTCCTGCGACGATATACTCAGCCTCGGTTGTTGATAATGCGACAAAATTTTGCTTTTTGCTAAACCAAGAGAATAGAACTTTTTCTAGAAAATGATATGTGTCGCTGGTACTTTTTGAAGAACAGTTTGGCAACTCTAGAGGGGGGTGAATAGAGTTTATATAGAAAATGACCAATTAAAAATTAACTCTTTCACGATCTATGAATAATCAGAGTAAAATGTGGAAAGTAAATGAAGAGCAAGAAAGCATACGCAAACACAGCGATTTTAACCTGGTTTCTCTCGTGGAGGACTAGTCCAGGCCTGAGAACTCTAGCTCAGGATTAAATCCACTATTTGTGAAATAGTAGTTTACAACCCGTGCCTTTACTTCAGAAGAGCACGTCAACTTCTTACAGAGGATCGCAGTGGCAATTTGCTTGGAATTGTCCAAGCGACTTCTTCAACTCTTGCACAAGAATCCTAACCGAGAGATGCTGAGCACTCGAGACTTAGGAGGCTTGTGGCTAGTAGATGGGAAGGGTATGGCTTATTTGAGCTATAAGAGAGAAGAGAAGAGAAGATTGGATGATTTGAAATGAGAGAATTTATGCCCTATTTATAGCATTTTTATAGGCAGAATTCGGCCAGAATTCGGGTAGGAAAATTCAAATATTTGGCCGTTGGACAACTAGCAACCAGCTAACCCTAAAATTAGGGTTCCTGATTTCTAGGGGACAGAGTTCGGCCCGAACTCTGTGTGGAGGCAGAGTTCTGCCCGAACTCTGTCTCCAGAGCACAGAGTGGTTCTAAGGGGACCATTGGGCAATATCTGGTTTGATGGAGCTTGGGATTATTGGGTAGGCTATAGTCTAAGTTTCAAGAGCTCAGTATGACTCAGATTATATTAGTCTAGACTCAAAGAAAGTGTAAAATACAGACTCGAATAACTGAAGAGCGGAGGCTGAGCTGTTGTCTGTCTTGAGCTTAATGCAGACGCCGTGTGTCGTATTGAATTATTACAGATATTATTTAGTCAATATTGTCAATATTTGGTTGACTGTGACTTTGTGTCAACAATCTCCCCCATATTGATAATTGGCAAAATAATATATGTATATTCAACATTCATACCTGGACACAGTTGATTATAGCAATATAGCTCCCCCAAAATCGATGCCGAGCTAGAAATAATAGCTCCCCCATAATCAGTGAACGGTGCTGAGCTAGAAGCAATAGCTCCCCCGTAAATAATGCATTGAAACTGTTGGCCTGATAAATAATATCTCCAAAAAGCACAAACAAGCACAGATATACGAAAGAAACAAATATATCCAGAATATACATAGTTCTCCCCCTTTTGGCATTTAGCAATATAGACTGCAGATGAATGAATAGCATAGAAACTGCAGTATAGATAATTAATAGTGATGCAACCACACCAAGCAGAGAAGAAACAGTATATGAATAATCAAAATGAGTCACTAGCATAGAATATAAAACTACGATAAGCATAAAATGTCATCCCACACAACCAGAGTTTTAGAACATCCAAGTACATAAAACCAAAAACAAACTAAATAACTAGAAATCAAAAAGCATCAACTAAGATAATCATCAGCAGCAGCAGCAGATAGTAGCCAATCTCTATCACGGAGCACGAGAAGGCCCAGCAGAGTCTGAATGATCAGTGAATGAATGGCTGGGGTCCACGATAGCAGCATCCGGATCCAGGTAACGTATGACCCAGGGGTCGTCAATGTGATATCCAGTGCGACCAGGATAATGCTCCATGGGAATGGGCATAGAGGGGTGATGAGACATGGAATACCGGATATCATGTAGCGAGTTGCTGAGGGCACTCATCTGCAGGGTAGTCCGATAGTCCATCTGAGTCCAGCGATTGTCCTCAAGAGCAAAACGATCCCGGAGCATAGTCTGAATAGACTCAAGAGTGGCAGGTGGAGGTGGTGCATCCTGACCGAGTGGAGGGACGTCAGGCTCCTCATCAGAATGCTCAGAAGTGTCAGGAGAAGCAACAACTGCCTGAAGGCGTCATGCCTTGGACAGGAAAGCAGGAGCAGGCAAGAAAGGACAAGCAAGAAGGGGTATATGGAATGCACGAAAGTTCATAGGAAGATATGAGGCAAAGACCAAAGCTCGTGGTTTCTTTCTGCAGTTAATCATCCAGTCCATCATGGTTCGTGGAAGATTGAAAGAAACACCAAAGTGAAGATGATATAAAGCGGAGATCTCACAATATGTAACTTCATCGGTAGAACCCGCCTTGGGTAAAATAGTATTAAAAATAATCCGATGAAGGTCATAGAAGTAAGGATTTAGATATTTAGCCATAAGCTTGCGAGGACGAGTGTACGGAGTACATAAGTCATCCTTGAAGCTTTCAAGGGAAATCCCGTCGGGAAAGCGGAATGACCGAGCGTCAACAAGCTTTTCCCAAGAAGTGGGCTCTTGAAGATCAAGATATTCGGCTAAGTCAAAATAATCAAAGAAGATATCGATACCCGCAACACGTGAATAGATGTGAGTATCATCAAAAGTCAAGTTGCAGTAAAACATCTGAATGGCACTACGATATATGACCGAAGTAGAAGAAACAAGTTCGTCAAGATATAGGTCATGAAAGAGTGTATCATAATGAGAGAAAATTGAGAAGTCAATAGGGTGTCCTGCAAACACTGGACGTGACCGAAAATCACTAAACCATGTATTGGACGCGGCTAGTGATATAAAAAGTCGGTCATCGTAGGTGTTTGGATCACGTGGACGAGAAGGATTGAACAAAGGATGAGGAGGTTGAATTTGTTCAAAGGGTTGCTTAACAGGAGGAGGAGCATTCGACGAGGATGCTCCCTCGAGCCAAATTCTCTTCCCACGGTTAAACAAGCGAGGAGCCATTTGCAAGAAATAGAGTACTTGAAATAGAGAGGGAGAAGGAGTTATACCTCAAATCAACAATTAACAGTGAAAGAGAATAAGGAATTAGCCCTTCTCCTTGATTTTGATGAGCAATTGAGCACTTTGGAGAGAAAACTAGGGTTAGGGTTTGTGAAAATAAGTTTGGAGAGGTGAAGGTGGTGGTAAGAATGAAGAAGAAAGATGAAAACCCGAATATAAGATGAGGGTTTTCTTTGGTCGGAGCAAATCTGGACCGTAGGATCTAAAATAATCAAACAGCTGAGGCTGTCCCCGACGCTGGAACAATGGGACCGAACTCGGTCCGAACTCTGTTAGGGGCAGAGTTCGGCCCGAGTTCTGGATCAGTATTCCAGAACAGAAAAATGGGCTAGAAGATAGAAAAAATGGTTAAGTGTTGAAAAGGAGTTAGAAATGAGGATAAAAGCTTGATGAGATCAATCAAATAGATAGAGAGTTATACTAATATCAGAATGAACTTAGAAAATATCAAGTAGGCAATAATAAATCAGAACGAACCATATAATAAACAAGGAAATATATTATAATTCAATAGTTTGAATTTGCCATGGGTTAGCTGCAGGGGTCGGATCCCAGCTAGCGGTAGTCCTGAGGACTAGTGCACCGTGTCGCTTAGGCTTTTACGCCTTGTTGTCAGAAGGGCCCTTTCGGCTTGTACCCATAGCAAGTTCATCGTAAGAGAATCATAATATAATCGATATTTACGCAGGTGAGTTTCAATTTATGACAGCTTCATCTAAAATTCCAAGTTCACGACAAAGGAAATTGAAGCGCTCTTCGGATAATGGCTTAGTAAAAAAATCAGCTAGCTGATGATCAGTGTCAATAAACTCTAAGTTAATCGTGCCATTTTGCTGATGATCACGCAAAAAGTGGTGTCTAATCTCAATGTGTTTTGTGCGTGAGTGACAGATAGGGTTCTTAGTCAAGTTAATAGCACTAGTATTGTCACAGAATATAGGAATGTGCATGAAAGATAGATTATAGTCTTCAAGGGTTTGCTTCATCCACAGAATTTGTGCACAACAATGCCAGCTGCGATGTATTCAGCTTCTGTTGTGGATAGTGCGACAGAGTTCTGTTTCTTGCTAAACCAGGAGACTAAAACCTTTCCTAATAAATGACACGTGCCGCTCGTACTTTTACGGTCGACCTTGCATCCAGCGAAGTCAGCATCAGAGTAACCAATGAGGTCAAATGATGTTGACTTGGGATACCAAAGGCCCACTGTAACCGTACCCTTAAGGTATCGAAAGATACGCTTAACTGCGGTCAAATGTGATTCCTTAGGATTTGCTTGATATCTAGCACATAGGCAAACACTAAACATGATATCGGGGCGACTAGCAGTTAAATAAAGTAAGCTGCCTATCATACCTCAATACTTACGTTGATCAACAGGTTTGCCACTCTCATCTGGTTCTAGTTTGGTTGAAGTAGCCATTGGAGTGCTGATTGGTTTGACGTTGTCAAGATCGAACTTCTTCAGCATATCCTTTGTATACTTCAACTGACAGATGAAAGTTCCATTAGCCATTTGTTTCACTTGCAGACCAAGAAAGTAGTTGTGTTCTCCCATCATGCTCATCTCAAATTTTGTCTGCATACACTTGGCAAATTCTTGACAGAGGGTTTCATCAGTAGAACCAAAAATGATATCATCAACATAAATTTGAATTAATAGAATAGTGTCTTTAAAAGATTTTATAAAAAGTGTAGTGTCAATTTTCCCTTTTGAAAAACCTTTCTCAAGCAAGAAACTGCTTAGCCTTTCATACCAAGCTTTGGGGGCTTGTTTGAGGCCATAAAGCGCTTTCTTCAGCTTGAACACGTGGTCGAGAAATTTGTAATTTTCAAAGCCAGGAGGTTGTTTGACATAAACTTCCTCCTTAATAAAACCATTCAAGAAAGCACTTTTCACATCCATTTGAAATAATTTAAAATTTTGATAATTTGCAAATGCACAAAGCATCCGAATGGATTCTAGTCTAGCTACAGGAGCATACGTCTCATCGTAGTCGATACCTTCCTCTTGGTTGTATCCTTGAGCTACTAGACGAGCTTTGTTACGTGTGACTGAACCATCTTCATTTACTTTGTTTCTAAACACCCATTTAGTACCAATTATCGAGTGATTAGCAGGTCTAGGAACTAGTTCCCACACTTGGCTCCTCTCAAATTGGTTGAGTTCTTCTTACATAGCAGAAATCCAAAATTCATCATTAAAAGCTTCAGAAATGTTTTTTGGCTCAACTTGTAAAATAAAGGCAGTGCTAGCAATAGAGTCTCTTAGTGATGATCTGGTAGTTACTCCACGTGAAACTTCATCTATCACTAAATTTTCTGGATGAGAAGGCTTGAAAGAGAATTTCTTTGGCAAGCCCTCCAGAGAATTTGTTTCGGTAGAAGTATTCATTGGAGTAGAAGTTGATGGCTCAACGTCATCATCAAGAGTACTTGCTGCAGTGTTATCTTCATCAAAAGTCACATTTGTTGACTCCTCCACAATTAGTGAGCGTTTATTAAAGACTCTATATCCTTTACTCTTGGCGGCATAACCAAGGAAAATACCATCGTCAGCTTTGGCATCAAATTTGCCTAAGTTGTCTTTGGTGTTAAGGATAAAACATCTACATCCAAAAACTTTAAAATAAGAAACATTGGGGGTTCTCCCAAACCAAAGCTCATAGGGTGTTTTCTTCGTAATGGGACGAATAAGCACCCTATTCAAAATGTGGCATGCTGTACTGACAGCTTCTGCCCAGAAATATTTCGGAAGTGAAAATTTATTCAACATGACTCTAGCCATATCGCCGAGAGTCCTATTCTTCCGCTCCACAACACCATTTTGTTGAGGAGTTCTTGGACAAGAAAATTCATGATCAAAATCATTTGCATTACAAAAATTTTCAAAATCATAATTTACGAATTTGCCTCCATGATCACTTTGGATTCGAGTAATCATGTAGCCTTTTTCGTTTTGAACTTTCTTTACAAAAACTTTGAAAACAGAAATAGCATCGCTCTTATTTGTGAGAAAGAAAACCCAAGTAAATCTTGAAAAATCATCAACAATAACAAATGCATAAAGCTTGCCACCAAGACTCGCTATTCTACTAGGACCAAATAAATCCATATGAAGTAGTTGCGGGGGTCTAGTAGTACTTACAGAGTTGATGGAATGAAATAAAGATTTGGTTGCCATGTTCAATTCACATTCGGCACATATCGTGTCCTTTTTGAATGTGATGTCGGGCAATCCTCTCACTAGCTTCTTGGTTGATAACCTGGATATAGTATCCATATTGGCATGACCAAGACGCTGGTGCCAAAGTAATCGTTCATCTTTGTGGGCATATAAACATCTACCTGCATTGTTAGTATCTAAAGAAAGATAGAAAATATAAATGTTATCCTCTCTTTTCCCTTCAAAAATAATGTCTTCCGTTGACCTATCATAGATGAGGCAATTGTTTTGTCCAAAGTTAATATCATATCCATGATCAGCAAGATGACTAATGCTGAGCAGGTTATGCTTTAACTCGGTCACTAGACAGATATCCTTTATCACAGGAGAGGGAGGATGACCAATAATACCATTACCTATTATGTGCCCTTTGAGATTGTTACCGAAGGATACGTATCCTTCTCTCTTCATCGATAGTGATGCAAAAAGATTCGCGTCTCCCGTCATATGTCACGAGCATCCACTATCGAGAATCCACTTACTCTCAGTTGAGGAGGGAAGGTCCAGCTACATCAAGAGTAGATGTGACCTTTGGTACCCATGTTCTTGAGGGTCCTAAAAAGTTAGTTTTCGGAAACCATGCATATATCTTTTTGACTACCAGTCTTCTAACTCTACATTGTGGTGAAATATGTCCATGTGATCCACAGTAGGTACAGATAGCATTTTTATTTATACTAGGAGCATGAGAATAATATCTATAAGCAACAGGATGTGGATGGACATGATGTGCAGAGTTAGCATGGTGATGGTGATTATGCATGGAATGAGTGGCATGGTGATGGTGTCTATGTGGCATAGCATGATGATATTGTCTATGATGTATGACATGCTGATATTGTCTATATGGCATGGCATGTGGGTGTGGCATGGTATGATGATTTTGTCTATATGGCATAACATGATGATTTTGTCTATATGGCATGGCATGATGATGATTTCTATATGTAGAGTGATGTTGGTAGTGTCTTTGTGTAGTATGATAAGGTGTATTCTTACGTGCACGTAGTTTATAGAAGTTTGTGTATATAAAAGCCTGGTTATGTGTTGTATGAGGATGACGTGGTTGACTAGCATGAGTGGTGTTGTGCCCATGTGATTGGGTTTGAGGTTGAACAACCTGTTTACCCAATTTGGTTTCTAATCTCTTAGAAACAGCTTGCAGTTCATCAACCTTAATATTTAAGCCATATATCTTAGTCATGGAAATCTTGTGTCTACTCTTTTCTTTAGCAAGCAACGTGTTGAGTGTAGTGATTTTCTGAGTTTGTTGCTCAATACGTGCTTCAGCATCATGTAAGCTTATTTTAAGCTTGGATACTTCATTTTTGACATCAGTGGGTGACATGTCTCTAACGTTATCAAGAAGTAAAGAAATTCTTTGTATCTCGTCTTCAAGACTTTTGATTTTGTCCTTGGCATGTTTGTATTTACCGATGACCTTTTTGTGATCATCGAGCAAATCAGTGAAGGCATCGCCAAGTTCATCAAAAAAGAAGTCGTCTAAAGTTTCGTTAGATACCTTGTTGGAAGTTGCCATTAGGCATACATTTGCTTTATCTTGAGGAGAGTCCTTTTCTTCCTCGGAGTCACTCGCTTCACTTTCATGCCAAATGCTTGTGTTGCCATATTTCATTGATGAGTTCTTTTTGTATGGCTTCTCATAGCGGTTGCTCTTCTTCAAGAATGGACAGTCTTTTCGGACGTGTCCAGTCTTCTTGCAGCCATAGCAGGTTGGCTCTTCTTCATCGTCTTCTTGTGGTTCCTTCTTTCTTCTATTGAAGCGAAAGAACTTCTTAAAGTTGCGAACCATGAGAGCTTGGTCTTCGTCATCCGAGTTGTCGTCTTCGGTCTCATCGTGCTCAGCCCTTCGTCGATGAGCTTTGAGAGCGATCTCCTTAATCTTCGGAGCAGGCTCTTCGAAGTCCTTGAGGTCAAGCTCGTGAGTCATGAGCTTACCCATCAAGGCTCCATTGACATGGTAGTGAGATCGTTCCCTTCTATGATGGCTGTCACCTTAGGGTTCCAAATTTTTGGTAGCCCCCTAAGCAACTTGTGAATCTTTCATGATTTGAATATTGTTTTCCAAGTGAGGACAGAGGGTTGATGATGTCGAAGAATCTTGTGAACATCTGTGTGATCGTCTCGTTTGGCTTCATCTTGAACGCCTCGTATTCTTATGTAAGACGACTGATTTTTGATTCCTTGACTTGGGTGGTTCCTTCATGCGTCACTTCTAGAAGCTTCCATACTTCGTGAGATGTGGTGCATATGGATACCCTGTTAAACTCATTTCTGTCTATAGCACAGAATAAAGCATTAATAGCTCTCGCGTCTAGACTTGCCTGTTTCTTCTCTTCGTCAGAATATTTGTCATGTGATTTCTCAATAAGATCACCGTTGACAACTATCCTGGTGGGCTTTTTGTAATCGTCAGTGACGACTGTCCACAGGTCGAAGTCTAAAGACTTGAGATAAAAACTCATCCTTGTTTTCCAATACGTGTAGTTAGTTCCATCAAATAGGGGAGGCCTATGAGTGGACTGTCCTTCACTGTGATTGGAAATCAAGGATTATGTGGTTGCCATGGATCAGCTCTATGATGTAAATCCTTGTAAAGAGAACAGAGCTCTGATACCAATTTAAGAACAGTTTGGCAACTCTAGAGGGGGGTGAATAGAGTTTATATAGAAAATGACCAATTAAAAATTAACTCTTTCACGATCTATGAATAATTAGAGTAAAATGCGAAAAGTAAATGAAGAGCAAGAAAGCATACGCAAACACAGCGATTTTAACCTGGTTTCCCTCGTAGAGGACTAGTCTAGGCTTGAGAACTCTAGCTCAGGATTAAATCTACTATTTATGAAATAGTAGTTTACAACCCGTGCCTTTACTTCAGAAGAGCACGTCAACTTCTTACAGAGGATCGCAGTGGCGATTTGCTTGGAATTGTCCAAGCGACTTCTTCAACTCTTGCACAAGAATCCTAACCGAGAGATGCTGAGCACTCGAGACTTAGGAGGCTTGTGGCTAGTAGATGGGAAGGGTATAGCTTATTTGAGCTATAAGAGAGAAGAGAAGAGAAGATTGGATGATTTGAAATGAGAGAATTTATGCCCTATTTATTGTGTTTTTATAGCCAGAATTCGGCCAGAATTCGGGTAGGAAAATTCAAATATTTGGCCGTTGGACAACTAGCAACCAGCTAACCCTAAAATTAGGGTTCCTGATTTCTAGGGGACAGAGTTCGGCCTGAACTCTGTGTGGAGGCAGAGTTCGGCCCGAACTCTGTCTTTAGATCACAGAGTGGTTCTAAGGGGACCATTGGGCAATATCTGGTTTGGCGGAGCTTGGGATTTTTGGGTAGGCTATAGTCTAAGTTTCAAGAGCTCAGCATGACTCAGATTACATTAGTCTAGACTCAAAGAAAGTGTAAAATACAGACTCGAATAACTGAAGAGCGGAGGCTGAGCTGTTGTCTGTCTTGAGCTTAATGCAGACGCCGTGTGTCGTATTGAATTATTATAGATATTATTTAGTCAATGTTGTCAATATTTGGTTGACTGTGACTTTGTGTCAACACTTTTTCTATCTACTTTGCATCCGACAAAATCAGCATCAGAATAACCTGTTAGGTCAAATGACGTAGTTTTGGGATACCATAAGCCGATAGAAGTGGTACCTTTAAGGTATCGGAAGATTCGCTTAACTGCACACAGATGTGATTCCTTATGATTGGCTTGAAAATGTGCACACAAGCAAACACTAAACATAATGTCTGGTCGACTAGCAGTTAAGTACAGTAAGCTACCGATCATACCTCGATACTTACGTATGTCGACGGGTTTGCCTTGTTCATCAATATCAAGCTTGGTTGAAGTCGCCATTGGAGTGCTAAGTGGTTTGACTGCTTCCAGGTAGAACTTCTTTAATAGATCTTTTGTGTACTTTGCTTGATTTATGAACGTCCCATTGTTGGTTTGTTTGATTTGCAGTCCGAAAAAGAATTTCAGTTCTCCCATCATGCTCATCTCAAACTCATTCTGCATACACTTTGAAAATTCTTGACAAAGATTCATCAGTAGATCCAAAAATAATATCATCTACATAGACTTGAATCAAAAGAATATTGTTATTCAAAGACTTTATAAACAATGTAGTGTCAACATTTTCCTTTAAAAAACCATTGTCAAGTAGAAAAGAGCTTAGACGATCGTACCAAGCACGAGGGGCTTGTTTTAGACCGTATAAGGCTTTCTTCAACTTGAAAACATAGTCAGGATTTTTGAAATCAGAAAAACCTGGAGGTTGAGCTATATAAACTTTTTCTTTTATAAAACCATTCAAAAATGTACTTTTAACATCTATGTGAAATGACTTGAAATTATGAAAACATGCAAATGTACATAACATGCGAATGGATTCTAATCTCGCAACTGGGGCATAAGTCTCATCGTAGTCGATACCTTCTTCTTGATTGTATCCTTGAGCTACGAGTCGTGCCTTATTACGAGTCACTGAACCATTCTCATTCAGTTTGTTTCGGAATACCCAACGGGTGCCAATGACCGGATGATCAATGGGCTTGGGAACAAGTTCCTAAACTTAATTCCGTTCGAATTGGTTTAATTCCTCTTGCATAGCATCTAACAAAAAATTATCACTACATGCTTCTTCAATGTTTTTGGGTTCAAGCTATGAAATAAAAGTAACACAAGAAGTTATATCTTTATTAGAGGAACGAGTACATACACCCTTGGTAATCTCACCAATTACCAAGTCCTTTGGATGATCTGCCAAAAATCTCATCTCTTTTGGCGTATCCTCGGGATTATTGGTTTCGGCTTCTTTGCTTGAAAGTTTTGCATCTTTGTGTGAAAGTTTTACAGTAGCTGTACTTGGTGTAATCATGTCTTCATTGTCATCATCGTCTGAATATTGATTTAGTTAATCAAACTTGACATTAATTGATTCTTCGATGATCATGGTTCTCTTGTTGAAGACTCTGTACCCTTTGCTCTTTGCTGCATAACCTAAAAATATACTTTCATCGGCCTTTTCATCAAATTTACTCAGATTGTCTTTAGTATTAAGAATAAAGCATTTACAACTGAAAATCTTAAAATATGAAACAGTGGGTGTTCTATCAAACCATAGTTCATATGGAGTCTTCTTCGATATAGGTCGAATTAGAACCCTATTGAGAATATAGCATGTTGTATTAACAGCTTCAGCCCAAAAGTATCTAGGTAGACTAAACTGGTTCAACATTACTCTAGCCATTTCAGATAGAGTCCTGTTCTTACGTTCCACAACTCCATTTTGTTGTGGAGTCCTAGGGCAGGAAAATTCATGCAAATAACCGTGTGTCACATAATTGCTTGAACTCTACATTCTCAAATTTGCCGCCATGATCACTACGAATGCGAGTAATCATGAAACCTTTTTCATTCTGTACTTTCTTGCAAAAGGTGACGAATTCTGACAAAGCATCGTTCTTGCGTGCAAGAAAATATACCTACGTGTATCTAGAGAAATTATCTATAATGACAAATACATATAACTTACCACCTACACTAGCAATTCTACTTGGTCCAAATAAGTCTATATGCAACAATTGTAGAGGTCTAGTGGTACTTACAGCGTTCTTAGATTTAAAGGCGGATCGGGTAGTTTTGTTCTTTTCACATTCACTACATACCGTATCCTTCTTGAAAGATATATCCGATAAGCTGTGTACCAACTTCTTTGTAGATAGTTTTGAAATTGTGTCCATGTTTGCATGATCGAGTCTCATACGCCATAGTTGACTCTCAATGCTCTTGGCCATCAAACATATACATGCTTTGTTAGCATCTTCTAACAGATAGAAAACATATATGTTGTCTTTCCTGATACCTTCAAAGATAGTACTACCAGTTGAACTATTAACTATATATAGTACATTTGTCTTTGACGAAGTTAATACCATAACCATGATCAGCTAAATGGCTTATGCTGAGCAGATTATGTTTTAACTCGGTAACTAGACAGATTATGTTTTAACTCGGTAACTAGACAGATTATGTATCTTTAATCACAGCATAGGGAGCCTTACCAATATCACCGATACCGATTATGTACCCTCTTAAATTATTACCGAAGGAGACATATCCTTCTTTATTCTTCTTCGACAGTATTGTGAATAATGAATCATTACCAATCATGTGCCGTGAGCAACCGCTGTCGAGGATCCATTTGCTTCTAGCATGTGAAGGGCGTTCCACCTGCAAAACAATTTGCAGATGAAACTCTTGGTACCCATTTCTTGTAGGATCCTAACAGGTTAGTTTTTGGTATCCATGCATAAACATTTAAATCTACTAACTTTCTGATTCTATATGCAGAGAATATATGACCAATGAGGCCACAATAATGACATTTTGCATGTTGAGTGTTGAAAGTTGTATGAGGTGCATGATTGGTAGGTTTTGGTTTTCTAGTATAGAAGAATGCATGCCTATTGGTCTTCTTGGGCATATGTTTGGTATGGTTTGGTCTGACAGTGTTTGGTTTGGATGTGTTCCGATGATTCGGTAATTGACATGTGTTAGAATAGAAAATAGCGACTTCAGGCCGTTTTCCTAAACTAATTTCCAACTTTTTGGAGGTTTCATACAATCTAGTGTAGTCAGATGTAAGTGTTTCTATTCTGACTTGTGCACATTGGAGACTCTTTCTCTCCTTAGATAGGTCTTCCTTTAGTTGGATGATAGTTTGGTCTTTTTCTTCGGATAACTTGATAGTCTCGTGTAACAACAACTTCATAGATGAAAGCTCACCAGACTCAATAGAAGAGTCATTATTTCTAACATCAGCTAATTGGTCGGTAAGTCTTCCTATCTCACCTTTGTACTCTTTGAGTACCTTCTTAGAGGTTTTATATTTATAACGCAGTTTTCTGTAATCATTTAACAGGTCACTGAAAGCTTCTCCTAGTTGCTCAAAGGTGAAATCATCATAAGGATCAAACAGAGGATTATTGATTACCTGATCGCAAGCCATTAAGCATACATTTGCAGCGTCATCTGATTGTTCGTCTTTTGAATCACTGGCTTCGCTTTCATGTCATATGCTTGTATTGGCGTACTTCCTTGATGTAGATCTCTTCAGGTAGCCTTTGTCATATTTGCTGCTTTTTCTTGTTGATGATGATGCTGTCGGACAATCTTTCTTTATATATCCTTTCTTTTTATATTCGTAGCAAATATGATCTTCCTCGTTGTTGTTGTTGTTGCTATCTTTTGTTCTTCTGTTGAATCTCATGAACTTCTTGAATTTTTTTACAAGAAGAGCTTGATCTTCAGAGTTAGAGTCGCTGTCGTCAGAATCATCTTCGACAGTTCTTCTATGTTGAGCCTTGAGAGCGATCAACTTTTCTGACTTCTCCTTTGATGTAGCATCTTCAAAGTCTTGAAGTTCTAACTCATGAGTGAGTAGCTTACCCATGGGTATTTCTAAAGACATTGTTGAGAAGTCGTTTCCTTCAATGATTGTTATAGCCTTTGGAATTCAGTTCTTTGTGAGAGCTCGTAGAAGTTTGCGAATCTTCTCATGGTTAATGTATTCCTTGCCTAATGAAGACAAAGGATTTACAATATCTAAGAATATCGTAAACATCTGAGTGAATGATTCACTTGGCTTCATTTTGAACGCCTCGTACTCTTGAGTAAGTCTGCTGATCTTTGACTCCTTGACTTGTGTTGTTCCTTCATGGGTTACTTCAAGAAGTTTCCACACTTCATTTGATGTTGTGCAAGTTGACACCCTGTTGAATTCAGTTCTGTCTAAAACACAAAATAAAGCGTTAATAGCACCTGCGTCAAGACTGGCCTTTTTTTTATCCTCCGTATATTTATCATGGAGTTTTTCAACTAAAACTCTGTCAACATTAATACGAGGAGGCTTTTTGTAGCTATCAATAACTATAGACCATAAGTCAAAATCAAGAGATTTTAAGAAAAAAACTCATTCGTGTTTTCCAATAAGTGTAGTTTGTGCCGTCAAACAGTGGAGGTCTGTTTGTGGCTTGGCCTTTACTTGTGAATTTTACAATTGCCATGTGTAATAGTGTAATCTATATAACAATTGAAAAATAACTGAATATAACTGCAGTTTTACCTTGCTTTACCTGTATAACTTGCTCTGATACCAATTGTAGGAATGAAATCGTAAAGCAGAATACTCTAGAAGGGGGTGAATAGAGTAGGCAGCAAAATATTGCTAATTAAAACTTGTTGGCAGTTAGATCACAGAAATAATAATAATCACAAAGTAAATAACTGTAAAGAAAAGAATGATCAGAAAGCAAACGCAAACTCAGAGATTTATACTGGTTTCCTTCTTACGAGGACTAGTCCAGTCGGAAGAACTCTAGCTTCCAGTTGAATCCACTATTGGAAAATCCTGCAAGTTTTCATATGAAGTTCTTGCAACTTCTACAGACGTGAGCTTTGATACGAAGAACTCGACCAACTTCAGTTTTGAAGAGTCTTTCTTCAATCAAGCCTCTGATTACAATTTTTTCGAAATCTTCTAGACCGCATTGTACCGGCAAATCGACTAGAGAATTGTAACTGGCTTGGGATTTGAAAATTGAAGCTTTTTAGAACTCTTTGGAAGAAACGTAAGCTTTAGAAGAGAGAAGATGAAAGTGAATGAGTGTGTTTGAAATGATCAGAATTCCTCTCTATTTATAGTTTTTCCAAAGACAGAACTCTGACAGAATTCGGGCAAAATTTGGACAGAACTCTTTGTAACAAACCGCAACTGAAGGGAGACCAAGTTCAAAATCCAACGTTCACATAACGTTCATCTTGGCCGAACTCTGGCCGAGTTCTATCAGGGTTTGGTCAGGTTTATTTTATGAAAATTACTTTTTTAGCTTTTTTAAAATCCTTCAGAAGCTTTTTGTAAAAGTAGATGTTTTTCAAAAACATAGGTCATTTTAAAAAGATAGGCCAGTTTTGAAAAACGATTTCGGATAGTCTATTTTCCAGTACGATTTGGTGTACAATGTATTCCTAGACTCAATAAAAATGAAAATTACATTGCGTAAGGAAATACAATCTTGAGTGACAAACAGAGCTTCGGTCTTGAACTGAGTAGATATCCAATCTTGATCAGTGTCCAAAACGTCTTTAGTAAACATCTGAATTGATTCGTATATCGAGACAGAGTTTGATCAATTATTAAAATCAGGTTTAACCATGACCAATGGGCCAACATATATATATATATATTATTGTTAGGTAATATTTGTTAGTATGCATGTTAGTTAGATAGTAGAGGATAGTATTTTGTTAGATATTTAATATGTTGTTAGATAGTTTGATGTTAGATATCTAGTATGTTAGATATTGATATGTTAGTTTTAGATATTGGTATGTTAGAAAGTTAGTTTCTATAGGTTATATGTTATATATTAGTTAAGATGTTATGTTAGTACATTAGATAGTTAGTTAATTAGATATTTGAGGGGTATCTTGGTATCTCATGATACCAAGTTAGTATCTTAAGGTAAATATGAATTACCTTTACCTTCAAGGTAAATAATTAGTTTATCTTATGACCAAGGTATGGTATCAAGGTACCAAGGTAAGGTATCAAGATAACAAGGTAAGGTATAGGTTTACCCAAGTTAAGGTATTGGATTCCAACTAAGGTATTGGTATTGGGATGCCAATATGACCAAGGTTGATATCGTATCCTAGTGTTAGTGGGTTAGTGTCTAAGTGTTTGAGTTTGAGTAGGTGATGTTATATTTTGGAAGGGTTATATATATATATATATATATATATATATATATGTATATATATATATATATATATATATATATATATTTGGGTTATATAGTATCTATATATATTATGAGAGTATATAGATATAGGCTATAGTTCATAGTGAGGATATGTATATACTTGATATATGATATCTATATGTATGTGTTAGGGTGGTACTATATGGGTAAGGATATATGTGGTATGTATATATATTAATATATCCTAAGTATCATAGATGTTGACCACTAATCTAAGTTTGACCAAAACCCTAGAAGCTTAACCTTGACTCCTAGTTTGACCCAAGGTGGACCAGAGTTGACTTAGAGTTGACCAAGAGTTGACTTTGACCTAGATTGACTTAGAAACATGTAGATTATATTGTAAATTTCTATCATTTCAAATTGAACTTTTTATAACATGTGTTGAGCTAATTAGGACTCTGTGACATCAGTTCGGACATCTATTCATATCAGTCATTCAGGATATCAGGTGAGTATATTCTCTGATAGTTCTTTCATTTACTTGGTGATTACTTTATTTTAATTCTAGTTAGTTCTATTTGATGTCTACTATGAGTCTTGGCACGATTGTACACGGATTGATATTGTTATTGGATTTTCAGTCATGAGATGTTACCTTAACTCATCATAATAGTATCAAATACTGTTCTTGTTGGTATTGGATAACATTGGATATATTGGTATCGAATACTGTTCTTATTGGTATTGGATAACATTGGATAAATATTGGTTAACATTGGCTAGTAACGTGTCATAGTTGGATCCATCGTATCAGTCGGGGTGGGGGTAATACTAGTTAGATATGTGATCAAGAACTATCGATTAATAGTGTAAATCATCGGCTACTAGCTAAGCATACATTGCACGTATGTTTGAGCTAGCATTCCTTAGTGTAAATGATTGAATATCCCAAGCCGATTACATATCCAAATGGTATTCCAAAATACATTGTCTATTATAGCTTTATACATTTAGTTTACCATTACATTGTTCTATCTTGATATAGTAGTTCTTTTTCATTATTTGTTCTCACAGATTTTTGTCTATCTTATAATGTTCATCAATATAACTGTCTATAACTGCTTTATAGTCCTTGTGATTTACTTGGGATTTCTAGATGAGATGTGCTCATTCCATCCTGACTGGATATGTTGACAAATATTACAAATGATATAGATGACTGTCCTACCTTCTATGAGGCTTATGAGGGTGGTACGTAGGAGCCTGAGGAGGATCCAGCCCACTAGAGTGTGCTTAATTATAGCTTAGTACTTTATAGCTTTCAGTTTTTATCGAATTATTCCGATTGTTAGTTGAGACTTATTTATATTCAGGACTTGTATTTATTTGTGTTGAATATCTATTTTGTGTGGTGTGATAACTCTATTTATATTCAATTTTTTTCTTTTATCTGACTCCATATCGTGCTCTATCTTTCTTAGACTTGTGATTGAGATTATATAGTAGAGATGTTATATTATACCTCTGTGCGAAGATGACATGTTTATATATCTTGTTGTTAGATGTTAGATGCTATAGATGACCTATACAGCGTTCTACCGTCGACACTGCGGCGTAGGCTGGACGTACCCACATTCTCGTGCCCCTAAATAGGGTGCTGGTCGTGACAATGTTGGACTCCAAAGTTTTTTTAGAATCTCGTCGTAGAGTTTAGACGTTTTGGGAATTGGATGAGCTGCCAGAAAGTCAGCAAGGGCTTGACCTTTAACAGACTTTTGAGGAACATAAACTATATCATATTGTGCTAACAATATGGCCCATATTGTAAGCTTGGAATTGAGTGTACTAGGCTTCTTCATCAGTACCCGGAGAGTGTTAACTCTAGAAATATCATGAATGGTTTGGCCAGTGATATAATGTCTCATCTTTTAAACAGGAAACATCAAAGCTAGACATTCTTTTTCCATAAGGGTGTATCGACGCTTAGCTCCAATCATTATACGGCTAAGATAATAGATAGCCTGTTTATGACCTTCTTTATTCTTCTGAGCTAATAAAGCACCTAATGAATGGTCCATTACTTGAACATACATCAGGAAGGGTATTCTTGAAACTGGAGGCACTGGAACTGGAGGGTTCATCAAGTACCGCTTTATGTCTTCAAATGCTTGTTGATATTCTTTAGTCCAAATAAAAGACACACCTTTCTTCATGAGTTGAGTATACAGTCTATAGCGTCAAGAGAGATTCGAGATGAATCTCCTGATATACGCAAG
The DNA here is from genome assembly GCA_029216955.1 of Iris pallida. Taxonomy (NCBI): domain Eukaryota; kingdom Viridiplantae; phylum Streptophyta; class Magnoliopsida; order Asparagales; family Iridaceae; genus Iris; species Iris pallida. Next base: position 3,246,687 of record JANAVB010016799.1, on the reverse strand, counting down.
CCATCCTTGGAATCCTCGTAGCTCTTTTAGGTTGCGTGGAGGACGCATCTCTTGAATGGCTTTGATTTTCTCAAGGTCAACGTGTATACCTTTAGAGGTAATAACGAATCCAAGAAATTTGCCACTAGAGACTCCCAGGAATGACTTGGTGGGATTCATCTTGAGTTGATGCTGGTGCATTAGATCGAATATGGTTCTCAAGTCTTGAATGTAGTCTTCCTTTAGACGACTTTTGACAACAATATCGTCTATATAGCATTCAACCATCTTTTGCAAATGATCACGGAAGATAGTACTCATGGCCCACTGATAAGTTTCACTAGCATGTTTAAGACCAAACGGCATGACAGTATCGCAATAGACTCCAAGAGGAGTACAAAAAGATGTATGTTTCTCATCTTCTGGATGCATCTTGATTTGATTATATCCTGAAAATCCATCCATAAAAGATATACGTCTGCAAGTATTGTCGATCATGACATCAGTGATTGGAAGAGGAAATTTGTCTTTGGGATAAGCTTCATTAAGGTCTCTGAAGTCGATGCAGACTCGGACCTTTCCTATTTTCTTCAAAATGGGGACAACATTAGCCACCCAGTCTGGATATTGTTCTTCTCTATGAAGCCACAGGAATGAGCTTCTTGATTTCGGCTTCTATGGCGTCTATCATGTCAGGTCAAAATCGACATTGTTGTTGCTTAACTGGCCTTGCATTTGGCATAATATTGAGTTTATGGGTAGCAATCTGGGGATCTAATCCAGGTATATCTTCATAGCTCCAAGCAAATACATCAATGTATTTCCTAATGAGCTGGATCAGTTCTTGTTTATCCGTTTCAGGGAGGCTTTTGCTGACGAATATTGGTTTTGGAGAAGTTTCATCTCCAACATTGACTTGAACCAACTGATCTTCGGTAGGTGGCTTACGTTGCTCGAAGCGAATCTTCCATTGAGTATCCATTATTTGTGCCTAATAATCAGATTCAGAGGCTTCGGCAAAGTCTTCGTCGTCTTCCGAGAACTCGGCAGTTACCATATTGGAAGATAGAGTCACTCGATGGGCGTGCCCTACACTGTTATCTGAATCCCATGATATAGAATCAGAAGAGTTAGATCGTTCTTCTTCATCGAATTCTGAAGCTTCTGGAGTCGAAATTGGCGAAGTATAACCCAATCCTCGCTTTATTTTGCTATAATATTGTTGTGATTTTCCTTTTGGAGCAGGAATACGAATAGGAGTTCATCTTCCCTTACCACCATTGAGACCAGCTTTAAATTATAGCCCATCTTTTGAATGTTATCTTTTGATTGCTGACTATAACGACGTAGTTGAAGTCTTCCATTATCGTAATTTTTTTCTTTATCATTGGGCATGATCTTCTGTTCTATTCCTTTACTAAAAAGTATAGGAAGTTCATCTTTCTTTCTGGAAGAAACTAAGAAGAAGGAGTCACGCATTTACTCGAGCAATACTTCGTCTTGGAGAGGTTGAACTATTCCTATGGTAAGTGGTTCAAAATTATCTAGTATTTCTAAATAACATCGAGTATAATAAAGAACATCAGTATACTGTAAAGGAGATACTACTTTATTGATTTGTACATCATTATTTACAATAAGATTTTTAGCCTTAACAGAAGGTTTAGTAAGGTTGATAACCAGAGAAGAAGAGGAAGGATTTTTGGCCTTAACAGAAGGCTTAGGAAGATTGATAACCAGAGGGAGAGAAGGAGAAGATTTGTTACGACGAAGGTCGATAACAAGAGGCTCAGAAGAGGTGAGCTCTCATTGTTCCCTTTCTACAGCAGGAAGCTGTTTGTTATGAGAGGAAAGATGGATAGTCAAAGCCTAAGAAGAAGAGGGACGAGTAGTACGTCTTTTAACAGGGATTGTGAGAATATCTTTTGAAGTATCTTTCTGATCTTTCTCACTATCCATCGCTAATATAATCTTCATGAATTCTTCCTTGTACATCCGAGAATTAGTACAATATGCTTTAATGCCCATAAAAGGATTTAGGTCAGCTACTTCCTTTTGGACCTTCCATTGACGTCCAAATATTTAAGACATTGGTGTAGAGTGGATTGTACAATGTTATGCTTATGTAAAAAGGATCTCCCCAACAAAGCATTATAAGAGACATGATTGTCAATCACATAGAAAGTAACCTTTGTACGAAGATTTCCTATTTGAACTTTCAAGCGGATCTTTTCCAAATGTTCACTTCTTTCAGAATTAAATCCCAGGATTGTCGTGATGGTTGTTGAAAGATTATGTATAGGAATCTTTAAGGCATCTAGTAAAGTCTTTGGTATGATGCTGAGCATAGACCCAGGGTCAATCAAGATGCGATCAACCTTCATAGTATAGACATATCCTGTGAAGTAGAGGGATCGGTCATGATGATTATCTTCCAGTAACATATCATCTTGTGTAAAGGTGATGTTGGCATCAGCTCCATCATACTATGACAATGAAGGCAAGATACAGGCTCCTCCTCTGGCTTCTTGAGGAGTGCTAGACAAGTATCAGCTTGCATCAAAGCTTTACTTAATGTCTCTCGAGTTTCTTTTGAGAGACGTAGTAGTTCAAAAATTGATAACCTTGCCGGGATATTAGCCAGCTAAGCCAGTATATCGAAGTGATATGGCTTCTCGAGTCCTAGAACTTGAGACTTCTTCAATACTTTGTCAAAGCGGAAAGGTGGTTTTCCTTTGTCAGCTGTCATTGGTTTGGGAGGAGTTGGTTCCACTGGAGGAGATGAAGCCGATGAAACATTGACAGCAGGAGAAGATAATGCTGGAGGAGTCTCTGGAGCTAAAGCAGGGTTCTCTTGGCCTTCTAAATAATCTCGTAGGTAAATTATTCTAGACCTGGTACTAGTTAAGGCTTCTTCTTCATATACAGGTTCGAAGGATACCATATTGCAACTCTTTGCCTTGTTTATGGAAGATTTCTTTTGAAAAGAGTTCGTCCTGTAAACCAAACCAAACCAATATTGGTTATGTGAAAGGTATAGAGAAAGAGGTACATGAGATCCTTTTCCATGATTCAAGCTGGGAGCCTTTTATAGAGCATATCCATCTTTGTCATTAATTCAGGAGACTGTAAAATATACAGATGGAAAGCTGGTTGATATTTGGCTTCTGACTTTGACAGTGTTGTCGCAGAAGTGGAGAAAGAAGAAGGATCTGCAGCAGAAGTGAAAGTGGTAATTAAAGGTAGAGGACAATGTTCACCCAACGAAGTCATGTGACATGACTTGTATTTGGTTGCTTTCTTAGACTTTGTGGATGAAGAAGGTGCTTCAAAGCCAGCCACCAAATTAGGATGAATCCATATAATCTCCCCTTTATCAGTAGATATAGGAACAAGACCATCAGTTCGGGCAGGTGGGAGATTAACAATCTCCAAAGTGGTTCTCGGAATGGGAATGACGTCGTCCTGCACAACTTGAGCAAAAAAATCACAAAACTGTAGAGAGACGACATTAGCTGTTACAGTCTTTTCGTCTTGTTGGAGAGTAATTACGCCAGAATTAACCATCTCCTGGATCTTGCCTTTGAGTACATAACATGCTCGAGTTGGATATCCGATAAATCTGTGGTAAATACAATATTTGGGGTGGTCAATTTTACCTACTTCATCTGGCCATTTTACCTATAGCAGTTGAAGTATATTGCTTTTGATCAGACAGTCAAAGATACTCATGGCATCATCTTCATCAAAAGAATATTCTTCTTTTGGACATGGTGCCTTCTGTGGTGGTGTCATTGGAGTAGGTGTTGATTGGCCTATGTTCACGGCTAGAGTTTCTTTGCCTTTGATATTGATAGCCAAAGTCTCTTTACTCTTGTGGACAGCCACTATTATTAGGTGTAATATGTTCATCTTTGTCAAAATTAGGCATCTGGATACCTAATTGTTTGAACTTGTCAGTACTTTTTTCTGTCGCTTTAGCATTCACTATGAATAAAGGCCAATCCTGGAACTGTGTCGATCCGGTCCACATGCTGATTATAGGCAACAGGTTTGATTTGCAAGTGCCTATAGTCAGAGCATCTGGAGTCCCAAGAGGCATTTTGAGTGCCTCGCGGCGGAATCGTTCAATGAACCTTTCAGTTGTTTCATTGTGTCGCTGTTTAATTTTAATGAAAGCAGACATAGTCATGTCATTTATTTCCTCATAAAATTGTTCCAGAAATATTTGTTTGAATCCAAAAAAAGAAGTTATACAACCATCTGGCAAACTGCGGTACCAGTCGTAAGCTGCACCTGCTAAACATCCAACAAATACTCTAGTGAGTAGAGCATCATTTGGCTGGAGTTGATCAGTCATTACCTCAAAGTGATTGAGGTATTGACTTGGTGATGTGCTGCCATCAAACAGCATAATAGTAGGGGGTTTATACTTGAGAGAAATTGGACTTCCTTCCATTCTATGGGATAAGGCTGCTTAATCCCAAGCTTCTGCAAGCCATCTTTCTGTTTGAAAGTTTCAAATTGAGTACATAAAAGTTTTACGGCCTCATTGGTATCTTCCATTGATTGTGGAGCAATGGATTGATTTGATATATTAGGAGGGGGTACTGCATGATAAGTACGACCCCCGACACCAGATTGACTTGGAATAGCCTACGCAAGAATGGAAGCGGTGTGAGGAGACTGTACCCCCAGATCAATATTAATAGGAGCTGATGTTGTTATAGGTTCTTGAGTCGAAACCAGATTCACAACTGGTGGAACTGTATGTTGTGTCATAATCACAGCATGCATGCCTGTCATCATCTCAGTCATGTTCTTCAAACTAGCCTCCAAAGCAACAATTCTTTGCTCTTGATTGTTAGAACTAGAAGCATCTTGATCTTCTGTGGCGACATAAGCAGTTACTTATCTAGCTATTGAAGACGAGCTAGTGGAAAATATGGTCCTTCCAAAACTTTCACTATCAGCATCAAAGTCATATAAGGAATCACCCCCAGAATAAATGATAGGGGTGTCCTGTTGACTGAGAGAATCTTGGTTGAAAGGAAGATTCCTTTGACCGATTGTGTCTCGGCTTCTTGATCTAGTATATTGGTATACTCCTTCACTGGATTCATGAATCTGATCTAAGTACTATTGACTGGGATTATGGGATGCATTACATCTTGGACGTTTTCTACCCCTAGTGCTTCGAGATGCCATATTGACAGAAGCATAGAGTAGTTCATCTTCGTCAACTAGGATAGGTTCAGGAGTCTGAACATAGTTCAAACGGTCAAAGACAGACCGCTTAGCTGACTGACAGCAACATTTGATGACAACTTTATGGTGGTGATTGCAGTGATGTTATTGCTATTGGACCACCGCTGGAGGGGATGGCTTTGCTATCTTTTGCTTCTGTATTAAGAGTTCACGGAGATCACTAATAGGACGAGAAGAAGTTGCAGGAATGTAGCCCTTAATGATATTCGGGACATGGTTCCTGCTCTTGAGGTGTCCCGTACCTTAAGTGTACAAGGACGTACTAAGCTGGTTAGAATAAGTCATAGGATTTTTCACCTCAGAATTCTTTCTCTGGCGCAAGTTAGCAACTGGTGCAGGTTGCGCTTGATACATCTTATGTTTTTCTGAAGTTGACCCTAATTGGCACCTGTTGCTATAGATGTGCAAGTCTGACAGGGGTGCTACTTATGCATCTACTTGAGATACTAGCAGTTTGCCTTGTTAGGATCTTGGGATACGTAGGGTCGGTAGATCTTGTCCTGACACCTTTGGAGTGGGCATAACACCCTTTTGTATGGAAAGTTCATTCTGAATAGAACCCATCTTTCTGATAGAGATTTGGTTGTCTTTGTTAAGGAAAGTAGGATTTCTATCCACTTTTGTGCTGAGAGACGCAAAAGCGCAATCAATAGTACTTTCCGACCAGTCAATGACTCGAGCAGGATGAGGAAAAGACAAATAGCATTTTTCTTGATTTAATGATTTTTTAGTAAGTTTCTGGCTTGATGACGAAGAAGGAACCACTAAACAGTGTTTCCTTTTACGTTGCTCTAATGTAGAAATATGCGCAGGTTGCGCTGGAGCAGAAGCAGGCACATATTACGCCAGTGCAGAAATATGCACAAGTTGTGCCGGAGCAAAAGCAGGCACAGGTTACGCTAGTGAAGAAATATGCACAAATTTTGCCGGAGCAGGAGCAGGCACAGGCTGTGCCAGGGAAGAAAAGGCTAAAATGTGCTTTCTTTTGTTTTGTCCAGCAGTGTGTCGAGACAAAGTCTCCTTCAATTTTAGAATCAGAGAAGTAGAGGAGTTAGCCAAAAGGCTGTTTCCTTTAGGTTGCGCCAGGGCAGTAATATGCGCAAGTTGTGCCACAGCAGGAACATGCACAGGTTACGCCAGGGAAGGAAAGGCCAAAGGGCACTTTTCTTTGTTTTGGACAGCAGTGTGTCTAGACGAAGTCTCCTTCGATTTCAGAATCGGAGAAGTAGAGGAGTTCACCAAAAGGCTATTTTCTTTAGGTTGCGCCAGGGCAGTAATGTGCGCAAGTTGTATCGAGGCAACAGGTTGTGCCGTCGAGGACTTAGGAGTCCAGACAGACGAGTCTTGCTCTTAACAGCGCAGTAGTGCGCTTGGCACCCCCAGCCTTGATCATGGCCTCGTAGGCTGTCTGGTCGACTTGAACGACCAGGGTCTTCTGCCTCTTGCCGATCGACGCGGTATCACATTGAGTTGTCACTTTCTCGTCGGAGGAGAAAGTCGTCCCCAGCAGAGTCGTCATTTTGTTCACGAAAAACAAAAAAGAGGAGGTTTTGATTTCTACAAACTGAGAAAGGGTACAAAAAAAGTATAATTGATTTTTGGGGAAGTAAAACTATAGGAATCTGATCAGAAGACGATCACTTTATCCCTTGGACGATGTGATATCGAAGACACGAGCCTCTGGAGGATGTAACAGCACTTTAGCAAGAGATTATGATCATTCGTAATGCCTTGAGACCGATTTGAAACTCTATTTATATTGTTCTTGAAATAACTGTTTAGCAGTTATTCTGGGTTGCGCATACTTCAGGTTGTGCGCCTCATGTTCACTTGCACGAGCAGTTACACCAACTGCTGTGGACGTGTGGCATCATTTGATTGAGATGCGCATGGTCGTATGCAGTATAGTAGGCACGTTCTACGAAGTTAGTGGTTTACGTGCCACATTACCCTGCTTTGGATACTGTTCGATCACCTTGCGCGAGCTTCATCATATTGTGTGGAGCGCAATATAGCAACTTGTGCGAACGGTTGCATCAACTGCTGTGGACACGTGGCATCATTTGAGGGAGATACGCATGGTCGTGAGCAATGTAGTGGATACGTTCTACGAGGTTAGTGACTTGCACACCACGTCTCCCTGCTCTGGACGATCGTATTGTGCGAGCTTCATCAGGCTGCACGGGGATGCAACCTAGCAACTTGCGCCTGGGTACAACCTCGCGCAACCTGACACGTTGCGCAAACTGCTAGCTGAACAAATCTTCTCGAGCACTGTGTTGTGCGGGATTCGAACAGATTTTTCTTGATATACGTGCTGTCAGTTATCAGGTAATGATGATGTTGTTATAGATTTTTGAGGAAGTGCGCCACATGGCTCTCGCGCAACCTGAGGTTTGGTACAACCTATTGATGTGGCACAATCTATCGATGTGGCGCAACTTGTTGATGTGTCCCCTAGATGAGTGGCGCCCCTTGATTTCTTGCTCCCAATAGGTGACGGAGCTTGAATTTTAGCCTCTACACTTGCTTTGGTGATCGCCAAGATATAGCTGTATCCTTAATAATAAACACATAATCTGTTTGCATGCAACCCTTATGAGGGTCTATTTGAGTCTGTACAACCAACTAGACAATAATTGTTAGCAGTGGAACCACATGAATAAAATAATCTCATCTCAGTTGTTCCACAAAAAATATCTCAATATGTGTTTAACTCCATTCCAATGTCCAAGTGTAGGTGCAGAACTATATCTAGATAATAAATTAATAGAAAATATAGTATCTGGTCTTGTGCATTGGCTAGATATAGTAGTGCTCCAATAGCACTTAAATACAGTATTTCAGGACTAAGAACTTTTTTATCTTCTCCCTTTGGTCGGAATATATCTTTATCCAAATCCAACTGCGTACAACCATATGTGTACTTAGTGGATGTGTTTTTGTCTATTTTGAATCGTTTTAAAATTCTTTCAATATATCGGGATTGACGCACTAAAATTCTACTGGAACTTCGTTCTACTTTCAAACTGAGGCCAAGCTTTCTGTTTTCTAAGTCTTTCATGTCAAATTCATTCTTCAAATAGTTTTCAGTTTTCTCTAATTTTGTAGGAGACATGATCAAGTTTATATCATCTATATATACTGCTACTATCGAGAATCTATTTTTGGATTTCTTAATAAAGACACATGGATAAATTTGACTACTTTTGTACAATTCTTAGTCAAATATATAATAAGACGATTATAGCACATTCTTTTGGATAATTTCAACCTGTATAATGCTCATCTAAGTTTAATTAAAAACATGCCCATTGACTTAGTCTCTGGCATTGTAAATCCTTCTGAAATTTTTAATAGATGTCAGTATCTAATTCTCTATCCAAATATGTAGTTACAACATCCATAAATCTTATATTATGATATTAAGAAACTATGAGGCTAATTAGATATCTAAAATGATATCTATAACTGGAGAGTATATATTCACATAGTCAATTACAGATCTTTGTGAGAAACCTTGTGCTACAAGTCGGGCTTTGTATCTTTCAGCTTCGTTCCACTCATTTCGTTTTCTCAAGAAATACGTATTTAAAAGCTACATGGATTATGCCCTTTGGTGTTTCCACTATAGGTCTAGACACACTATATTTTTCTAAAAAAATTTAATTCTACTTGAATGACATTTTTCTAGATTGGCAATATTTTTTTGTCGACATTCATTTATACTACGTTGTTCATTTTCACAATCATTATTGTCATTTGATATTTTAATAGCTACTATATAGCTAAATATGTCATCGATGACAAGTGCTTTTCTATTCCATAATTTCCCTGAACATGCATGAAATATTGAGATCTCTTCATTTTTAGGTACATGTGCCTCTTTAGAGGCATCTATAGGCATTTCGGTGAATTTCGAAACATGCACATCTTCATTATTTATTTTCGAAGCTCCAGCCACTATTGGCTTTTATCAGGACAAGATGTTTCATTAGCTTTCCTCTTTCTAGGAGCACTATCCTAGGAACCTATAGGACTAACACGCTTTTGATGTGTAGCAGTAGATTCATTTGCCGTCTTGTTTGGATTTTGTTCAATTGAAATAATGATTCAGCTGGCTGACACATTCATAGCTGGCACATGTGATCTAGTTAACTTTGTGGCATTATTAAATGCATCAGGTAATTGATTAGTAATTTTTTGCAAATGTATCATTCTCCTTGTCTCATAATCACATTTTGAAGTTCTTAGATCTTGATGAGATAGTTTAGGCGTATTCCATGTCAATTCATGTCATTCATTAGCAATGGTTTGTTCTATAGAAATAATTTGCTTACCTCCCCCTAATGGTGAGAAGACTCTCATATCAAATTGGCAATCATCAAATCTTGTAGTAAAGACATCACCAGTCATTGGTTTCAAATACCTTATTATGGAAGAAGACTCAAAACTAATGTATATTTCCAAACGTCATTCGGGACCCATCTTAGTTCTTTTGGAAGATGGAATTGGGACATATACTATACATCTAAACTTTCTCAAATATGAAATGTTTGGTTGTTTACCACTAACAAGTCGTATATGTGAAAAAATATGGTAGGCAATGGATCTAAATTTAACTAGATATGCAAGATATAAAATATCATGTCCCTAAGCCTCAAATTTGCAAACCAGATTGCATTAGTAGAGGTCCAACTATAAGTTGGAGATTTTTAATACATGACTCAGCTAACCCAATCCCTAATAATGTACAATAATTATCAAAAATTTGTGAGATAAATTTTGCGGTATTATCAAGTCTAATTAATTTAATCGAGTTAGTATGAAACTGAGATCTAAGTTAAATAATTTTAGACCAAAAGACGAGAAAAGACAAGATTTCTAGTAGACTATAGACAAATATATGACCACCTAGTAGATACGTCTATGAGTACCATAAAATATCTAAAAAGAACACTAGCAGAGTGAATATATGACCAGAAATGTCTTCTTATATTCTTTACAAGAAAGTAGGAGACTTATTCTTAACTTTAGAAAAAATGGTCTAGTTATAAACTTTTCTTGTAAATTTTGATAAGCTAATATCATAATTTTCCAATAAATGTTCACAAGAATTATCAATGATCCGATTGAACATAATTTGTCCTGGATGACCCAAAGGGTCATGCCAAATAGTATATAAGACAGGATCCTTGGCTTTATATTTTGCGACATTCATATTAGACTCAATTATACCAATGGTGGTGTAATACAAACCTACCGAAAGACAAGAGAATTCTTCTAATGTAAGCCTTTTTCTCCCAACATTAGATATGATACATAATATCTTTTTATTGTTATCATTTTGAGTTTCAATATGGTACCCATTTTGCATATATCTTTGAAACTTAACAAATTCCTTTTTGGAACCGCTTGAATATAACTCATTCTGCAAATAGGTTTGAGTACCATTAGGTAACATGATGTGTGCTCTTCCAAGACCCTCAATTATATGGGGTGGCCCAGCTATTGTTGTCACTCTATGCATGTCAAATACTAACTTCGGAAAAAAAAACTTTGATTTTTTAAAAATCATATGTGTTTTAGCACACCTACCAAACACATATCCAAGTTAGTTTTCTTGGATTCTTTGAATCTATCAACCTCTTGTTGAGTAGCTTGACATTGCTTAAACCAATGTCCATCTTTGTCATATTTATGACAAGCATTACTACTCCTATTTGGTTAACATGAAGATAAAAATATTTTTTTTTGAACATATATTCTAGCTAGCATAAGTATAATAAGAAATAATTAAGCATTTCAAATGATAATAACATATTATAGAAATGTGACTCCAAATTTATAATAAAGATTTTCAATAAAACAAACTCTCATGCCCTAGACATTCCATGATGGAAACCAAAAATAAAACATGACTTCAAATGTAACCAGTATATATGTACTTGAAATAAACATAAATTGACCGAGTGCTCATTCAATGGAAGCTGGATTTTCAAGTAACTCCTCAAATAACTTGATTCCCTTTGTTTGTCAGTGTTTTCCACTTGTTCCATTTATTCTTTTGTGAACATTATATCAACCTTTGTAAGGCTGATAACCATAACCATATCTTCCATAATTTTTTTCCATGCTCTCTCCGCGTCCTCCACTACGACCTCTGCTAATTCTAAAATTGTTGGTATTTTTCTCAAGAATTGCCATTGACCAGTTGGTCTAGAGTTGTGGTTTTTCATGAGAACGTTGCTATTTGTCTCTGCTACAAGGTGACAGTCACTAGTTTAGAGTATTTTATAAAATTTCTTTCAAGGTATTATTGCTGCAAAAGCACATTACTTGTATGAAAAAAGAAGAAAATTTTCTCAATCACTTGAGTCTATTTTACTTTTTCTACGAACAATCTAAGGCGAGAAACAATATTAAACATAACAAAATTATATTCTTTAACACTTTTTATAGTCATGATATCTTAAATTCAACCATTCATTTTGAGCAGTCAGAATGATTACCATCTTTTGGTGGTCAAATCTATTATTTAGAAATGTCCACAAATTCAATGGATCATCCTCACATAGATATTATGTCTATAAATAATCATGGATATGATGTCGTAAAAAAATTAAAATCTTGGCCTTCGCTTCAAAAGATTCTTTATTTTCCTTCTTAATAGTACCATCAAGCATGTTGGAATGCAATTGCAGTTGCATCCAATTGTCATGATAAATAATTGTCTATGTTCACTTCAAGAGCTTTGAATTCAAACCTGCAAGACTCGACATCTATATGACAGAAAATAATTATATTAGAGGTAAATTAATTTAAATAATAAAATTGATAAGCGCTTTCAATATTACAGAACTTTACATATGCCACAATGTGATAAAATGTTATCAAAAATTATTTATATCTTATATGTATCACATATACAACAAAGTGGTAAATGAAGAACAGATGGCAACTCTAGAGGGGGGTGAATAGAGTTTATAGCAATAATAGCCAATTAAAAAATAAACTCTTTCACAATCTAAAATTAATCAGAGTAAATGCGGAAATAAATAAGGAGCAAGAGAGTATATGCAAACACAGTCGATTTTAACTTGGTTTCCCTCGTGGAGGACTAGTCCAGGCCTGAAAACTCTAGCTCAGGATTAAATCCACTATTTGTGAAATAGTAGTTACACCCCGTGCATTTTCTTCAGAAGAGCACGTCAACTTCTTACAAAGGATCGCAGTGGCGATGCTTGGAATTTTCCAAGCGACTTCTTGAACTCTTGCACAAGACTCCTAACTGAGAGATGCTGAGCACTCGAGACTTAGGAAGCTTGTGGCTAGTAGATGAAGAAGGGTATGGCTTATATTGAGCTTAAGAGAGAAGAGAAGAGAAGATTGGATGAAAGAAAATGAGAGAATTCTTGGCCTATTTATAGGGTTTTATCAGGCAGAATTCGGCCAGAATTCTGGTAGGAATTTTCAAAAATTTGGCCGTTGGACAACTAGCAACCAGCCATCCCTAAAAATTAGGGTGCTGATTTTTAGGGGACAGAGTTCGGCCCGAACTCTGTGTGGAGGCAGAGTTTGGCCCGAACTCTGTCTCCAGAGCACAGAATGGGTCCAAGGGTCCAGTGGACTGATTTTGGATGTGGAGCTTTATGGGTTTGGATAGGTTATGGGTTGAGTCTCAAGAGCCCAGCATAACTCAGCTTACAATCATTCTAGACTCAATAAATATAAAAGTACAGACTCGAAAAATGACTCGCATTTGCAAAACTGCGCTGTCGTCTGGCTTGAGCTGGATGTAGTCGTCGTGTGTCGTATTGAATTATCATATGTATTATTTAGTCAATGTTATCAATATTTGGTTGACTGTGACTTTGTGTCAACAATCTCCCCCATATTGATAATTGACAAAATAATAATTGTATATTCAATATCCATACCTGGACACATATAACGACATAGCTCCCCCATAGTTAGTGCCAAGCTTAAGAATAGCTCCCCCATAAACAATGCTGTGAATCTTGTTGGCCTGTTAATAATATACTTCCAAAAGCACATATAAACCAAACAGAACAGAATATACATCTCTCCCTTTTTGGCATTTAGCAATATGAGATATATAAATAATAACTGGCAGCATACCCAAAAGAGAAGAAACTGCATATAAACTAAGATAATAACCAAGAGTCATAGAAACAGATAAAAGAACTGCCAAAGTCTCAAAAGCACAACTCATAATAAGTCTACTACAAAGTAAGGACATAAAAGCAACTAAAGCAAAATGCATAAACCATAGTCTAAGATCCTCAGTAGCATCATCAAGAGTAGTCCATATCCATCATCGAGCATGAGAGGGCCCGGCGCCGTCCGATGGATCAGTAAAGGAGCGACATGGGTCCACAAATGCCGCATCCGGATCCATGCAGCGACGAACCCAAGGGTTATCGATACGGAATCCCTCACGACCTGGGTCTCGCTCCATAGGAATGGGCATGGAAGGATGACGAGACATGGAATACCGAATATCATGCAGCGAGTTGCTGATAGCACTCATCTGCAAAGTAGTCCGGTAATCCAGCTGGGTCCATCGATCATCCTCCAAAGTAAAGCGATCTCGGAGCATGGCCTGAAGAGACTCGAGAGTGGCAGGAGGAGGAGGAGGATCCTGTCCAAGAGGAGGGGCATCTGGCTCATCATCAGAATGCTCAGATACTACTGGTGAGCCAATGGCCGCCTGAAGCCTCATTGCCTTAGAGAGGAAGGCAGGGGCAGGTAAGAATGGACACTCATCAAGGGGTATATGAAACGCACGAAAGATCATAGGAAGGTATAATGCTTATACTAAAGATCTTGGTTTCTTCCTACTGTTGATCATCCAATCCATCATTGTGCGTGGAAGGTTAAAGGGAACATAGAAGTGGAGATGGTATAATGCTGAGATCTCAAAATAAGTGACTTCATCGGTAGAACCCGCTTTGGGTAGAATGGTGTTGAAAATGATCCGATGAAGCTCATAGAAATAAGGATTGAGGAATTTTGCCAAAAGCTTACGAGGACGTGTGTTAGGGCTACACAGGTCATCCTTGAAGCTTTCTAGTGAAATTCCTTCGGGAAAGATAAAGGATCTAGCTTCTACAAGCTTTTTCCAAGAATTAGGCTCTTGAAGTGCAAGATATTCGGCCAATTCAAAATCGTCAAAGGAGATATCAATTTCCGCAACTCGTGAATAAATATGAGTGTAATCATGGGTTAAGTTGCAGTAAAACATTTGAATAGCACTACGATAAATGACCGAATTTGAGGTAACGAGTTCATCAAGGCAAAGGTCATGAAATAGAGCATCATATTGTGAGAATATAGTAAAGTTGATGGGATGTCCCGCAAAGACTGGACATGTCCGAAAATCACTAAACCAATTGTTTGAGGCGTCTATACTACAACAAAAAGACCTATTAATGACGCTCGACAAGGAGTTTTAATGACAGTTGATACATAAGCGTTATCAAAGTTAAGAAATACCTTTTTTCTATGACGGTTTGGGCTAATTCTGGGCTTTTTATAACGTTTTTAAAACAAAACGTCATTAATACTTTAGAGCGGTGGCAAACTTGTAATTAATAAACTTCTAACAAAACCCTTCACACCCGATCTTTTTCAGAGCTTCCCTCCTCCCCCTCTTCCCTCCTCTGCCTGAACCTAAAATTTTTCAAATCCCTTTCAGTTTCTTGCTCATTTCCATCTCCTTGAACCCTAAAATTTTCCTAAACTCTAATATTCTCCTTCTCCTCCTTCTTTCAACCTCCTACAAATCCTAACCTTAGCCCCAACGTCCCCTCCCACAAACCCTCACCCTAGCCCCGACTTCATTTTCGGAGGCGGGTCGGGACGTGTTGCAACAACAACAACAACAACAATGGGTGCTGCTTCTTCCAACAAATTCGCCACAATGCTCCATAATAGCAACACTCCCAAAATCGCCATTGTTCTCATATACACGCTCTTGGAATGGATTCTCCTGGCTCTGCTCCTCCTCGACGGCCTCTTCTCCTACTCCATCGCCGCCTTCACCGACTTCTTCGGCCTCGACCCCCCGTACTTCCTCTGCTTCCACGCTCTCGACAGGAACTCTGCCTCTTCTTACCGAGAGATCCTCTGTGACTCCCATGCCGACGACATCGCCGGCCTTGCCTACTGCTCTCGCCACCGGAACCTCGCAAGCGTGAGCCGAATGTGCGAGGACTGCTCTTCCTCGAAGCCGCTCTCGTGGACGAAGAAGACCGATGACGAGGAGGAGGAGGAGGGGGTTAGGTCTTCTTGTTGCTCGGAGGAGCTGGAGAGCGGCTTCTATTCTCCTGTTCCTTTCATCTTTGCTGACAAATTTCAAGAAAGATCGTTTCTTGACGGAAAATTGACTCATAATGAGAAGGATGGTGTTAGGAGCAGTACGAATGGGGCTGTTGAAGAGAGTGCATCAGTGGTGGAGCTCAAATTGGAAGACCGACTGGAGAAGAAGAAGAAAGTTGAAGAGAGCAATATCGATGATTCTGCTGCTGTTCCAGGTGATTTCTCTTTGCAGCTTGTTTCTTCATTTTTTTTGATGCTATATATGTATATAAATGTTGTTCTGAATTGTGTGGTTGATGGTATGTATATAAACAAACAGCTTCTTGTGAAGAAGAAGAAGTCGATTGCGCAATCTCGATAGGGGATGCGATTTGTGATCAGGAGGAGGCTCTCATCAATAAGACAATGGTGAATGACACTCTTGATTTCATTATTGGATTTCGGCTGTCTTTCTGCAAAAAATTTATTGTTAAAGGCAGTTTTTGTTCTTTGAATCGACGAAGAGAGTTGACGTCGAGGAGAAAAGTTCAATTGGGGTTATAATTGTTTTACAGGAAACATATAAGGTGGAAATATAGGGATTTGCTTGTGAGTGTTTGCCATTAAGACCTGAAATAATTATCCTATATTTATGGTTGAAACTCCCTTGCCATTGTGTCAGGAGATTTGAACCCATGACCTGGGTGATCTTGTTTTATTCTTTCATTGTCAATTTAGCTTGATCTCATGAGTAATTTGGTTCTCAGATTCCTTTGATTCCTTGAGCTTCATCTTATAGAACTATTGATAAGTTGTATATGTACTTGAAGAATTTCTGAATTTTATAGGACCATTTTTTGATAAGTTGTATATGTACTTGAAGAATTTCTTTCTATATATATATAAAACTTCTAGCTCTTTAATCATGTTTCTTTGGGTGATGTGTAATTTCCTTATACTTGTAGGTTGAGTCTATGAAGCAGTGTTACAACTATTGAATAAAGCATTCCATTTCATGGCATTTCATAAAGTTACAACTATTGAATCAAGCATTCCATTTCATAGCATTTCATGAAGTTACAAATAACAGTTCTTGAACCTAAACTAAAAGTAGTTACTAAAAGTTCACTGATTATAATGATATTATCCTTTTTAAATTAATTGTTTCACATATAGGATCTTTTTCTAGAAATGTTTAAATATATAATTTGCATTTTGGATATTCTAGTTCAAATGTGTTGATTGGAAAAAATTATGTTTTTTTACGATGATAAACATTAGTATGTTGTGGTTGTTTAAGTTTGTGGAAGGTAGAAGTGACATATTGATGAATCTGAAACTAAATTTCCAGTTTTATTTACAGGAATTTGATGTTGAGGATGTTTTGAAGTTGGAGGTTGAGCCAGAGGTGCTTCTTTCTAGACCTCCTAGTCGCAGGACTAATTTGCTCTTAAACTCGGGTACCGCCTTCTATTACACTTGTCGGTACATATATAATGATGTCATATAGCACAACACTTTTTAACATTCAGTACCGTCATGCTTTTCAGTTGATGAAAATATTGAGGACCTTTTGGACCTCAAACAAATTGAGGACCTCCACTTTGAGGACTTGCACTGTAACAAACTGTATGAGCTCAGGCTGAAGGAAGAGTATGTCTGATCCTTGCTTGTAGATGGCTTTCGTCATTTCATTTCTAATAAGAACTTATGTCTTCCCATTTGGCAGTTCAAATGAATTTAGATGTACCAGTATGGCTTATTTTGGCTTGTCAGTATATAACTTATTGTAGCATAGTAGAATTGTGCTTGTTTTATTTTGTACCTTGGAGGGGAGTACATTGTTGACAATCTACTTGGCTTGAGAGTTGCTTCACTTTATCAAAGCAGATAAATTCATGATGTTTGGGGAAGTAGTACTCTTAGGAAGTGAAGGTGAAGGATTTTATATTTTTTAACCATATACCAGTAATTTTGGTTATGATAATCCTGTGGTAGTAGTTTATCTGCATCTGTAACTTATGCTATTTATGCATATCAATCATCTTATTTCAAATCCATCAGTTTATCTATACAAGGTTTAGTTTCTGTGAAGCAGTACATCTGGTCTTTTGCCCATTTGGTCACAGAAATGAAAACAAAGGAGAAAAGTAGTTCCAGAACCCATAAGTAATTGAATATTTAGATTGTTACCATTCAGAATAATAAGCGTGCAACCCCAGTTCTCTTTGACAATTGTGAGTTTATTTCCTACTATTTATTTTTCTTCTGGCATGTCATGTCCTAGGCAAGCGATTTCCATGTATATCTAAATTGAAGTTGGTAGTCACTGTCATAATGTATGATGACTCATTTAATGATACACTTAGTTGCTTTGCCAGGTTAAAGATAGTGTAGCTATATTGGATGAAGATGGACAGGGATACTGATAAGACCATGATACTAGTAGTGAGTACAGACATTTCAAATAGGCATAATAAGTAGTTACCTATGTTGCATGAATAAGGACAATGATACGGGTAATGACACAATTCGATAGGGACACCATATTCCTGTGTCCGTGCAACATAGAAGCACAGTTCCAAGTTTAAGTCAACTTACGCCTTCAAGTTTCAGAACAAACTTTTAGATGACTCCATGTGGAACCCCAGTTGAGATATGTTACATGAACAATGCTCGCCTTTTCTTCATCAACCTTAATTTATGATCGTGATACATTATCTACTTAAAAATATTTTCTTGCAAGTTTTAAGAGAATTTCTTGTCACTATTCTCCATTCTAAAATCTTCTTTTTTACCCTTTTAGGAACAACAAATGGTAATGCCGGGCCATCGGGAGTCCAACCTGCAGAAGGAGTTGAACCGGACCAACCGGTACATCCCGACAGCAGCTGCATTTGGCGGCATGTGCATTGGCGCGCTGACAGTCTTAGCGGATTTCATGGGTGCGATTGGTTCAGGCACAGGGATCTTACTCGCAGTGACTATAATATACCAGTACTTTGAGACCTTTGAAAAGGAGAGGGCGACTGAGTTAGGGTTCTTTGGATTTTAATTCATTGACTATTTTTTCGAGAGAAATATCATATCAGGAGAAAATACCGAATGAAGCTATATTGAGGACTGAACAGGTCTGCTAGGCTTTTACCGAAAGCAAGAGATGTCGAGCCTTCCTAACATCTGGTGGTAAGAATTTTTAAGCAGCTTACTTCCTTGGAAAATTCTTTGTGGCAGAAAGAGGGTGAGAGAGGGGAAATTTGGCTGTTTTATGTGATTTTTGTTTGATTTTGTTTCGGATGACTTATGTTAGGCCCATAAGACAGGGATTTGACTCCCTTACTAGTAGTAGTTGTAAATATATGTATTTGGATGTCCTATTTTGAAAAAATGTAATGAAGATGGTGATATATATTATGTATATATTTGTAAATGGATTAAATGGTACTCTATAACATTTAGATGTTTTCTTGTGAATATTTGAAATTGAATTGAGCAACATTGAGCATTGATCTATAATTTTTTGGAAAGAAATATATAAATGTGCAGAATTGAGCGTTATAAATGTGCTGAATTGAGTCTATACAGATTATCTATTCATAACGCTTTCAAACTACGCTGAAAATAAGTGTAGCAGAAACTCATCATATTCATGACGTTTTTATTTATGACGCTTTTAAAAAATATTTATAACACCCGTTTTCATCACGCTTGCTTTGGAAAAAAAGCGTCATGATTTGTCATTAATGACGGTTTTTAGCCGTCATTAAAAGATATTTCTGTTGTAGTGCTAGTGATACAAAAATTCGGTCGTCGTAAGTGTTTGGATCATGGGGACGTGGAGGATTGAACAACGGATGAATTTGTTATTCAATGGCCGGTGCAACGGGTGGTGCAACGGGCGGGTCAACGCGTGGAGGAGCATTCGACGAGGATGCTCCCTCTGTCCGAAGTCTCTTTTCGCGGTTGAACAGACGAGAAGCCATAACACAATGGATAATGAAAGAAATTGAGATATAGAAAAGTAAGGAATTATACCTCAAACTAGTGATGAACAATGGAAGAGAATTGAAAATTAAGCCTTCTCCTTGAGTTTGTGGAAGAATGAAGCACTAAAGAGGAGAAATTAGGGTTAGGGTTTTGAGAGAATTGTGTTTGAGAAGGAGAAAATGTGGTAAGAAAGAAGGAGAGGGAAGTGAAACCAAATATAGGGGAAGGGTTTCTCTTGGTCGGGCCTAATCATGGCCATTGGATCTAATTCTTGATCAACGGCTGAGACTGTTCCCGGTTCTGGAACAGTCGGACCGAATTCGGTCCGAACTCTGGTAGGAGCAGAGTTCGGCCCGAATTTCGGGTCCTGGTCACAGAACAGGAATCAGGCAGAAAAAGAAAAATATTGGTTAAGTAATAGACAAACCAATATAAGATATGAGTATAAAGATAGGAAAGATCCAATTAGTAAACAAAAGAATAACAGAAGTGAGT
This sequence comes from Iris pallida, assembly GCA_029216955.1. NCBI lineage: Eukaryota > Viridiplantae > Streptophyta > Magnoliopsida > Asparagales > Iridaceae > Iris > Iris pallida. The sequence goes on along the minus strand of JANAVB010016799.1, from coordinate 3,226,635 downwards.
TTGAAGCAGCAATATGAAATTGAAATCATAGTATTTTAGCATGTGATAAATGAAAATGAACCATATAATAAACGAGGAATTATATCATAATTCAATATTTTGAAGCTGCCATGGGTTAGCTGCAGGGGCCGGATCCCAGCTAGCGGTAGTCCTGAGGACTAGTGCACCGTGTCGCTTAGGCTTTTACGCCTTGTTGTCAGAAGGACCCATTCGGCTTGTACCCATAGCAAGTTCATCATAATAGAATCAAGATATACTTGATATTTACACAGGTTTATCTTAATTTAGAACAGCTTCATCTAAGATTCCAAGTTCATGACAAAGAAAATTGAAGCGCTCTTCGGATAATGGTTTTGTGAAGAAGTCTGCTAACTGATGCTCAGTGTCAATAAATTCTAAGTTAATCGTGCCATTTTGCTGATGATCACGCAAAAAGTGGTGACGAATTTCAATGTGCTTCGTGCGTGAGTGACAAATTGGGTTCTTAGTAAGATTTATAGCACTAGTGTTGTCACAAAAGATTGGAATATGCATGAAAGATAAATTATAGTCTTCAAGGGTTTGCTTCATCCACAGAATTTGTGCACAACAACGCCCAACTGCGATGTATTCAGCTTCTGTTGTGGATAGTGCGACAAAATTCTGCTTCTTGCTAAACCAAGAGACTAAAGCTTTTCCTAATAAATGACACGTACCGCTCATACTTTTACGGTCGACCTTGCATCCGGCGAAGTCAGCATCAGAGTAACCAATGAGGTCAAATGATGTTGACTTGGGATACCATAGGCCCACTGTAACCGTACCCTTAAGGTATCGAAAGATACGCTTAACCGCGGTCATGTGTGATTCCTTAGGATTTACTTGATATCTAGCACACAGGCAAACGCTAAACATAATATCAGGGCGACTAGCAGTAAGATAGAGTAGACTGCCTATCATACCTCGATACTTACGTTGATCTACGGGTTTGCCACTATCATCTGGTTCAAGTTTGGTTGAAGTAGCCATAGGAGTGCTGATTGGTTTGACGTTGTCAAGGTCGAATTTCTTCAGCATGTCCTTTGTATACTTCGACTGACAGATGAAGGTTCCATTTGACATTTGTTTGACTTACAGCCTAAGAAAGTAGTTGAGCTCTCCCATCATGCTCATCTCAAACTCGGTCTGCATATACTTGGCAAAATCTTGACAAAGGGTTTCATCAGTAGAACCAAATATAATATCATCCACATATATTTGTATTAAAAGAATAGTGTCTTTAAAAGATTTTATGAAAAGTGTAGTGTCAATTTTCCCTTTTAAAAAACCTTTCTCAAGCAAGAAATTGCTTAGCCGTTCATACCAAGCTCTAGGGGCTTGTTTGAGGCCATACAGCGCTTTCTTTAGCTTGAACACGTGGTCGGGAAATTTGTGATTTTCAAAGCCAGGAGGTTGTTTCACATAAACTTCTTCCTTAATAAATCCATTCAAGAAAGCACTTTTAACATCCATTTGAAATAATTTGAAAATTTGAAAGTTTGCAAATGCACAAAGCATCCGAATGGATTCTAATCTAGCAACAGGAGCATACGTCTCATCGTAGTTGATACCTTCCTCTTGGTTGTATCCTTGGGCTACTAGACGAGCTTTGTTGCGTGTGACTGAACCATCTTCATTCACTTTGTTTTTAAAAACCCATTTGGTACCAATAATCGAGTGATTAGCCGGTCTAGGAACGAGTTCCCATACTTGGCTCCTCTCGAATTGGTTGAGTTCCTCTTGCATAGCAGAAATCCAAAATTCATCATTGAAAGCTTCTAAAATGTTTTTTGGCTCAATTTGTGAAATAAAGGCAGCGCTAGCAATAGAGTCTCTTAATGATGATCTAGTAGTTACTCCACGTGAAATCTCGCCGATTACCAAATTTTCTGGATGTGATGGCTTGAAAGAGAATTTCTTTGGCAAGCTCTCCAAAGGATTTGTTTCGGTTGTGGTGTTCATTGGAGTAGAAGTTGATGGCTCAACATCATTATCAAGAGTAGCTGATGTACTGTTATCTTCATCAAAAGTTACATTTGTAGACTCTTCCACAATTAATGAGCGTTTGTTAAAAACTCTATATCCCTTGCTCTTGGCAGCATAGCCAAGGAAAATACCATCGTCAGCTTTGGCATCAAATTTACCTAAGTTGTCTTTGGTGTTAAGGATAAAACATCTACAGCCAAAAACTCTAAAATAAGAAACATTTGGGATTCTCCCAAACCAAAGCTCATAGTGCGTTTTCTTCGTAATAGGACGAATAAGCACCCTATTTAAAATGTGGCATGCTGTACTGACAACTTCAGCCCAAAAGTATTTCGGAAGTGAAAACTTGTTCAACATGACTCTAGCCATATCACCAAGAGTCCTATTCTTCCGCTCCACAACACCATTTTGTTGAGGAGTTCTTGGACAAGAAAACTCATGATCAAAACCATTGGAATCACAAAACTTTTCAAAATCAGAATTTTTGAATTCGCCTCCATGATCACTTCGGATTCGAGTAATCATGTAGCCTTTTTCGTTTTGAACTTTCTTAACAAAAATCTTGAAAACCGAAATAGCATCACTTTTATGAGTAAGAAAGAAAACCCAAGTAAATCTTAAAAAGTCATCAACAATAACAAAGGCATAGAGTTTTCCACCAAGACTGGCTACTCTACTAGGGCCAAATAAATCTATATGGAGAAGTTGCAAAGGTCTAGAAGTACTTACAGAGTTTATGGAATGGAAAGAGGACTTGGTTGCCTTATTCACTCACATTCGGCACATACCGTGTCCTTTTTGAATGTGATATCAGGCAAGCCTCTAACTAGCTTCTTGGTCGATAGCCTGGATATAGTATCCATGTTGGCATGACCAAGACGTTGGTGCCACAGTAATCGTTCATCTTTATGAGCATATAGGCATCTACCTGCATTGTTAGTATCTATAGACAAATCGAAAATATAAATATTATCCTCTCTTACCCCTTCAAAAATAATGTCTCCTGTTGACCCATCATAAATAAGGCATTTGTTTTGTCCAAAGTTAATCTCATAACCATGGTCAGCAAGATGACTGATGCTGAGCAGGTTATGCTTTAACTCAGTCACTAGGCAGACATCCTTTATTACGGGAGAGGGAGGATAACCAATAATATCATTACCTATAATATAACCTTTTAGGTTATTGCCGAAGGATATATATCCTTCTCTCTTCATCGATAGTGATGCAAAAAGATTTGCGTCTCCCGTCATATGTCGCGAGCATCCACTATCGAGAATCCACTTACTCTTAATTGAGGAGGGAAGGTCCACCTACATCAAGAGTAGATGTGACCTTTGGTACCCAAGTTCTTGAGGGTCCTGAAAAGTTAGTTTTTGGAAACCATGCATATATCTTTCTATCTACTAATCTTCTAATTCTATATTATGGTGAAATGTGTCCATGTAAACCACAATAAGTACATGTAGCATTCCTATTTACATTAGGAGCATGTTGATGATGTCTATAAGCAGAGTAATGAGGAGAAGTGTGATGATATGAAGATCCAGCATGGTGATGATGATTATGTGGAGTGGCATGGTGATATTGTCTATATGGCATGACATGATGATTTCTATATGTAGAATGATGTTGATTGTGTCTTTGTGCAACATGGTGATGATTGTATCTATGTGTATCATGATAATTTTGTGACATATGATAATTATTTCTACGTGCATGTGGTTTGTGTCCTTTGTGAAAGTATGTATATATGTAAGCATGGTTACGTGTTGTAGGTGGATGACGTGGGTGACTAGTATGAGAAGTATCATGCTTTGTGTGTGTCTTATGATGTTGGGTTTGAGGTTGAGCAACCTGTTTTCCCAATTTAGTCTCTAGTTTTTTAGAGACAGCTTGCAGTTCAGTAACCTTAGCATTCAAACCATGCATCTTAGTAATAGAAATCTTGTGTCTACTCTTTTCTTCTGCAAGCTCCGTGTTGAGTGCTGTGATTTTTTGTGTTTGTTGTTCAATGTGTGCTTCGGCATCATGTAAGCTTATTTTAAGCTTAGATACCTTATCAGTGACATCTGTAATGCCTGTGTTCGTATTTCGTATTCTTGGAATACGTGTATGTATTTATTCCAGAATTGCATGATTTTCTTGCTTAGTTTCCTCCCTGGCTTGGTTCATTCTTGGTTCGGGTTGGCTTGGTTTGGTTTGGGGTTGCTATTGGTTCATCATGAACCAAGAGGTGAACCCCCTACCTACCACCACCACTACCATTTATTAACCCTTCTCCTTTCTCTCTCTTCATTTATCATCTTCTCCACCATTACTTCCTTACCTACCAGAGAGAGAGAGAGGTCTAGGCAAGTGCAACTTGCTTCATGGAGGAACTCTGATTTTATTGCTTCATTCTCTTCCTTACAGCATTTTAACTAACTTTAGAACTTGGCATTTTCACTTTCCATGGCTAGATTCTTGTAGATCTAAGTCTATTTTATTTTTGGAATCCTTGAGTTTTGATCTACTTAATCTTGTTATTTCCGAGATTTGATGGTTCTATATGGTAGAGAATTTCGTTCTACCCCATTTGGACCTATGGAAGTTCGGATTTGGGCTCCGGATGAAGGTTTTATGAAGCCTGGAAGGCATGGGCTCATAGTGTTCTTCTCCTCGGAAACTTGGAGAAGAAGAACAGTTCCCTGGAGTATGGTTGTACTTGACTGCATGAGTATTCATGCGGCAAGTCGCCCCCAGCCGTATGAGACCCTTGTACTTCTAAGCCGTATGAAACTTAGTCTCAGCAGCATGAGGCTGAATCATTTCCTGGCCGCATAGACCAGTTACTCGCCAGCCGCATGAGGACTCGAGTCCTCTCAGCCGCATGACTGTCTGAACCCCCGAGCCGTATAGGCCCTGATCTTCGAGCCGTATGAGAACCCCCAGACCCAGCCGCATGGACTTCTTAGTCCGGGCCGCATGACCCTGATTAATCCCAGCCGCATATGCGCCCGTCATTCCCTAGCCGCATGAACTTGCTCCCTCTCAGCCGCATGAAGCCTACTCTTCCGCTGGCCGTATGAGGCCCAACATCTTGGAGCCGCATGCGTCCTCGTCCCCCATGGCCGCATGCCCCTCCCTTCCCACTGGCCGCATGCGCCCTTGCACTTCCAGCCGCATGCGCCCCTTGTCTTGGCCGCATGGGATCCAGTGATCCTGGCCGCATGCGCTCTCCTAATTGGGCCGCATGAGTCTACCCTTTCCTGACTGCATATCCTTTAGCCGTATGGCTCTTCTATAGCCCTGAATATTAATATTTTATTAGATATTTAACGTCCATTTTATATCCTTACGCCTTTTGTCCTAAACTTGAAAATCATGAATTCATTTGATATGTTTGGAATTGATAATTAAGCATGACATGACAGTGACCCGTAGGGGTGCACTCCTGACAAGTAAACCTGACATGACCTGATAGTGGCCCGTCGTGGCGCACTCTTGACCAGTACACTTGACATGATAACCTGACATGATATATCTGATAAGCTGTTGCGACGGCTACCTGACATGACATGACCTGTATAATTAATCCAGACACCGTGGGCGATTGTGCTTGTACAAATAATCCAGTCCTGTCTTGCATCATGTCTAGAAGGGGACTCCTGAGTACCACGGTCAGGAGTACCCATTGAAATGGACTAAGGCTAATAACTAGATTAATACATTAGTCATGAAGAGATCTCCCAGCTACAGGCAATTCCGTTACCTGGGTACGCCTTGGGATCTGTAGCCTGCCGTCGAGTAGGGCACATTTCCAACACACTGTCATGTGTTGCACCCTTCAACCTACCTAAGGGTACATGCGTTTCCTAGACGATGTACCCACCTGAATTCAACTCTAATTCTTTTAACCCGGGTAACCTGGATGGACTGCAGGGCTTGTGGCTGTGGAAGATTCTCACTGCATCTTGCTAGTAACTAGGCTTGTGATAACCCTAGTTAGTTAAAGTATCAAGCCGTAGTTCTTGTTTGGCCGTGAAGTGATTGGATGGAGTCTAACCAGTCTAGTCTTGCCCTGATCATGTCCCAGATTACTCCCTGACCAGAATGCTTGTATTTATTTTACCGATAAATGGTAAGAATTCCAAGTTCTGTTCAGACGAAGGGTTACAACCCCGGTCCTTGTTTGGTTTACGGGTTGTAACCTGGTTATCTGAATAGTTCCATGATTATCTCGTCGTATATCATCCTGATGTATTTTCTTATTTCCTGTTCTTACATATTTATACTATTGTGCTAATTACTGATTTTAGTTTCTAAGTGAAGCTTCCTTTGTGGCACTTGCTCTTTCTGGGATCTGACCCAGCTAGTTTTGTATGGCCAGATTTTGGACCAGCTCCAGAGGATCTACCGACCTTCCAGCCAGATGGTGGCCACTAGACGGAACCCTGGCAACGAGTGGGTTTATTTTGATCTCCCACTTATTGTAAAAATATTCTTTTGAGGCGTTTAGCCGACGAGCACCTGTTTAGCTCGATTGCACTTTACTTACTGTCTGCCTATGGGCTGTAACATGATTGACAGATCCTAGGGTTGATCATGTATGACTAAACTCTTGCTAGTCCTAACATTTTGTAACGACTAGCTTCATGATCAGCTGAATATGTAATGTTTGGGATGCCTTACTATTGTATATTTAATGATCATACTTCTTGTAACCTTTAACTTACTTGCTTGTGATTGAGACACTAGGCTTGTTCATGACCTTAAGAGACTGTTGGCTTGTAGATAAACCCTCATGTATCTAGACAGCCGTGACCGTATAGCGAAATAGATTCTATTTCATATACGTAGCTGGCTATGTCTGTCCCCGTTCTCCAGTATTCTGGTTCTGAGGCGTGACATGGTTTAAGTGGTGGCCCATACAGGTCTTGTAAATCAAGATATGTGAGGGTTTACCGAATAGATGTCTCAATCAGTATTCGTCCTTGATCTCTGCTCGTATCTTCTGAATCCCTAGATTCTTGTCCTGATCATATGCTTGTATCGTTGGTCTGTCCTGGTCCTTCCTTATTGTTCCCTATGTCATCTTCTTCAGCGGCATTGTTCGTGGCCCTACCGACCAGCAAGGCGGAGCACCTCCCACGGACCAGCAGCAACCCGGAGATCAAGCCCAGCATTCCGGAGTAGCCTCCAGAGTCGTGCCTTCTGGCGGAGAGCCACCAGTCCAGCCAGTTCAACCTGTAGAACCTGATGATGGCACTTTGGTAGGACTCGTCAGGACCTTGGTAGCTTTCCAAGACCGGCGTGGAGATGCCTTGCACCATGCAGTGACGGATGCTTTGACCCGGGGTGGTCATCAGGGTAACAGCACGGCCAACAGCTTCAAGCGCTTGAACCCTCCATTCTTCGACGGTAGTGAAGATGCTATCGCAGCAGATGCATGGCTTCAGGACACAGAGGTGATTCTAGAAGCAGCCAGGTCCCCAGAGAACGAAAAGGTGGCCGTTGTGCGCCTGCAGTTGTTAGATCTTGCCCGCAGCTGGTGGGCAGCGCAGGCCATTGGATTAGCAGCACCCATTGCTTGGGCAGTATTCAGAGAGAGATTCCAGACCAAGTATTTCGATGCCGTGGCTCGGTATGATCTGCAGACGAGGTTCACCAATCTGAAGCAGATGGGCAGGACGGTCGATGGATATGCGGCCGAGTTTTCGAGACTCAGTCGGTTTGCTCCCACCTTGGTGACAACCGAGTATGATAGAGCACAGCGATTCCAGCAGGGGCTTCACCTGGAGATTCTATTAGCAGTTGAGCAGTTTGAGCATCAGACTTTTGATGCAGACTTGAGAGCAGCTAGGAGGCATGAGTATACCTCCTAGAGGATTGTGGATTGGGCCGGAGGTCGGAAGAGATCCCACGGTCAGATGAATCAGTCTTCAGCACCAGCCCCGGCAGCCAGGGCTTTGACTATTGGAACTCCGAGGCGGGCGGCCTCAGTAATGTCGGTTCAGCATTCCACCCCGACGTACCCTCAGCAGCATTCTATCCCGATGTTCTCATTGTGGGAAGCCAGGCCATGTGATGGCAGAATATCGCAGGGCACAGGAATTGTGTCTGGCTTGTGGAGCACCAGACCATAGGGTTGGATCCTACCCGAATAGGGGTGGTTCATTATCGTCCAACCTTTCTAGCTCTTCGATGAGAGGACCAGCTCCGGTCCAGCAGCAGCAGTATCCATTGCCGAGGCCCTTACCGCCTCAGACCCAAGTGTTCCAGCAGCAGAACCCCCAGCAGTATGCACAAGTCCAAGCCCAGAGTCAGAGCAGGCAGCGAGGATTTCAGCAGAGGGGACCAGCACCCCGAGGGCACGGTCCGACTATGGTGATGACCGTAGAGGAAGGATTGGCACCAGGAGAGGTAGTGGCAGGTACTATTCTCGTCAACTCCTTTCCAGCTTCAGCTTTATTTGATTCTGGTGCATCGCATTCATTTATGTCTGCACAATTCGCGACACGGGTAGGATTGGAGCCCGAGTCATTATCAGTAAGGCTTAATATACTTACTGGTAATGGACTTGTGGGAGTAGATAGAGTGTTTTCCTCGTGTCGGGTCGTAGTTAGCGGTAGAGAATTCCTCGCTAGATTGATAGAGTTTTCGATGGCCGATTATGATGTGGTCCTAGGGATGGATTGGTTGAGGAACCAGTATGCTAGGATAGACTGCCACATTGGCAGGGTTGTTTTTAGCATTCCAGGTGAGCCGGAGTTTTCTTTCTCCCGAGGCGAAGTTGAGTCATCTTCTCCGATATTACGGATGGCAGTAGCAGCAGTTCAGTTGCCCAGAATAGTCGAGGAGTTTCCAGATGTTTTTCCAGAAGAACTTCCAGGTATGCCTCCGGAGCGGAAGATCGAGTTCACTATAGACTTGATTCCTGGGACGGCCCCAGTGTCAGAGAGAGTCTACAGGATGGCGCCTTCAGAGTTGGAGATATTATACAAGATGATTGAAGAACTCAGAATCAAGGGATTCATTCGTGCTAGTGGATCGCCTTGGGGAGCCCCGATGCTTCTTGTGAAAAAGAAGGATGGTACATCCAGGTTATGTGTTGATTATCGTACCTTGAACTCAGTGACAATCAAGAACAGATACCCTCTTCCGAGGATAGATGACTTGTTTGATCAACTCAAGGGGGCTTCAGTATTCTCGAAGATTGACTTACGCTCAGGTTATCATCAGATCAGAGTCAGAGAGCAGGACATCCCGAAGACAGCTTTTAGATCGAGATATGGGCATTGGGAGTTCCTTGTTATGCCTTTTGGAGCAACCAATGCGCCGGCAGTATTCATGGACCTCATGAATCGCATCTTCATGCCCTACTTGGATCAGTTTGTGATTGTGTTCTTGGATGACATCCTAGTCTACAGCAAGAGTTAGGCGGAGCATGAGCAGCATCTCCGTATAGTTCTTCATATCCTCAGAGAGCACCAGTTATATGCCAAGTTCAGTAAATGCGAGTTCTGGCTCGATCGCATTTCGTACTTGGGTTATATCATCATTCGAGGAGGAGTAGAAGTAGATCCCCAGAAGATTGTGGCTATTGAGTCATGGCCAGTGTCCACCACAGTTACAGAGGTTCGTAGTTTTCTTGGATTGGCCGGCTACTACCGGTGGTTTGTTTCGGATTTTGCTCGAATTTCAGCGCCATTGACGCAATTGACCCGCAAGGATGCGCAGTTTGCTTGTACAGCAGAATGCCAGGATTCTTTTGAGAAGTTGAAGCGAGGCTTGATGACGGCTCCTATTCTCACGCTTCCAGATGGGACCGAAGGATTCTCAGTGTACTGTGATGCTTCAGGCAGAGGTTTAGGATGTGTTCTGATGCAGCATGGGAAGGTAATAGCTTATGCGTCACGGTAACTTCGTGATCATGAGATGAATTACCCAACCCATGACTTGGAGCTGGCAGCAGTAGTGTTTGCATTCAAGTTGTGGAGGCACTATCTGTATGGAGACAGGGTAAAGATTTTTACCGACCACAAGAGCCTGAAGTATGTTTTCATCCAGAAGGATCTTAACATGCGTCAGAGTAGGTGGCTGGAGCTTCTTGTGGATTATGATGTCAACCTGCAGTATCATCCTGGGAAGGCCAATGTTGTTGCGGATGCATTGAGCAGGAGAGCGGGAGTTTATTTTTTAACAGCGCAACCAGAGCTGTTAGCAGATCTTCAGAAGATGGGTATTGAAGTTGTTCTCCCTTCCACTGTAGCATTGATGGCCAGCATGCAAGTTCAGTCCACTATAGTCGAGAGGATCCGGATGGCGCAGTCGGCAGATTCCAAGCTTCAACGACTCAGAACAGAGTGTGAGGCCGGACGAAGACCAGAGTTATGCATTCATGAGGATGGTACACTTCGACATGGTAAGCATCTTTGTGTGCCCAGCGGAGATATCAGACAGGAAATCATGTCAGAGGCTCACAGTTCTCATTATTCCATCCATCCTGGCAGTACGAAGATGTACCGTGATATCTGTCAGCACTTTTGGTGGAATGGCATGAAGCGGGAGATAGCTCTGTTTGTCTTTCGGTGTTTGGTTTGCCAACAAGTTAAAGCTGAACATCAGAGACCGGCTGGACTTCTTCAGCCCTTGCCGATTCCAGAATGGAAGTGGGAGCATATGACCATGGATTTTGTGACTGGATTACCTAGATCCCCAGCTGGTAGAGATGCTATCTGGGTTATAGTTGATCGGCTCACGAAAGTGGCTCACTTTCTTCCATTCAGAGTTGGTCAGTCGACGGCTCAGCTTGCAGAGATGTACCTCAGGCAGATTGTCAGATTGCACGGTGTGCTAGTCAGTATCACCTCGGACCGAGATTCAAGATTTATGTCGCACTTTTGGCATAGCTTGCAAGAGAGTTTGGGAACTTATCTCCAGTTCAGTTCAGCATATCACCCGCAGACAGATGGCCAGTCGGAGCGCACGATCCAGACTCTTGAAGACATGTTGCAGTCCTGTACGCTTGACTTTGGTGGTTCGTGGGAAGATCACCTGCACCTGGTGGAGTTCTCGTACAACAACAGCTTTCAGGCCAGTATCCAGATGGCACCGTTCGAGGTACTGTATGGTAGGAAGTACAGATCTCCGCTAGCATAGGATGATGTTGGAGAGAGACAGATGCTCGGTCCAGAAATGATTGCCCAGACAGTTGAAGTGGTCAGGCGAGTCAGAGATCATCTTCGAGTTGCCCAAGATCGCCAGTGTCATTAGGCCGATTCTTATCGGTGCCCTCTCGAGTTTTCGGTCGGCGATCATGTATTCCTGAGGATTTCGCCTAACCGTAGCGTCATTCGTTTCGGCGTACGGGGCAAGCTTAGTCCTAGGTATATAGGAGCGTTGGACATTCTGGAACGAGTAGGAGATGTATCCTATCGTCTTGCTCTTCTGCCGTCGCTAAGCGAGGTGCATGACGTGTTCCATGTATCCCAATTACGACGGTATATCCCGGACCCGAGCCACATCCTGGATCATTCGGAATTGGTTGTTGGTACCAACCTTTCGTATGAGGAGAGGCCCGTGTCTATATTGGACCGAAGAGAGAAGATCCTCAAGAATAAGACTATCAGGTTAGTCCGAGTTGCTTGGGGTCATCACTCTTTGGATGAGTCAACGTGTGAGCATGAGGATGACATTCGATCGCGGTATCCCGACTTGTTTGACTCGTGAGGTATAATGTCTTTCTTATGCCTCATGCCTTCGATTCCTTGCTTGAATGAGTGATTGTCTGCCTAGTTATAGCTTGCATGTAATTAGCATAGCTTGCCATTGCCCCTCTAACCTCTTGATTAAATTCCGAGGACAGAATTCTTTTAAGGTGGGTAGAGTTGTAATGCCTGTGTTCGTATTTCGTATTTCATATTTCGTATTCTTGGAATATGTGTACGTATTTATTCCAAAATTGCATGATTTTCTTGCTTAGTTTTCTCCCTGGCTTGGTTCATTCTTGGTTCGGGTTGGCTTGGTTTGGTTTGGGGTTGCTATTGGTTCATCATGAACCAAGAGGTGAACCCCTACCTACCACCACCACTACCATTTATTAACCCTTCTCATTTCTCTCTCTTCATTTATCATCTTCTCCACCATTACTTCCTTACCTACCAGAGAGAGAGAGAGGTCTAGGCAAGTGCAACTTGCTTCATGGAGGAACTCTGATTTTATTGCTTCATTCTCTTCCTTACAGCATTTTAACTAACTTTAGAACTTGGCATTTTCACTTTCCATGGCTAGATTCTTGTAGATCTAAGTCTATTTTATTTTTGGAATCCTTGAGTTTTGATCTACTTAATCTTGTTATTTCCGAGATTTGATGGTTCTATGTGGTAGAGAATTTCGTTCTACCCTATTTTGACCTATGGAAGTTCGGATTTGGGCTCCGGATGAAGGTTTTATGAAGCCTGGAAGGCATGGGCTCATAGTGTTCTTCTCCTCGGAAACTTGGAGAAGAAGAACAGTTCCCTGGCGCATGGTTGTACTTGACCGTATGAGTATTCATACGGCAAGTCGCCCCCAACCGCATGAGACCCTTGTACTTCTAAGCCGCATGAAACTTAGTCTCAGCAGCATGAGGCTGAATCATTTCCTGGCCGCATAGACCAGTTACTCGCCAGCCGCATGAGGACTCGAGTCCTCTCAGCCGCATGACTGTCTGAACCCCCGAGCCGCATAGGCCCTGATCTTCGAGCCGCATGAGAACCCCCAGACCCAACCGCATGGACTTCTTAGTCCAGGCCGCATGACCCTGATTAATCCCAGCCGCATATGCGCCCGTCATTCCCTAGCCGCATGAACTTGCTCCCTCCCAGCCGCATGAAGTCTACTCTTCCGCTGGCCGCATGAGGCCCAACATCTTGGAGCCGCATGCGTCCTCGTCCCCCATGGCCGTATGCCCCTCCCTTCCCACTGGCTGCATGCGCCCTTGCACTTCCAGCCGCATGCGCCCATTGTCTTGGCCGCATGGGATCCAGTGACCCTGACCGCATGCGCTCTCCTAATTGGGCCGCATGAGTCTACCCTTTCCTGACCGCATATGCTTTAGCCGCATGGCTCTTCTATAGCCCTGAATATTAATATTTTATTAGATATTTAACGTCCATTTTATATCCTTACGCTTTTTGTCCTAAACTTGAAAATCATGAATTCATTTGATATGTTTGGAATTGATAATTAAGCATGACATGACAGTGACCCGTAGGGGTGCACTCCTGACAAGTAAACCTGACATGACCTGATAGTGGCCCGTCGTGGCGCACTCTTGACCAGTACACTTGACATGATAACCTGACATGATATATCTGATAAGCTGTTGCGACGGCTACCTGACATGACATGACCTGTATAATTAATCCAGACACCGTGGACGATTGTGCTTGTACAAATAATTCAGTCATGTCTTGCATCATGTCTAGGAGGGGACTCCTGAGTACCACGGTCAGGAGTACCCATTGAAATGGACTAAGGCTAATAACTAGATTAATACATTAGTCATGAAGAGATCTCCCAGCTATAGGCAATCCCGTTACCTGGGTACGCCTTGGGATCTGTAGCCTGCCGTCGAGTAGGGCATATTTTCAGCATACTGTCATGTGTTGCACCCTTCAAGCTACCTAAGGGTACATGCATTTCCTAGATGATGTACCCACCTGAATTCAACTATAATTCTTTTAACCCGGGTAACCTGGATGGACTGCAGGGCTTGTGGCTGTGGAAGATTCTCACTGCATCTTGCTAGTAACTAGGCTTGTGATAACCCTAGTTAGTTAAAGTATCAAGCCGTAGTTCTTGTTTGGCCGTGAAGTGATTGGATAGAGTCTAACTAGTCTAGTCTTGCCCTGATCTTGTCCCAGATTACTCCCTGACCAGAATGCTTGTATTTATTTTACCGATAAATGGTGAGAATTCCAAGTTCTGTTCAGACGAAGGGTTACAACCCCGGTCCTTGTTTGGTTTACGGGTTGTAACCTGGTTATCTGAATAGTTCCATGGTTATCTCGTCGTATATCATCCTGATGTATTTTCTTATTTCCTGTTCTTACTTATTTATACTATTGTGCTAATTGCTGGTTTTAGTTCCTAAGTGAAGCTTCCTTTGTGGTACTTGCTCTTTCTGGGATCTGACCCAGCTGGTTTTGTATGGCCAGATTTCGGAGCAGCTCCAGAGGATCTACCGACCTTCCAGCCAGATGGTGGCCACTAGACAGAACCCTGGCAACGAGTGGGTTTATTTTGATCTCCACTTATTATAAAAATATTCTTTTGAGGCATTTAGCCGACGAGTACCTGTTTAGCTCGATTGCACTTTATTTACTGTCTGCCTACGGGCTGTAACATGATTGACAAATCCTAGGGTTGATCATGTATGACTAAACTCTTGCTAGTCCTAACATTTTGTAACGACTAGCTTCATGATCAGCTGAATATGTAATGTTTGGGACGCCTTACTATTGTATATTTAATGATCATACTTCTTGTAACCTTTAACTTACTTGCTTGTGATTGAGACACTAGGCTTGTTCATGACCTTAAGAGACTGTTGGCTTGTAGATAAACCCTCATGTATCTTGACAGCCGTGACCGTATAGCGAGATGGATTCCATTTCATATACGTAGCTAGCTATGTCTGCCCCCGCTCTCCAGTATTCTGGTTCTGGGGCGTAACAACATCCGTGGGTGAAGTGTCTCTAATGTTATCAAGTAATAGAGAGAGTCTTTGTATTTCGACTTCATGACTTTTGATTTTGTCCTTGGCATATTTGTATTTACCAATGACCTTTTTGTGATCATTAAGTAAATCGGTGAAAGCATCGCCAAGTTCATCAAAAATGAAGTTGTCAAGAGTTTCGTTTGATACCTTGTCGGACGTCGCCATTAGGCACACATTAGCCGTATCTTGAGGCGAGTCCTTTTCTTCCTCGGAGTCACTAGCTTCGCTTTCATGCCAAATGCTTGTGTTGGCATATCTCTTTGAGGAAGTCTTCTTGTATGGCTTTTCATAGCGGTTGCTCTTCTTCAAGAATGGACAATCTTTTCGGACATGTCCAGTCTTCTTGCAACCGTAGCAGGTTGGCTCTTCTTCACCATCTTCTTGTGGTTCCTTCTTTCTTCGATTGAAGCAAATGAATTTCTTGAAGTTGCGGACCATAAGAGTTTGATCATCTTCTGAGTCATCATCATCCGTCTCTTCGGGTTCCGCCCTTCGTCGGTGAGCTTTGAGTGCGATCTCCTTAGCCTTAGGAGCAGGCTCTTCGAGTCCTTGAGGTCAAGCTCATGAGTCATTAGCTTTTCCATCAGGGTCTCCATGGACATGGTTGTGAGATCATTTCCTTCTATGATGGCTGTCACCTTAGGGTTCCAAATTTTTGGTAGCCCCCTAAGTAGCTTGCGAATCTTCTCGTGATTTGAATATTGCTTGCCGAGCGAGGACAGGGGGTTGATGATGTCAAGGAATCTTGTGAACATTTGCATGATCGTCTCATTGGACTTCATCTTAAAAGCCTCGTATTCTTGAGTAAGACGGCTTATCTTTGATTCCTTGACTTGGGTGGTTCCTTCATGCGTCTTTTCTAGAAGTCTCCATACTTCATGAGATGTGGTGCATGTAGATACCCTGTTGAACTCATTCCTGTCTATAGCACAGAATAAAGCATTAATAGCTCTCGCGTCTAGACTTGCCTGTTTCTTCTCCTCGTCAGAATATTCGTCATGTGATTTTTCAACGAGATCACCATTGACAACTATTCTGGCGGACTTTTTGTAACCGTCAGTGACGATAGTCCACAGATCAAAGTCTAGCGACTTGAGATAAAAGCTCATCCTTGTTTTCCAATACGTGTAGTTAGTTCCATCAAATAGGGGAGGCCTATAAGTGGACTGTCCTTCACCGTGATTGGAAATCAAGGATTGTGTGGTTGCCATGGATCAGCTCTAGGATGTAAGTCCTTGTAAAGAGAACAGAGCTCTGATACCAATTAAAGAACAGATGGCAACTCTAGAGGGGGGTGAATAGAGTTTATAGCAATAATAGCCAATTAAAAAATTAACTCTTTCACAATCTAAAATTAATCAGAGTAAATGCGGAAATAAATAAGGAGCAAGAGAGCATACGCAAACACAGCCGATTTTAACCTGGTTTCCCTCGTGGAGGACTAGTCCAGGCCTGAGAACTCTAGCTCAGGATTAAATCCACTATTTGTGAAATAGTAGTTACATCCCGTGCCTTTTCTTCAGAAGAGCACGTCAACTTCTTACAAAGAATCACAGTGGCGATGCTTGGAATTTTCCAACCGACTTCTTGAACTCTTGCACAAGACTCCTAACTGAGAGATGCTGAGCACTCGAGACTTAGGAAGCTTTTGGCTAGTAGATGAAGAAGGGTATGGCTTATATTGAGCTTAAGAGAGAAGAGAAGAGAAGATTGGATGAATGAAAATAAGAGAATTCTTGGCCTATTTATAGGATTTTATCAGACAAAATTCGGCCAGAATTCTGGTAGGAATTTTCAAAAATTTGACCGTTGGACAACTAGCAACCAGCCAGCCCTAAAAATTAGGGTGCTGATTTTTAGGGGACAGAGTTCGGCCCGAACTCTGTCTCCAGAGCACAGAATGGGTCCAAGGGTCCAGTGGGCTAATTTTGGATGTGGAGCTTTATGGATTTGGATAGGTTATGGGTTGAGACTCAAGAGCCCAGCATAACTCAGCTTATAATCATTCTAGACTCAATAAATATAAAAGTACAGACTCGAAAAATGACTCGCATTTGCAAAACTGAGCTGTCGTCTGGCTTGAGCTGGATGTAGTCGTCATGTGTCGTATTGAATTATCTCAAGTATTATTTAGTCAATGTTATCAATATTTGGTTGACTATGACTTTGTGTCAACAGTAAAACGCTATCAAATAATATTATGTCTCATGTGTGTCACATATACAACAATGTGATCATTATATACTAATATATTTTGGTACTTTTTTTAAATTCGATTCATATATACAATAATGTGAAGTAGTACCTTGTAGAATTAAAATAAATAAAATAATAAAAGTAACAAATTCACATAAACTAATTTAATGTAATTAACTAATTCCAAATAAGTGAAAATGTATGATATTCTATATTAATTTTATAGTTCATACTAAAAATATAGAAATAAATTTATACACAGTCTTAAATAGATTATCATAAATTTTCTATTTTGAATAAGATTGTGAACATGTTAAATGCAAATTTAGATTTAAAACTAAATGAGAAAGTAGATCTAGAAAACTTACTTTCTAATGGATCTATAAACACATAAATCAAACATGTATATAATTTTACTACAACATGCATGTATATAAATATACAAGATTAGACTTACCTCTTCAATACATTTCTTTTCTTAAGAGAACTATTTCTCTCGTATGTAAAATATTTTTCCCTCCTTCTATTTCCTAGAGCAATGGTGCTGATAACGTATTATAAATTAAAGAGAGAGAGATAGAAAAATGGAGGAGATTGTTTCTTCATTCAAGTTTCAATCAACTTGAGAAGAGCCCCTTATATAGGTTTACAACGGAGGTTAACATCATAATGACAATTAAAAGAAGAAATGTGAAAAGACGTAGGTTATGAATAACCAAAAGTCATAGGTTATGGATAACCAAAAGACATAGGTTATGTAGACCAAATAATAATATGAATTATCCATATTTACAACAATATATATATATATATATATATATATATATATATATATATATATATATATATATATATATATATATATATATGAACTACATATGATCCAAAGTTCTAAAAATATGTTATAACAAATCATAATTAAAATATATCTAAATATTTTTCTAATTTTTTACTAATATTAGAGGAATTTTTTGTTTGGTATGTGCAACGTGAATGCGTGGTATATATAAGGAGTTCTCTACTTGACAAATTTTCTTGTGGATCAGACCAATCTTTATATGCCTTACTCCAAATCACTTCAAATCATACTCCAATAATTAATTTTGGAGTATTTTCTTCATGTTGGTACACAATGGTATAGTCTAAATAAACACTCCAAATTGACAAGTGGCAACACTCCATTTGTTTTCCTCCTTATTTTTCTTTCATAATTGACAAGTGGCAACACTCCAAAAAAAGAATGAAGGAAAAAAGTAAATATGGTGGGTCCGCAAGTAATATAGCTCAACTAGTGGACTCTCCAAATTTGGAGAGTCTCTTAACTTTCTATCATTTTTCAAGTGTGGACAAGAGTTCATTGGAGCCATCAAGTGCTACAAAATTTGACTAAAGACCACATATAGCATTAAAATTAGTTCCACTGCGGATGCTTTTAGCTTGTTAGCTTCGCCATGGGCCTGCCAAACCTGGCTTTTGGGATTTCTCTCTGACACATAAATCGCTAAAGAATTCGTTAGGATACAAGCATGTTTATAATCTTAGATACAAGCCCTTGAGCTCCCAATCTAGGCCAAGACTGCTAAGTTATCGAGAATTGGGATTCATCGGCTTATGTCCTCAGATTGTATCAACACAAAGTGTATTCAGAAGTAACCAAACTTTGGTTCCTAACAACTCGAAACTATATTATATAGTTAGAAACTACAAGGGTTGGTGGTGGGTCCAAGTTTTAAGTTATTGAAGTTATTGCTCATTACGAGGGTTGGTGTGGGTTCAAGTTTCAAGTTATTGAAGTTATTGCTCATTCTTCTTCAGGTTATTATGTTTGGTTGGGAAACTAAACTTAGAAAACCAAAGAACAAAAGTTGAGAATCTATGATTTCTCTCTGATGAAAACTTACACTATGTTTGGAAACATAGAGGGAGAAAGAGAAAATTTTGAAAGAAAAAAAAATAGAAGGAGAGAAAAGTTAACTTTACCTCTCTCTCTCTGTTTGGATGACCAAAAAATTGAGAGAAAAAAAGTGACAAACTAACTTTTTGTTTGTTTGTAGGACATAGATAAAATTACTAATTTGTCCTTAACTTTCTCATAATATTTAAAATAATCAAGTTAATAGGAGTTAAACTCATACGTAAGTTTTTGTTTATCGGATGTCTCATACGTTAGTTATAGATTAAACTAATCTTTACTTAGGATTTAAAAAGGGTGCCGCTATTAGCACTCCTAAAATGTCACTCAGCACTCCTCTTTAATTTTTTTACATTAAAATTCTAAATTTGTCCATGCATTAACATTATTGGCACTCCTAAAATGTCATTATACACTCCTTCCTTCGTGCATGCATAAATTGATGTCATATTTAATGCAGGAGTAAAATTAAAATTTCAATGTCAAAGCTTTTAAAAAGAAGTGCAAAATGACATTTTAGGAGTGCTGATAGCAGCACCCTTTAAAAATTAACTTTTTGTTTATATTGATGATTTTTTTTGTTAGAGATAATTCATTAATGTATATGAATTTAACTAATAAATAAATCAAAATAAAATCTTATACTAGAATTAAGATTTAAATAATGAAACATTATGTTTAAAATAATTAAATTAATATATAACAGTTAAACTCACACAGTGAGTTTTTATTTTTATTTTTGAGATGTCTCATACGTGAGTTGTAGATTAAATCAATATTTGCTTATGATTTAAAAATTAATTTTTTTTGTTTATATTTATGTTTTTATACAGATAATACAACCATGTATAGGAATTTAACTAATAAATGAATTAAAATATAAAATCTTATATTGGAATTAAGATTTAAATAATGAAACATTATCTTTAAATAAATCAAAATTTAAAATAGAACAAAATTTAAAATATAAAAAATAAAAGAGATAAAATAGTTTGATTTGCCTAATATGTAGCAACCGATAATTGTTTTGATAGAAGAAAAATATATAGATTACTGGAAAAAAAAAGAAGAAAGAATATAAACGAACAACGTAAAAAAAAGAAGAAAAAAATAATTAAGGTGTAATTGGATAAATTTTACACAATTTTCTCAAGTATGTGCATTTTTCTTCCAATTTTGGGAGAAATTTTTTTTGGTTGGACCTACCAAATTGTTTTCTTCAGATTCCTCTCCTCCTGTTTCTTTTCCACCTTTCCAAACAACGTAGTTTCTAACTTTCCTTCCACTTTTCTCAATTTTTTTCCTCCTTCCTAGATATAGCGTTATGTTCTTCAAGTCTCTATCATTCCAACTTCAAACCTTAATCCTATCATGTGGCACGAGACAAGCTTATGCGGGCAAAAGTTTTTGTCCTCCCAAAATTTCCATCTTTTCAATACCAAACATTTTTTTTTTAGAACTACACTTAAGTTTTCCATTTCTTGGAGTCCCATTATATTATCTAAGGACTCTTATTTACAATGGGTCGTACAAGCTCTTGCAGTTAAACAAACAATTGAAATGCACAAGTACTGTGTAAGCAAATGGACTGGTACCACAGTACACTTCTAATTAGTTCATTAGCTCTTCACTTAAAGTTAGGTGGGTCGAGTGTACAAGTTAATAGTATAATTTGGTCCGGGTTGCGGTTCTTGTCCCATATTTCTTAGTGTGCTGTCGTAGGCATCCAAAAATAAAATATTTATTCTTAAAATTATATGTAAAAGTGAGAGTAAGAATCGATTCCACGGAGAGTAATTAGTATAATTTTATGCTATGTGAACAAGGATAGGGGAGAGGGTCTTGAATATGATGAAAAAAAATTTAAGAAGAGCTAAAAAAAATTAAAGTATTAAAATCAATCAAAGGAACAAATATTGGTCTCAGTCAATGTTCACCTTTGGATCTTAAAATTGATCTTCGATGCAATTATAAATTAACTCATACTTTGAATATTTACCGTTAGATGCATCTTCTTATCTCGCTTAGGCTTAGTTAATTAAAACAAGCGATCTAATTAACTTTGATTACTAAATAATCCAAGATATAAACTGAAGATTTAATCTTGCAATTTTCTAAAGAACCAAGAGATCGATGTAGCAAAACAATACAAGCACAAGCGGTTACATTTAATTTTGTCAAAAAAATTTCTTCTAAGATCTAATAAAATAAAACAGTTCATTAAATCTTGATTGCTTCACAAATTAGAGGAATCAAACAATTACGAATTTGATATCTAATTAAGCAATAGATTGAAATGAATAATAAACTACTAGGCCTCCTAGTAATTAAAAAAAAACAATCATGAAGGTGTGCATAGAAAAACATTAAATACTCAAAGTATAAATCAAGCAAATAAAAATAATTTAGATCTCACAATTTTATTGATTCCAAGGCTTATATTTCCTTCGACCAACAAGACTTTTAGCCGCACATGTTCATCAAAACTTCTAAAGAAAAGTTGGAGAGGAAGAAAAAGAGTTGTGTATTTTTGTTCACTTTCCTCATAATTTCTACCCATTTTATACATCCTAAATTCCTTGTTTGAAGCCCACAATATCTCTCCACAAATTCTTTAAAGTCACAACTTCTCAAATAAAAAAAAAAAACTAAGTTATAGAACAAGTAGGAAAATAGTTATTTTGGTTCCAATTTTCGTTTACAGTATCTTTGACTCAACTTCAAGCCTGATTCTGTCCATGATCCAGTCTAAATCTAAAAAAACGCAAAATACAAAAGTTGTATATCTTTGTCTTATATTTTCAAATTATTTTGAATCACCTCAATTGCAATTCGGATGAACAAGTTATGCCAATTTTGGTAGAAGGTGTCAAAATTGTCCAAAATTGCTATTTAGCTCCATTTTGCACTTAGTGACTCCAATTACATCCTAAAGCAAAATATAAGAATAATGAGTACCTTTAGTCATGAAATGAGCATAAGATGACGAACACTAAGGGATAAAAATATAACATTTTATGTTCCCATCAAATACCCCCACACTTTACTTTTGTTCGTCCTCGGACAAAAGTTTAAAAAAAATTCAAAACGAAAATCAAGGATGTAATGCCATAAATAAAGAATAACCAACCTCTTCAAAACTCATAATATATCATAAAAATATATTCTTTGACAACTTCTAATTACTTAGTAAGTATTTTTCACTTGAAGATAGAGTAAACTAAATTGGTAGACCCATATGGAATAAACATTCAACTCTCATGTATTTGAAGGGTATGTGTTTCACTCAAATTCATTCCAAAAGATATGATCTACCATAAGCTTGTATATCTTCTCATTCTCCACCACTGGAATCAAATGCATGACATAAATCATATGGACTTTTCATGGGTTATAGCGGGGCTTTGGGATCAAGGTAGGATATTGTAACGCCCCAAAACCAGAATACTGGAGAGCGGGGGCATACATAGCCAGCTACGTATATTGAAATGAAATCCACCTCGCTATACGGTCACGGCTGTCCAGATACATGAGGGTTTAACTACAAGCCATCAGTCTCTTATGGTCATGAACAAGCCTATTGTCTCAATCTCAAGCAAGTAAAAGCAGTTACAAGATGTTAGAGCATCAAATATACAAAAGTAAGGCGTCCCATACATTACATATTTGGATGATCATGAAGCTAGTCATATAAAATGTGAAGACTAGCAAGAGTTTTAGTCCTACATGATCAACCCTAGGATTCGTCAATCATGTTACAGCCCGTAGGCAGACAGTAAATAAAGTACAATCGAGCTAACACGTGCTCGTTGGCTAAACGCCTCAAAAAATATTTTTACAATAAAGTGGGAGAACAAAAGGAAAACCCACTCGTTGCCTTGGTTACGCCTGGTGGTCACCATCTGGCTGGAAGGTAGGAAGATCCTCTGGAGCTGCTCCGGTATCTGGCCACGCAAAACCAGCTGGATCAGATCCCCGAAAGAGCAAGTGCCACAAAGGAGGCTTCACTTAAGAACTAAAACCATCAATTAGCATAAAATATAGTAACATATAATAAAAGACTGGAGATATGGAAAATCACGATGATATACGATAAGATAACCATGGGACTGTTCAGATAACCAAGTTACAACCCTTAAACCAAACAAGGACCGGGGTTGTAATCATTCGTCTGAACGAAACTTGGTTTTCCACCATTTATCGATAAAGTAAAGCACAAGCAATCAGGTCATGTTACAATCTTGTACAGGATCAGGACAAGACTAGACTGGGTTAGACTCCATCCAATCAATCACGGCCAAGCAATGAGTACGGCTTGATACTTTAAATAACTAGGGTTATCAAACCATCTAGGTTATCCAGGTCGAATATCGGTTCATGAAGGGTGCAACACATGATAGTGTGCTGGAAATGTGCCATACTCGTCGGCAGGCTACAAGTCTACTTGTGCGTCCAGATAACGGGATTGCCTGTAGCTGGGAATCTCTTCATGACTACTGGGTTATTCTAGTTATTAGCCTTAGTCAATTTTAGTAGGTATCCCTGACCGTGGTACTCAGGGATCCCCGTCCTAGACATGATGCAAGACAATACTGGTTCATTTGCACAAACACAATCGCCCACGATGTCCAGGCCATTCATTCTTGTCATGTCATGCTAGCCGTCGCAACAGCATATCGAGGTATATCATGTCAGGTTTATTTATCAAGAGTGCACAACGATGGGCCACTATCATTTCAGGTTACTTGTCAAGAGTGCACCACGACGGGTCACTATCGTGTTCATGAAACATGTTTAAAATTTATATGGTACAAGCATTCTATCAAGGGACCCCGGTTACACAGAGGGTCATGAAACATGAGCATAAAATAACAACCCGACATAAAAAAGGGTGGAAGGGCTATGGAAAAAGCCATGCGGCAAGGGTGGGGGTCTCATGCGGCTCAGAAAACAAGCTCAGGTGGCTCGAGGAACCAACACCATACGACTGAGAGGAATGGAAACGAGCTCATGCGGCAAGGTCAATCTAAGCCATGTCGCAATGGGGAAGCAGTGCCATGCGGCTAAGGGGAAAGAGCTCATGCGACAAGGAAGAATGGGCCTATACGGCAAGGGAGGGGACAGGGGCATGCATCTCGGCTTATGCGGCACGGGCCAACCAGAGCCATGCGGCTCGATCAATCAGTGCCATGCGGCTAAGGAGAGATGGGCTCATACGGTGATGGGGATTAGGTTCATGCGGCCAGGGAGAATGATTTCATGCGCTCTGGAACGGACGGGCTCATGTGGCCAGCACTGCCAAGAGCCATGCAGCTCGAGTAGAACAGGGTTATATGGCAAGGTGGATGAAGGTCATGCGGCAATAGATGAGGGTTTCATGCGGTAATGGGGGAAACGGGCATATGCGGCAGTGGAGGAACAAGCTCATGCCGTTCGGAGGAAAATAGGTTCATGCGGCTAAAAGTCGAGCAGAGCCATGCGGCTGATGTCAACTCAAGCCATGCGACTGAAGCTGCATGAAGACTTGAAATGTCTATGCGGCCGCAGGGGACTTGCCGCATGAAAAAGTCATGTAGTCAAGTACTGTTCTTCTTCTCCAACTTTTCCGAGAAGAAGAACCATGAAAGCCATGGCTTCCAAGCTCCAATAATCCTTCATCTAGGGTCAGAATCCGGACTTCCAAAGGTCAAAATGGGGCAGAAAAAATTCTCTACAACATGGAACCATCAAAACTTAAGAATAACAAGGTTTAATAGATCAAAACCTAAGAAATCTGAAAATACAATAAGCTTAGATCTACATGAAATGAGCCATGGAAATTAAAAATGCTAAGTACTAAAGTGTCTTAGAATCTCGTGAGGAAGAAAATAGAACAACAAAATCTGAGTTCCTCTATGAAGCAAGTTGCACTTGCCTAAGCCTCTCTGGTAGGTGGAGAGGGTTTAATGGAGAAGGAAGAAAGTAAATGAGAAAGTGGAAGAGAGAGAAAAGTTAGGTTGGGTTTTAAATGATGATGGTGGTGGTAGGTAGGGACTTTCTTCTGGTTCATGATAAACCCAAAAGCAAACCAACCAAGCCAAACCGAACCAAGATAAACCATAACCAATGAAATGCTAAAATAAACCATGAAATGAGACATACAATATGAGTCAAAATACGTACACGTATACCAAAATACATAATACGAACTATGGGCGTTACAGATATATTTGAGAGTGTAGCTCAAAAGCCATCAAAACTAGTGGAGCAAAAATGATTTAACTCAAGCTCAAATATATAAAACATGTAAAACCAATCACCCCATTCAACTTCTTCAATTTGACTTTAAAGCATTCAACATACCCTTTGTTTGAAATTTTAGGAGGAATTATGAATATGGATATCAAAAGTAATTTCCTCCATCACTTTTTTTTCATTACTTATTCTTTTCTTTTCTTTTTTATGTCTTTTTTTCTTTCTCAATTATCTTTTTTTCCTCTTTTTTCATTTTTTTTATAATAATGGAACTCAACAATTTGAGAATAAAAATATGTAGCCAAACTAGAAATTCAGATACCCCCACACTTATTTCTTATATTCCCATACATATCATGTTCTACTAGCTTTTCGGCTTGGGTAAAGAATTATTTTTTCCAGATTAAAGCTTGTAATGTGGTTCACACAAATAAAAGCAATAAGGCTCAAAGGGGTTCAACCAAAGTAAAAATAATTTCAGGATAGACTATTTGGCTTAACTATCATGTAACAAAGAGGGCCTTAATCATGTTCATGTATGCATATGTCGATTTGACCTCGAAGGGAATCAAAGCAAGTTCTAGAGAAACAAATTTATGGAAGAATATCTCTCATCAAAAATAATGAGACTGATCTGTCAGTCTAAGGTCTCAAAACCTCACCAGCTTTTGTCTACCAAATTTAGTCACTACCATTCTTAAGGAAAATAACTCAACTAATTAATTCTAAGTTGAAAGCTTACTTATTCAATCATGTTATGAATTTTTTAAACTTAGTTAAATCTTGCTCATGACATACACATCCAAAATTATTGAAAACCACAAAAAATAAAACTCACTTTTTTGGAGAGAAAAAATTAATTAAATAATTTAAATCCCCCCCAATACTTAAACTGACATTGTTCCCAATGTAAGGCTAAATGCAAAAAAAGAGACAAAAATAAACAAAAATGAAAATGCAAGAATAAGAACAAACTCACCTTGGGTTGCCTCCCAAGCCGCGCCTTTGTTTAATATGTTGTTGGCTTGACTCTATGCACACTTGACACAACTATAAAGAGGTTTTAAGTATGGAATGGTGGCCTGCAAAACATAGGATAAAGACCTCTTATCATAAATTGATAATAAAATATAAGGAATGTTACCTAACTGTTGTCTTTTTATAAAATCATTCAACCTGCAACAGTTTCATGCAAATTATTACTCAAGACTAACTCATCATTCTTTTCCTTGAGATGCTCACTGACGTAAATATCGAATCCATCTTTGCAATTAAGTTCAAAAACTTTTTGTGCATTTGGTATACTACGTTGTCATTAGAAATCTTCATGTCTGCAACATTGTTTATTTTTCTTGTTTTGGCGATGTACGCGCTTTCTTTACTAGGTTGTCATCCTCTCTACCATTTTCCAAAACGACTCTACTTACATTTTCTTTTGGATTTATTATCGTTTGTGATGACAATTTTTCCAAACCTTGTGCCTTCAGCTTATTAATTATTGTAACCATTTGGCTCATTTGATTGTTCAGATTTTGGATGCTGGCCCTAGTCTCCTGTTGAAATTGTAAGATGTTAGTGGCAAGAGACTTAACAATATATTCTAAAGAGATACCAAAATTAGACGTTTGGCCGAATTGTTGTTCATGGGGGTATAGTTGCTTGTACTGTTGATAACTTAGGTGATTTTGAATGACGAGATGATTTGATTGTGGATTCTCGTAGTTAAAACTGGGATGATCTCTCCATCCTAGGTTGTACATTTTTTAATAGGGATCATACTTCATTTGTGATTGCCCAAGAAATCCATATGCTATATTTTCTTGTTCACTAGGCTCCTCTTGAAGTGTTGGGAACATATCAGTTGGATGCTCTGCTACTAAAAAAATCCCACATGTCATACCTGTTTGCATAATACCTACAACCATTTGATGAACAAGAGAAGTTAAAATAACAATTTGTTGTTCAAGAGAAGAAACATTTACCTCATTAGCAGGACTAGATGGAAGATCTAGCCAAGTGCCAAATTATCGAAAATTGACCGCCATGTCCTGTTAATGAATTTTTTTTTGCTAATAAACAGAAAATTTATTGCTAACAATAATGAAATAAATATAAAAAAACACAAAAATCAACTAAAATTACTTTTCGACAACGACGCCAAAATTTGGTATGCTGTCATAGACACCCAAAAATAAAACTTTCACTCATAAAATTATATGTAGAAGTAAGAGTAAGGATCGATCTCACGGAGAATAATTAGTATAATTTTATGCTATGTGAACAAGGATAGAGGAAGAGAGTTTTGAATATGATGAAAGAAAATTTAAGAAGAGCTAAAAACAGTAAAGTATTAAAATCAATCAAAGGAACAAATATTGGTCTCAATCAACGATTACCAATGGGATCTTAAAATTGATCATCGATGCAATTATAAATTAAGTCATACTTTGAATATTCACCGTCGAATATATCTTCCTATCTCTCTTAGGCTTAGTTAATTAAAAACAAGAGATCTAATTAACTTCAATTACTAAATAATCCAAGACATACGTTGAATATTTAATCTAGCAATTTCTTAAAGAACCAAAAGATCGATGAAACAAAACAACACAAACACAGGCGGTTGCATTTAGTTTTGTCAAAAAAAATTCTCCTAAGATCTAATAAAATAAAGCAGTTCATTAAATCTTGGTTACTTCACAAATTAGAGGAATTAAACAATTACGGATTTGATATCTAAATAAACAGTTGATTGAAATGAATAATAAACTAGTATGCCTCCTAGTAATTAAACAAAACAATCATGAAGGTGGGCATAGAAAAACATTCAATACTCAAAGTATAAATAAAACAAATAAAAACAATTTAGATCTCACAATTTTATTGATTCCAAGGCTTCCGTTTTCTTCGACCAACAAGACTATTAGCTACAAATGTTCATCAAAACTTCAAAAAAAAGTTGGAGAGGAAGGAGAAGAGTTACGTGTTGTTGTTCCCTTTCCTCATAATTTCTACCACTTTTATACACCCTAATTTAGTTGTTTGAAGCCCACAATATCTCTCACAAATCCTCTAAAAGTTACAACTTCTCAAACAAAAAAAACTAAGTCATAGAACAAGTAAAAAAAAATAGTTATTTTGGTTCATATTTTCTTTCACAACATCTTTGACTCAACTTCAAGCCTGATTTTGTCCATGATCTAGTCCGAATCTCGAAAAATGCAAAATACGAAAGTTGTATATCTTTGTCTTAGCTTTTCAAATCTTTTTGAAGTGTCTCAATTGCATTTCGGATGAACAAGTTATGCCAATTTTGGTAGAATGTGTCAAAACTGTCCAAAATTGCTATTTAGCTCCATTTTGCACTTGATGACTCCAACTGTATCCTAAAGCAAAATATAAGAATAATGAGTACCTTTAGTCATGAAATGAACATAAAATGGTGAACATTAAAGGATAAAAATATAACATTAATTTTATGTTCTCATCACTCCTTACTCACCCGTTGTTTAAATTCTCTAAGACTACTATACGACTAGTCCACAAAGTGTAAATAAAATCCATCACTATTCTTGATACAAATTAAGGATTAATGTGTATACGATCTTGAACTTTCTTTTATCTTGATGTACCTACCCAAGTGTAAAACCTCTGAGAAGTGCTTTTATTTAAGCCTATGACCATAATACATGCATAGTTATCTCCTATTGATACCCTTAGGTCTCGTTTGGTTCGCGAAATAAAAGGGAAAGGAAATCAATTCCTTGTTATTTTCTTTCCTTTGGAAAATTTATTTTCCATTGGTTTTCCTTTCCGATGTTTAGAAATGCCAAAGAATTTGGAAAGGAAAGTGATTACTTCAATGTGGAAAAGTGATTCCTTGCTTGGATGGATGTAATCACTTTCTCCCTAATTTTTCTTCTATTGGGAATCACTTTTCTTTTCTCCTCAATTTCTTTGGCACCCAAACATAGAAAAGTAATCACTTTCCTTCCAACCCGAAGATTCTGCGAACCAAATGAGGCCTTAGCAAACAACCCCTCCCAACCACCAACTCTGCCCCCTTTACGTGTTCAATCTCCGCTACATATTGATTTTTTTCTACGGGATATTAACTTGTAATTAAACACATACCTAAAGTCCTAGTTCCATAATTTTTTTTGTCCTAACTTAATAAATTTGTGTTCGACGCATGTGTCATAACATTAAATGTAGAACATGTTCATGTCTAAAGAATTTTTAATTCACTGGTGGTTACTGCCCAACCTAACTAGAGAACCCGAAAAATGTTAAAGTTACAACTATTAATGCTTTTGGCTAGACCCAAGAACATACATATCCCTTTACAAAGTCACCAACCCCTTAAATCCCCAAAAATCCTAAGAGGAACTCATGAGTTTCTAATTTTTCAAACTCATGCATGACAAATCGTTGAATTACATGCATCCCATTCCTTGACTTTTTTTGAAGGGCATATACAGAAAAATTTGTCATAACCATATTGCAAGTTATTAATCGAACTGTTAAATCCCAATATGTGGAAGTTATAGCTTTATTTTTGGATGGAGAGTATAATTATATGTTGTCGGTGCCAATTTTATGCTAGCATTACTAAGATATTCCAACCAGTGTTTTAAATTCGAACCAAAGATCGATTTAGACAAGGTACTTGGTCGGATCAAATCGATTCAACCACTAGATTAACCTTAGTGGCCCAAGTTCAATCCCTTTTGGACACTGATTTCTATAAAAAAAATATTCATTTATAATAGATTTTTGAAAAAAAAATAGTATAACACTAATCCGACTTGAAAAAGTTACCGGTTCATATGTCAACCAGTTGAACCGGTCAACCCGATCCAATTTTTGCAACATTGATTCCAACTTCAGCCACAATTTAGTAAAGATAATTTTCCTAATTCCACTAATTATATATATATTTTACCTCGTTTTGTTTGCGAAAGATAAATAAAACTAATTATTCATTCTTTTCTTTTCTAGAAAATTGCAATTGACATTCATTTTTGTTTTCAGTGTTTGAAAACATAAGAAATATTGTTAGAATATATCTTTCAGCATGTATGGATAGTTTAGTCCTAAATTTGTGTAATATATGCAAAAAAAATTGGGAGAAAAAGTTGGGTCGATGGGGGAACCAAATTCAAAAATATATTCAATATTTTAGCCCTTATGTTTCCTCACCTAGTTAATAAAAAAAAATTATATTTCTAAAATTATTCTAACTGTTGGTGCTCTTAATTCTTTGACATGTTGAGAGCTTGCTTTCAACATGCCTAGTGAAGTTTAGTCCCAAACGGAAAGAGCACCATGAGGTATCTCAACATATATATTTGTATGTGTTGTTGGGATATGCACATAGGGTGGTGACCCTAAGGAGAGAACCATTTAGGTGATTTTACTAGGAGATAAGGATAAGGCTCCATGGTAAAGCATTCATGCTTTTTGCTCTTGGAAAATTTATTTCCTTAGGAGCTAAGCCCCATAGGGGCTTAGCGACTCGGACTCAGACTCGGACACGGACACAGACTCGGGCTCATGAGGCATAATGTGGTATTTTGTTGGCGTACTTTGCATCGTCGCTAGGTGCATAGTGCGCTTAAGTTGCGCTCATTGCGGTTGAACTGCCAGGTTCTGTGCCCAGGTTACGAGCTATGCGAGCTAGGTTGTACGGCTAGGTGCACGCCCAGTTGCGTGCACAGATGCGCGCATAGTTGTGCGCACAGATGCACGCCTAGTGGTGCGCCCAGTTGCCCGCACAGGTGTGCGCCCAATTGCGTGCCCAGTTGCACGGGTGGCGCAGGGTGCATAGGGCGCATAGGTGGTGCAAGTGACTCAGTACGTATTCTGCACGCGGTGTGCAAGGCACGCGGGGTGCGCGAGTGGCGCAACTTGCTACAGATCGTGCCTGGACATGATCTGTACAGTTACTACACGTTCAGAGTAGTTTTTACCATGTCCCGAACATTGTGCAAACCCACTACTAAAATCTGCTTAATTGGCGACATAAATTTAGCGACGTTAGCGGAACGTCGCTAAATTGTGGACATTAGCGACGTATAAATGAAACGTCGGTAACCGTCGCTACTAGCGACGCAAATAGCGATGTGACAACGACGTATATTAGTTACGTGAGCTAGTCGTCGCGAAACGTCGCTACAACGTCGCTAATTACGACTGATTTAGCGACGCTAATAATAATGTCGCTAAATTCTGCCTAAATTAAATTCCTCCCCCCCGATTCATTTCCCCCTGTCCATTTTACTCTCTCACTCTCTTCCTCAGCGCTCTCGCTCTCACTCTCTCCGGCGACTTCACTCTCTCCAGCGACGTCACTCTCTCCGGCGACTATCCTCTGGTACGTAACTCCCTCTCTCTCTCTATTTGTTGTTGGTGGTTGGGGGGGTGCTGGTGGCTCGAGGGGAGGGGCAGGGGGGTGCGGGTAGTTGCAGGTGAGGAATGGTTGGGGGTGGCTGGGGGGGTGGGGCAGGGGGGTGTGTAGTGTCCCGCTCCTAGCGGTTCACTATATAAGGCTTGTGGCTTGGCTAACTCGGTCGGAACCGAGTATTGGGGAAACTTATCGTCGGCACCGAATCGATCACGGACAAGTGCATAAGAACCATTCCAACTAATGGATTGGTTTCTCTTGAAATGTGTCCAAGAGTTTTCTCTGGATGTTTTGCTGCTGGTTTTGTTGCTTGGTTTTGATGGATGCTTTTCTGAATGATTTTCGATGACTTGATTCTTGCCCGTTTTCATCGATTTGCATAGCATTCATTCTTGAGAATTTTGAGAGAGGAGAACACAATGAGACGGAATTATTAACCAAACTTTTGGTGCCAATGGAGACTGACGCGTGACGAAAGGCTAAGCGTGCAAGTGTTCCTCTCTCTCGGCGATTCTCTAATTTGGTGAGTGTGGATCTCTGTGGTGGTATTGTCCCTCTCACTATTCCTTCATGCAAACTAAATAATTGTCTTACAACATCCGTTGATCGATATCAAGTTGCTAAATGCCACAAGTCAATACCACTAAGAAGCTAGAGATTGAACATTTAAATGAATGCTAGTCCCTTGAACATTGAATGAATCGATTACACTGTTAACAACAATTGAGATTATGCTTGTCCATTGAACATTGATTTTACGGCAATGAACTGAACATTGAATTGAGATTGAATTGATGCCTAGAATGATGATGAAATGCTGCAAAATGAACAAGTTGTCTACTTACTTTTAAAACTACCATGCACTGTATGCTTATCGAGTCGGTCACGCATTCGCATGGTCATGGACAACTTGTGCACAAAGTTTGGTGGTGTGTTTCCTCGAATCGGTACTGGGGCACCGGGACCGATTTGGCCTAGGAGGAAGCATTGGCGTGCTAATGGGAGCACGGGTATTACGAGGCATCCTTAGGGGCTAGCTACCTACTTTGGAGTCATTGCATTACCTTGAAGTCCTATAAGGCAAAGAGATGTCCATATGGCTTAACAGCGCCAGTGGCCATGTAGTCAGGATGCATGCTAATGATCATTTTATGCAGGGGCGGTAAGTATATTATTATTATCCTGTATCTTATACAGGAAAGCTGGATTCGGCAAATGGTAAAGTAAACATGGTTTATTCCATGTTACATTTATTGTGATTTACTCTGAATGTTGCCTGTCCCTAATAAGTTCATATCTTTAAAATGCTTGTCATTAATAAAATATTGGTTTAGCTGAGTGGGCCAACGGGGCTCACCAGCGCATTGTTATAATTTGCTGACCCCTCCTCCACAGGTACTGGAGAAGGCTCGGGCGCACCTCGCAACTAAAGCTTTCTGAACTGTTGTTTCCTTTCAAGTTGTTTTCCCAAAAAGACGCACAAAGTATTGCGGAGTTTTCAAAGATAGCTGCTTATATTTTCAAAGTACTAAAGGGGGATGATGTATGGAATGGGAAGTTATTTCATGGCAGCCTATCAGTTGTACTTCTTTTCATGAATCAATGTAGCCGAAATGGCATTTCAAATATTATCGAGAAAATTTGTATTCTGACTACAATTATGAATAAAATGAGTATTTTTTCTTCCTATATTGTGTCCCAAATGTTTTCGCAACTGTGACTTATTCTCAAATGTTTCAAAATGATATAAATGTGCATGTTCTAGCCTTGTACAAGTGCAACTCCAGACTTGTACGGCATCACGCCTTAGCGAGGATGATCGATTCGGCGTGAATCGAAGCAAAGCGAGCGATTCCCCGAATCGGGGCATGACAAGCTGGTATCAGAGCACGGTTTCAAATCCTCGGATTTCAAAAATATTTTAAAAAAGGAAGTCTTGATGCAAATTTTCTCGATTGATGGTGTCGATAGCGCTGGCTTGAAATAATGTTCCATACAATAAGCCCATAAATATTTTATGAGTGCTAATGGAATTATTTCTTTGTTGTAGAATGACCAAGGGTGATAGCGCAAAGACGAATTCATCGTCGGACCCAATTGAGAAACTGATTAAACAAATGGAGGCTCAGAGGAAGCAGAGCAAAGCTCAACATCGTACGCTTCAAGAGCAACTTCAGTATCAGTTTTAGGAGCAGCTAGATGCTCAACAAAAGTAAGTGGATAGTCTAACTCAGATTGTCACCAAGCTGACGGCCGATTCTAATGTTTCTGCAAAGGCCACAACAACCGAGACCGTAGAAGTGCCGACAGAGAAATCTGAGACGCCGACACGGAAGAGAACGAGCTTCAAGTTCTCTGAATTCAAGAGTTGCGACCCGCCTGAATTTAATAGAAAAGAGGAGCCAGATGAGGTGATGGGCTTCTTGAACACACTTGAGGGCTATTTCCGAATGTTGGAGATTCAGGGCAGTAAGAGAGTGGAGTGTACCGCTGTACAACTTTGTCTCAAGGCCCAGAAATGGTAGATTTCGTAGAGACAGGCACTTTGCAGAAATAGTTAGGATATGAAGATGTTTTGGGAGGCCTTCAAGCAGGCTTTCATTATCTAATTCATTCCACCAGCTGTCTGTCAACAAAAAGAGAATAAGTTCATTGTACTTCGACAGGGCAGTATGTCAGTGGAGGACTACGAGACAGAGTTTTTGAAGCGAGTCGCATTCACTGGGTACATGGTACCGAATGACGATGTGAAGTGAGGAAGATTTATGGAAGGCTTGAATGAGGGCCTGGAACGAGATATGCTAAGTCAAAAATGTACGTCTTATCGGGAGGCGTACGAGACAGCTCTCGAGATGGAGAGATTTCATCAACCGGCTAGTCGTGGGACAGCGCAGAGCAACCAAGGACTCAATAATCAGAAACGACCTTGGTCTGCAGGAAGAAATGACGCTTCTAAGCGTCTAAATATGGGCAATAACAAAGGACTGTATCAGGAACTGCGTTGCAACAGGTGCAATCGAATTGGTCATCGTTGCGAAGACTGTCGTGTCCGATGTTACAAATGTGGGGGAATGAATCACAAGGCATTTGAATGCAGAACTAGGGGAGAGAACCAGTATCCTCCTCGTGGAAATAAAAATAATCATTATTATGGGCATAACAACAATCAGAACTGGGACCAACATAACAACCAGCATCGTGGCCAAGCGCCATCAGCCTTGCCAACTCCAACTGGGAATGCACCGAATCAACAAGTTGGCCAAGCAAGGGTTTATGCCTTGACTCAGGCAGAGGCCCAGACCGCAGAGAATGTTATAACAGGTATGTTCCTATACAAATGCATACCTGCAAGAGTACTTTTTGATTCTGGTGCTACTAATTGCTTTATCTCTTCTGATTTTGCAACGAAAAATAAATTTTGTATGACTCAACTAAAGACAGCTTTGTGTGTTAGTACTCCTTCGGGAGTAGATATGCCTGCAACTTTGATTTGTAGGGACGGCTACATTAAGATTGGACGCAAGACTTTATCTTTGGACGCAATTGTACTCGACATTAAAGAGTACAATATCATATTGGGAATGGACTGGCTCAGCGCCTGTCATGCAACAATCGACTGTGCGGATAAGAGAGTTGTGTTTCGCCTACCCGGAGAAATGGAATTCTCTTACTCGTACGGCTCGGCGTTCCAAGGACCCATGGTCATATCGGCAGTTACAGCAAGGCACATGCTGTACTCAGGGTGTGAAGGCTTTCTCGCTTCTGTCCAGGACACTCGAATGAAGAGTGTAGGCTCGAATCAAACAGAAATTGTGGCAGAGTTTTCCAATGTGTTTTCGGACGAGATCCCTGGAATGCCGCCGGATAGAGAAATCGAATTCATAATTGATACATTCCCAGGTACTCGCCTGATATCTATGGTGCCGTACAGGATGGCTCCAACAGAATTAAAGAAACTAAAGGTACAGCTACAAGAATTACTAGACCGGGGATACATTCGCCCAAGTGTATCTCCATGGGGAGCTCCAATACTTTTTGTAAAGAAGAATGATGGGACGATGCGGCTGTGCATCGATTACAGAGAACTAAATAAGGCAACCATCCGTAACAAGTATCCCTTGCCAAGGATAGATGATCTATTCGATCAGCTTCAAGGGGCGACCGTATTTTCTAAAATTGATCTTCGTTCAGGATACCATCAGTTGAAGATCAGACCCGAAGATGTTCCTAAGTCAGTATTCAGTACGAGATACGGACACTATGAGTTTTTGGTCATGCCATTCGGCTTGACTAATGCTCCAGCAGCCTTTATGGATTTAATGAATAGAGTGTTTCGATCGTTCTTAGACAAGTTTGTTATTGTGTTCATCGATGACATCTTGATCTACTCAAAGGACAGGGAGACTCATATCGAACACTTGAGAGAAGTACTTCAGACGTTGCGGGACAACCAGCTTTATGTAAAACTAAGCAAGTACGAATTTTGGATGAACAGCGTGTTGTTCCTAGGACATGTTATTTCGGCAGAAGGTGTTGCCGTTGACCCAAAGAAGATTGAGGCAGTTGTAGACTGGAAGCAGCCTGCATCAGCTAGTGGGATACGGAGTTTCCTTGGTTTAGCCGGATACTACCGTAGGTTTATGAAAGACTTTTCTAGAGTCGCATCGCCTTTGACTCGCCTCACTCAGAAGGGAGTCGTATTTCAGTAGACCGACGAATACGAGAATAGTTTTCATGAACTCAAGCAGCGGCTCGTCACGGCTCCAATTTTAGCACTTCCAGAGGGCTCTGAGGGATTTCAGATCTACAGTGAGGCGTCGGGACTTGGTTTGGGATGTGTTCTCATGCAACGTGGGAAGACAATATCTTATGCGTCGAGACAACTCAAACAGCATGAGAAGAATTATCCAATACATGATTTGGAACTGGCGGCGATTGTGTTCGCGTTGAAATTGTGGCGATACTATATCTATGGTGTGTTCTGTGAGATCTTCACGGATCATAAAAGCTTAAAGTATATATTCACGCAGAAGAAATTGAATTTGAGGCAGCGGCGTTGGTTAGAATTGATCAAGGACTATGACTTGACAATCTCCTACACGTCGGGTAAAGGAAACGTGGTAGCTGATGCCTTAAGTCGGAGATTTGTGGGGTCACTATCAATAGCAAAAGAGGTACTATGGGATCTTGAAGAGATGGGTATCGAATTCAGGATTCGTCCGCAGAATGTACAGTTGGCTCAATTGCAACTTGAGCCGAGTCTCCAGGGAAGGATTAAGATTGCTCAGAAGGATGATCCGTTTCTGCAGAAGATATACGAGTTGATTCTAGCAGGAAAGGCATCGGACTTTATAGTAGAAGATGACACTATTCATGTCAAGGGAAGATTATGCGTCCCTAAGGATGAGAATATCAGGAAGAAAATACTGACCGAGGCTTATTTCACGAAGTATTCCTTGCATCCGGGAAGCACGAAAATGTATAAGGATCTATGCTCAACTTTTTGGTGGCATGGTATAAAGAAGGACGTGGCTCTATTCGTGTCACAATGTATGGCTTGTCAGCGTGTGAAGGCAGAACAACAACGGCCAGACGGAAAACTACAAAATTTGGCTATTCCACTATGGAAGTGGGATAATATCTGTATGGATTTTATAGTTGGCTTGCCAAGAACTCAGAAGAAAAATGATGCGATTTGGGTTATCGTGGATAGATTAACCAAGTCGGCACATTTCATTCCAATAAAAGTTACATGGGGAGTAGAACGGTTGGCTCAGATCTACATAAATAAAATTGTCCGATTATATGGGGTGCCAGCTTCTATAGTATCGGATAGAGATAGAAGATTCTTGTCACAATTTTGGATAAGTCTGCACTCAGAAATGGGCACAAAGTTGAACTTCGATACGGCATACCATCCGCAGACTGATGGTCAGACAGAGAGGGTAAATCAGATTCTTGATGATATGTTGAGATTGTGCGTGCTCGACTCGAAGACAAATTGGGACGCACATCTCGCATTAGCAGAATTTGCCTATAACAATAGTTATCAGGCAAGTATCCAAATGGCCCCGTACAAAGCATTATATGGACGGAAATGTCGATCACCGATATGCTGGGATGAAGTCGGTGAACGACAAGTGCTCGGACCAGAACTTGTGGAACAGGCCGTCGAGAGGGTTCGCTTAATTCGAGAAAGACTTAGAGTTGCTCAAAGTCGACAGAAGAGTTATGCGGACGTACATCGACGACCTTTAGAATTCACAGCAGGCGATCATGTCTTCTTGAAGGTCACGCCCATGTGAGGTGTGATGCGGTTTGGGATGAAAGGAAAGCTAAGCCCGAGACCTTTCGAGATTTTGGAGAAGGTAGCCTCAGTAGCTTATCGACTTGCACTACTGCCGGCTCTGGCTGATGTGCACGATATCTTGTATGTATCTCAACTACGGAAGTACGTGCATGATCTAAGTCATGTAGTGAACTTCGATCAGTTGCAGCTGAGCGCTGACCTATCCTATACTGAAGAGCCTGTCCAAATTTTGGGCAGAAAAGAGAAAGTTTTGCGGAACCGGACAGTATCTTTGGTCAATATGCTGTGGCGAAACCATGCTGTCGAGGAGTCGACGTGGGAATTAGAAGAGGAGATGCGGGTGAAATACCCCTCACTGTTTGATAATTTTGAGGTAGGACTTTTGCTTTAAGTTTCGAGGACGAAACTTTTCTTAGTGGTATATTATGTAGTGTCCCGCTCCTAGCGGTTCACTATATAAAGCTTGTGGCTTGGCTAACTCGGTCAGAACCGAGTATTGGGAAAACTTACCGTCGACACCGAATCGATCACGGACAAGTGCATAAGAACCTTTCCAACTAATGGATTGGTTTCTCTTGAAATGCGTCCAAGAGTTTTCTCTGGATATTTTGCTGCTGGTTTTGTTGCTTGGTTTTGATGGATGCTTTTCTGAATGATTTTTGATGATTTGATTCTTGACCATTTTCATCGATTTGTATAACATTCATTCTTGAGAATTCTGAGAGAAGAGAACACAACGAGACATAATTATTAACCAAACTTTTGGTGCCAATGCAGACTGACGCGTGACAGAAGGCTAAGCGTGCAAGTGTTCCTCTCTTACGACGATTTTCTAATTTGGTGAGTGTGGATCTATGTGGTGGTATTGTCCCTCTCGCTATTCCTTCATGCCAACTAAATAATTGTCTTGCAACATCCGTTGATCGATATCAAGTTGCTAAATGCCACAAGTCAATACCACTAAGAAGCTAGAGATTGAACATTGAACATTTAAATGAATGCTAGTCCCTTGAACATTGAATGAATCGATTACACTGTTAACAACAATTGAGATTATGCTTGTCCATTGAACATTAATTTTAGGGTAATATACTGAACATTGAATTGAGATTGAATTGATGCCTAAAATGATGATGAAATGCTGCGAAATGAACATGTTGTCTACTTACTTTCAAAACTACCATACACTGTATGCTTATCGAGTCGGTCACGCATTTGCATGGTCATGGACAACTTATGCACAAGGTTTGGTGGTGTGTTTCCTCGAATCGGTACTGGGGCACCGGGACTGATTCGGCCTAGGAGGAAGCATTGGCATGCTAATGGGAGCACGGGTATTGCGAGGCATCCTTAGGGGCTAGCTACCTACTTTGGAGTCATTGCATTACCTTGAAGTCCTATAAGGCAAAGAGATGTGCATATGGCTTAACAGTAACAGTGGCCATGTAGTCAAGATGCATACTAATGATCATTTTTTGCAGGGGCGGTAAGTATATTATTATTATCCTGTATCTTATGCAGAAAAGCTGGATTCGGCCAATGGTAAAGTAAACATGGTTTATTCCATGT
Source organism: Iris pallida (assembly GCA_029216955.1). NCBI lineage: Eukaryota > Viridiplantae > Streptophyta > Magnoliopsida > Asparagales > Iridaceae > Iris > Iris pallida. Next base: position 3,187,256 of record JANAVB010016799.1, on the reverse strand, counting down.
TACATTTATTGTGATTTACTCTGAATGTTGCATGTCCCTAATAAGTTCATATCTTTAAAATGCTTGTCATTAATAAAATGTTGGTTTAGCTGAGTGGGCCAACGGGGCTCACCAGCGCATTGTTATAATGTGGTGACCCCTCCTTCACAGGTACTGGAGAAGGCTCGGGCGCACCTCGCAACTAAAGCTTTCTGAACTGCTGTTTTCTTTCAAGTTGTTTTCAAAAAAAAAACGCACAAAGTATTGCGGAGTTTTCAAAGATAGCTGCTTATATTTTCAAAGTACTAAAGGGGCATGATGTATAGAACAGGAAGTTATTTTATGGCAGCCTATCAGTTGTACTTCTTTTCATGAATCAATGTAGCCGAAATGGCATTTCAAATATTACCGAAAAAAGTTGTATTCTGACTACAATTATGAATAAAATGAGTATTTCTTCTCCCTATATTGTGTTCCAAATGTTTTCGCAACTGTGACTTATTCTCAAAAGTTTCAAAATAATATAAATGTGCATGTTCTAGCCTTGTACAAGTGCAACTCCAGACTTGTACGGCATCACGCCTTAGCGAGGACGATCGATTCGGCGTGAATCGAAGCAAAGCGAGCGATTCCCTGAATCGGGGCGTGACATGGTGAGGGCGGCATGAAGTGAGGAGGGTGGGCTGGGGGAAGGGGAGGATTAGGGTTCGGGTTAGGGAGGAGGGGCAGGGGGAGAGGGCTGCTGGGGGGTGAGGGTGGGGGGGGCTTGGGAGGGGAGGGGAGGGGAGATGGTGGGGGAGGGGTTAGGGATAGGGTTCGGGTTAGGGTTAGGGGTAGTATAGGGGTTGGGGGGGCTGGGAAGGGGAGGGGGGGCTGGGAGGGGAGGGGTTAGGGATATGGTTCGGGTTAGGGTTAGGGTGGTGTAGGGGGGGAGGGGTGCGGGGGTCTGGGTCAGGGGCACCGATAGTGCCGAAAAATCTAATAATTTAGTAATAGTTATTTATTTTTCGACACCGAAAAATTTGATACTCCAATTGGAAACCACGTACCGATAGTGCCGATATTTGTAACACGTAGTTTTGTTGGTTGGTTAATTTGTAAAATGATAGTGCCGATATTTGTAACACGTACCGATAGTGCCTATATTTGTAACACGTAGTTTTCTTGATCCCGATACTCATAGGAATGGTCCCGAGTCACGGCCGTAGTATGTAGTATATTCATTTTAGTTTGTAGTATATTCATTTTAGTTTTGAAGTTTTAGTTTTGAAGTTTATTCGTTTTAGTATGTAGTATGTAGTAGGAATGGTCCCGACTCATAGGAATGGTCCCGAGTCACGGCCGTAGTATGTAGTATATTTATTTTAGTTTTGAAGTTTATTCATATTTGCAGATATCTAGAAATGGCTATATCCCTGTATCTGCTAGACCGTTCGTGGATGTACAACCGTATTCGAGATGACAGGTACGGTCTGCGAGATGAATACATCGTCGGAGTAGAACAATTCCTCCAATTTGCGAAGGCCTTTCCTCAATCCATGGACGACATGGACATTAAGTGCCCGTGTGTAAAATGTCGGAACATAAAGTTTCAACAAGAATTGGATTCGATGTATCACTTATACACAAAGGGTTTCCTTCCGAATTACTACCAATGGACCGCACATGGAGAGCTTGTACCTTTAGCATTCCAAGCGGAGCCTTATGTGGAGCCTTATGTGGAGCCTTTTTTGGAGCCTTATATGAATGTCCACAACCAAACTGGTGTCGACAATGAGTACATGAACATGGTCTTCGACGCTGCGGGGCCTAGTTTCGATACATACAATCGTGACGCAGCTGAGGAGGCACCGAATGCTGATGCCACGAAGTTCATGGAGTTGTTGGAGAATACAAGGACTCCTTTATACCCTGGCTGTGAGGACCATTCACCGTTAGAGGTGATCACTCGGCTCTTGAGCATAAAGTCTGACTTTAACATGTCGCAAAAATGCTACAATAGAGTGCTCGAGTTGATTACCGATATCTTGCTGGAGGGTGCCAAGTTACCGAAAGACATCTACCTCTCTAAGAGGATGGTGAGATCCCTCTGGATGGGATACGGCAAGATCGATTACTGTCAGAACGGATGCATGCTTTACTACAAAGATCACAAGGATGCAGAAGTGTACGGATTCTGTGGTGCTGATCGCTACAAGCCAACTGCTGCAGGCAAGTCTAGAAGACCGACTGCTTCAATGCACTACTTGTCGTTGACGCCGCGGTTGCAGAGATTATTCATGGTGAAAGAGACTGCCAAAAATATGAGTTGGCACAAGCGACAACAGACCGAAGGAGTGTTGGATCACCCATCTGATGGAGAAGCGTGGAAGCACTTCGATCGAGCATATCCTAATTTTGCTTCTAATGTGCGTAATATAAGATTGGGGCTCTACTCTGATGGTTTTACCCTATTTGGTCTTTCAGGCTCCCAATATTCATGCTGGCCGGTAATCCTCACTCCGTACAACCTACCGCCTTGGATGTGCATGAAGACACATTACATGTTCTTAACTATTATCATCTCCGGTCTGAACAACCCGAAGAGGAACATCGACGTGTAATTACAGCCGTTGATAGATGACCTGAAGCAGCTATGGAAAATAGGGACGTACACATATGATGCTTCAAAAAAATAGAATTTTTAGATGCGGACAACACTAATGTGGACAATCAACGACTTTTTGGCTTATGGAATGTTATCTGGATGGAGCACTCATGGTCGGCTTTTATGTCCGTATTGTATGGACCGCACTAAGGATTTTCGTTTGAGACACGAAGGAAAGCCATGCTTCTTTGATTGTCACCGGCAGTTCTTGCCGAAAGACCATCCGTATCGTAGGAACAGAACTGTATTCCATGCCAGAGCTATGGAGAAGGGCGATCCACCGCCAACGTGGTCCGAAGAGGACATATGGGAGCAAGTAAAAGAAATCCCAAGTGCTATTGAAGATCCTACAACGAGCAGCTGTTGCGAGGATTTGGCGAAGATCATAACTGGACCAAAAGGGGTATATTCTGGGATCTGCCATATTGGAGCACAAATCTGATTAGACATAACCTTGACATCATGCATATCGAGAAGAACGTGTTTGATAAGATAATTAATACTGTAATGGACGTTAAGGGAAAGACAAAAGACAATCAGAAGGCTAGATTGGACTTAGCCGAAATATGTAGACGCCCTACATTGCACTTGATAGACAACTAGAAGGAAAAGCTTTTGCGGCCTAAGGCAATCTACTCGCTGGACAAGGAGGACAAAGTGAGACTTTATAGATGGATCCAGGACTTGAAATTTTTGGATGGATACATCTCCAATCTAAGAAGATGTGTCGACATAAAGGAGTGTAAACTGACCGGAATGAAGAGCCACGATTGCCACGTATTCATGGAGAGGTTAATTCCTGTTGTATTTCGAGAATTATTACCACCGGTAGTCTGGGATCCATTAACAGAGCTTAGCATATTCTTCAGAGATCTTTGTTCTTGCAAGTTGCTCGTCGATCGTTTAGAGAAGCAAGAGAAGGACATTATGGTAACACTTTGCAAACTTGAGAGAGTTTTTCCTCCTGCATTCTTTGACTCAATGGAGCATTTGCCGATTCATCTTATCCATGAGGCTCATGTTGCTGGACCTGTCGGTTATCGTTGGATGTACCCGTTCGAGCGACAGTTGAACCACCTCAAGAGGAAGGTGAAAAATAAGGCACGGGTGGAGGGTTCTATTTGTGAAGCATATGTTCTTGAGGAGATTTCAAACTTCTGTTCCATGTATTTTCAGCCTCATATTGCTACAAACAGAACAAGGGCTCCCAAAAATAACGATGGCTATGAAGTTGGTATTGAGGCAAAGCTGAAAGTATTTACTGCCTATGGAAAACCATCTGGTAAAATGAAAAAAAATATCTAAATGACGACGTGGTTAGCGCTGCAATGTTATATGTATTGCTCAACTGCGACGAGGAAGAAGTGGACAAGCTAGAGGGGTAAGTAAAATTATTTTGCGTGCTTTGTTGCTTTTGAATATAACTAATATACCTATGCTTCGTTGCTTTTCAACATGTTTAAGGATGAGGTAATGTCCAACAATCCGTACGTAACCGAGGAGGAAGTAGAACAGCAAATGAGACTTCATTTTCCTTTTTGGTTGAGAGCATATGTACGGACGTAGTCACAATTTACTTTTTCTGTACATTTATACTTGCACATAATAATTAAGTTAGCATCATTTATATGGTATTTAGGTTGATCATCCGGAGGCAATCCTTGAGAATGAGTATATTAAAACTCTAGCCAAGGGGCCAATTTATCAAGTGAAGACCTGGCTAAGTTACTGCGTAAATGGTTTCAGGTTCAAGTCAACAAATGCTCGAATAAGAGACGACTTCTTGGATTTGGATTCTACGAAGAATAGTTGTTTGTGCATAAGATCTTCAAACTACAAAGACGTCGACCCAGACAATGACTTCTTTGGCATCTTACGGAAGATTGTGGAACTGGCATACAATTATGCTATAGAACTTTGTAAGATCGTCTTATTCAGATGTGACTGGTTCGATCCGATCCAAGGTCGAGGTTGGAGAGTTGACAAACATGGTCTTGTTGACATAAATTATCGTCGTCGATATCAAGCTTATGAGCCGTTTGTTCTAGCAAGCCAGGTTCAGCTAGTTTACTTTACCAGCTATCCAAAACGAGGAGCCGGGAGATCCGATTGGTGGGCAGTCTGTACGACTAAAGCTCGGAATACCTTCGATGTCGACGAGATAGCTTATCAGGAAGACGAACTACCTCTTATTACAAATATTGTTGATGTGGACTCAACAGACGTTCCTCATGACATGTTTTATCAATTGGAAAAGGTAGAAGTATCAGAAGAGGAAGAGAAAGTTGATAGAAGTGAAGAGGAAGAGGAAGAGGAAGAGGAAGAGGAATCAGAACAAGATGAATTTTCAGAAGAGTATTAAATATGTTTAATTTTCAGATGTAGAATGGTTTACTTTTGTTTTTTCAGATGTAGTATGGTTTACTTTTGTTTTAGCGACATTAATAAGCGACGTTTTCAGATGTAGTATGGTTTACTTTTATTTTTTCCAGTATAGTATGGTTTACTTAGCGACGTTTTCAGATGTAGTATGGTATACTTTTGTTTTTTAAGATATAGTATGGTATACTTCTGTATATTTTCAGATATGGCTCGATGTGGATCATTTGGTTCCGATGCTGGTGGGAGTCGACGACCCCGACAGTCTCCATCTACCACTCCTACCGACTCCTCATCCCCCCGCACTCCAGTATACACTAGCGGTCTAGTCGCCGGCAGTGTCTCCATACCCGACTCTAGCAGTTCGCGGCTAGGGCCTTCTTCTTCTACGCAGCCAGTACCGTCGAGTATTCCAGAGCTCGACCCCACTACTGAGGAGCAGGTCGAGGCCGAGGCCCACGTCGAGGTCAAGGGTGATGGCGAGGCCCACGCCGAGGGCGAGGGCGAGGCCGAGGGGCAGGCTGCGGACAGGGGCAGGGGCAGGGGCGAGGGACGGGGCAGGGGCATAGTGCAGCTCTCATTTGAGACAAATTCTCCGTGTCGCCCGAAGGGGGATCTGAGGTTGGAGATTTGGGCCTGTACTCGGACCAGGCAGTATGTGAAATTATTGCATTTAATTAGTTTAAATTTATTATAAACTTGTTTAATAAATTTTAATTTCCATTTTACAAGTATCATCCCTCCTCCGTACACCGGTCGCTGGGTACATTCCTCTGACAGAACTACGGGGAGCCCTGGATCAACTAGAGGGATGTCCCGGCCGACAAGAAGGCCTTCTGGTTTGAGCACTTTTTGGTACGTAAAAGTTTATTTCCTTTTAATATTTAGTATGTTATGTTATTGTTTGCCATTAAAATCTTTTGATTGCAAATTTCAATACAAACAGAACAGTGTTACAATATAGGACTTAGACGTAGTCCTAGGAGTACACTTTTGTTTATCTAGGTCCCTTGTGCCGATGGAGCGAGTGGTAATGCGTTGACTCCGTTGACGATATGACGACGGTTATCGGTTCTCTGAAGGTTTGGATTGCTCTGGGTGTTGGAGCTTGTTGAGAGGAGGAAGACGTTGAGTGTCTGTATCTGCCTCTCTGGTTGTGCGATGTCTCTGTCTGTCTATGAATGCTCGTCTCTGTGTGTGTACGAAGAAAATGATCCTTCTATTTATAGTCTGCAGGCTAGCTGCTCATGCGCGCATATGTAGGATGCGTTTGGACATAGGGACGCCACGTGGTGATTGCTGATGGAGGCGCATGGACGATGCATCCTGATTGAGGGGTTGAATTCTTCATACTGCTGTTGTGGGCCGGCACGTAACAGAGAAGTGAATTTTTCTATTGCTGAGATCTTGGGTGAATCGAGTCAAAGGATACGTGTCATCGGCCCATGGCTCGGAGATCTCGGATTTGGTGGGGAATGATCTGGTAGGATGCGCCTGGGATTGGGCACATGAGAAGACTTTGGCTCGTAACCTTTGGGAGTCATAAACCATTTGGGGCACATGGCTTTTGAGGCATATGCGAAGCTTCAGTAGTGACTTTACTTCTGTCTTTTGGGATCAAAGAAAAGTCTGGGATGCATGGCTTTTGAGGCGCATGCAGAGCTTTGGGCGCATGGCCGTGGAGGCGCATGCGAGTGGTTGGACGGCCACGTGGCTTGTAACCGCCGGAGAAAAGTAATGATGATGCTGACGTTGGCGACGCTTCGTTTTCTGAAAAAGCTGTCAACTGTTCAGTCCTCGAGAGGCGTGCCGCCAACCCTGTCAGACTTCAGCATTTAATGTTCTTTGACAGGTGATGGATTGTTGGAGTGGGCGCATCGATCGGCGTCCCACTAGGCGCATGGGACCGCATGGGGTCGCATGCTTGTGAAGCACTTGGTGCTGAGGGGCACGTCTGTGTGATGCACGGTCTGACCGGCGCATCCGATTCGCTTGACACGTCTTTTGGTGCGACTGTTACGTTCTTCGAGTGCTTTAAATAGCCATTTTTGACTTGGCTGAATTCGAAGCATCAGGTTCATCCATTTAATACAAATTTATTGCACGAGATTCGTAGAGCCATCAACTTAGCGCATGGGTTTGATTTGTCTGGCCTATAAATAGTAGCATGGAGAGAGTTTGCTTCTCGTTCTTTCACGTTCTTCCGAAATGAACTTGTTTACTCGAGTGCATTTTGTTGATGAGATGCTCCCGAGGGTGAAGATGCGACGCATTGTCTTCATTGATGCACATGAAGGTGACTGTTACATCCAAAAGTCGGAGTCGAGGGCTTCTGAGGCAGGCGGAAGGTGCATGTTGCATCCAAAGATCGGGATGCACGAGCCTCGTCTCCGTTATGTGGGAAGAGCCGCAGATCGGAATTGCGGTGTAGCGGCTTTGGGGGCTCTTTCTTCCTTCAGAGTGGGTGTTGCCCATTCTGGTTGTGTTGAAAGCTGCTCCTTCAGCCGCAGTTTCGATTGCGGTCTTCCTTCGCCTTTGGAGGCTCTTTCGAAGCCTTTCCTGGCCACTGGTTGGCTTGCGGTGCTCTTCTCTTGCTCGGTTTGGGGAGCTCTTCCTCCAGCTAGAGGGTTGATTGCCACCCTCATTCTGTCCAATAAATGCTTCATTAGTCGAAGCACTTAGACGGCGGTGAGCCTGGCTGGAAGGATGGCACATAACTGAGCTGCTGAAGGGATGCACATAACTGAGCTGCTGAAGGGATGCGCCCGGCTGGGAGCGCATAGTGGGATGCGCCTGACTGAGAGCGCATGGTGAGATGCACCTGTTCGAGAGCGCATAATGATGCTGCGCCTGGCTGTAGACTTAGGGTCTTTTCTTTTTGTAGAAGTTCTCCTTTGTACAGCCCATTTTAAGACATGTAATAGACTTTTATATGAAATAAGAATCTTCTTTTAATGTCTCTATTCTTGTTTTGCTGTGTCAAAGTACTTTGTCTGAACTTCCTGGCACATGTAATATTTGGCGCATAGGATTTCTGATCGTGAAATTCCATGCTTCTACAAGACCCCCTTCAAAGTTTTCAAAACTTTTTTGTCAAGTTTTGGAATACTTTGAATAAGAAGCATGGTGGTTGGGGCGCATGTCTGTTCTGGCGCATGGATACTCCGCGCATCAGTGATGGGGCTCATGCTCCTCTCAGTTAATGCAAATGATAACGCCTCGATAACCAAGAAGATTAATGATGATATTTTTGGTTTTATCTGTAGTTATCTCTTCACAGAACCCGAAGCGGCGGCTGAGGTCACACTTCATCGGTTCACGTGTGTGACTGAGCCTATAAATAGGCGTGAGGAGAAGAGAGAGAGTTCTAACCCGATTCCTCTCTTGGCTTTTGTCTTTTAGAGTTCTTCTTCGAAAAAATCCGAACTTTCTCCTTTCAAGAAATGGCTCCCAAGACTCCTCGCGGCGGTGCTGGCAAGGGACGAGGCAAAGGGAAAGAACCTGTAGAGGCTGCTGCGGCTGATGTTCCCCGTCCACCTGTTGACGTTCGGCCATCGGTAGTTGGTGAGTTTTATCATCCCGTTCCTGTATCATACATATGCCGACGCGTATGGACCTTGAGTCCTGATGATGCACCGAGGCTCCATTATTGACATGCATAGGTTTAAGCCCTGAAGATGCGTCGAAGCTCCACTGCTGACGCGTATGGGTTTAAGCCCTGAAGATGTGCCAAAGTTTTACTGCTGACGCGTCTGGGTTTAAGCCCTGAAGATACGCCGAAGCTTTACTGCTGACACGCATGGGTTTAAGCCCAGGTGATGCGCCGAAGCTCCTTTTTAGATGTGCATGAGCCTGATGCGCTCTTGATGAGAACGAGGCTCAGATTTTGTTGTTTGTAACATCGCTGAATCTTTGCCTTCTTTTTTGAATACCAGTGTCGATGACTGTCCCACTCCTGAATGAAGTGCTTCTGGATGCTGCCCTCTGCCAGATAGGAGTAGATTACGATGAGGAGGTGATAAATCCTATTCGAGCTGCTATCATGCTGGATCAGCCTCCCGAAAGAATGACTCAAATCTGGGAACCACCGCATGGGTTCTTCAAGCGGATGATGGAGTGTGGCATTTTAAAATCTGCCACTTCTGATAAAGTGACTTTCCTGAAGCCCGAGTTTCTGTTTGGAGACCGCCTTACTTCTATTGAAGCAAAGGTGTTGAAGGTCAAGGAAGGTTGGTTTTTTACAGCAGTGTATATGACCGTTAAGTAACTTGAACGTCAATGGCCTTTGACGGCCTTCTGTCGTCTTGCTTGCAAGAGGAGGTTGTCTTAGAAATTAACCCCATCCCAGGAAGGAGCATAGCAGGTATCCTCAAGATCGACTCTACCTCCGATCAAAGGGATACTTTGGCTGCCGTGCGGTCTGGGCCATCTTTCACCTGGCGGACTCTACGTCCTGGGAGCATTTACATTGATGTTCCCATCAATACATTTGCTTTCGGCGCTTCGACTTTTGCCAATCGTATGCTGTTGATGGAGCAATCGTACCCGAAAGGTGAATTTCGGGTAGAGGGTTGGTGTCATTACGTTGCCAAATAGGATAAGCTGACACTCTGGATGCTGTCACGGTTTCAAACCGAACTCCAAGAGATGGGGCTGACTGCCGCGATCCGTGCTACTCAGGCAGGTGTTGACATCAACCGACATATGTTCCTCGCGCTCTGAAGATGTTTAACACCCAGACCGGGACTTTCTTTACCCCGGTGGGGGAGCTGGGACTCGCACTTCATGAAATGTACGAAGTGTCAAGACTCCCTTGGGGGTCAGAACCTTATGAGGAATACTTCCCGACCAACGAGGAGTTCCAAGTCCTGGGGGACAAAGCTGAAGAGATGATGGCCGTCTTCAAGGAAGTGGCGAGTCATCATTACTATATGCAGAAGAGGGATAAGAGCGGGTCGCAACCTCATGCGACCGCCTGGAGGGATTACGTCTTCAAGCAAGACAAGGAGGATCCCTCTCAATTTACCACTCCGCCAGTGCTTTTCCATAGCAAAGTGCTCTCCGAAATGAGCAGGTTAGGTGAGAAAAATCCCCGAAAAAATGAGGATCGGGAGTCGGATGAACGCTCCTATAGCTGTTTCTGGCACCTTACTCACCGGATGTCGTCGAAAGCAGTATTAGCTACATATCTGATGGTTTGGCTTCGGGATTACGTCTTCTCGAGCGGGTCAGGATCCGTAGAGAGGGTGACCCAGAACTTAATCCTGCCAGCAGTGAAGTTGGTTTTCGGCCGGCGCCTGGCTCTTCTCCCCGCGATGGTGTGTAACCTGCTGCGAGGTTTACGGGAGTTCGCGGGAAACGTGGTTCATGATCGCGGTAGGAATGACAAATTCCCACATGCCGAACTGCCATTTCACTATATAATGGGGTGGTTAATTTTACACCATCCAAATGTAATTAGTCCGGGCTCGGAAGAAGATCATAGGGCCGGAGATGCATTCCTTCGCCATTTCCACCAGAGGAGCTGGTTGCATTCTGGCGTTCCGGTTTGCAGGAAGGTTTTATCCCGCCTTCAGGGGTGGGAGATCACCAAAATAGGTCCTGTCTTTTCGGGTTTTGAGGCCGGTGAAGACTTAATGGATTCGGGTGAAGATGCTACCACTCTGCCTCCATGGGGATTCTGCTGGTTTCAAAGTATCCGGCCGTCCCATCTGGTGTACCGGAACAGGAACCAGTGTTACTTGGAACCGTATTTACCGAGCAGTTTTGCATGGCAATTTGGTTATGCTCAGTTGATGTTGGATAATCCCAGTATCACCCTGGGGTATACTGGAAGCTTGCTGGATGGTGCACGAGCTTGGCATTACTACAATGCCGGATGTACCGGAGCTCGCTTTACGCTGCCCGTCCAGAATCTGCGATCGCCGTTTCTTTTCTCAGCCGCCAAATTTTACTGTGTTATGGCTGCCATGCCTCCCGGATATGATAGGGAGACTAGTCTTGTTGTCGGTACCCCATTAGCGGTGACCGAGAACATATTGGCGAGGGCTCGATCGTATCATCCGCCAGAAGTGGGTCATCGAGGTACCCCTGCCGCATCCCTAGGGGGGCAAGCAGAACCCTCGGTTGATCAACCGAAAAGACGTGCGGATACAGAGGCTGGCTCTTCTGCGTCAAAGAGGTGGAAGAAGGCATCGTCACCGACTGTGTCGTCGGACTCGACACCTACGGAGGTAAGGGTGTCCCATATAGTCCAATTCAGGATCCACATTTTGTGTGACTTATGCTTTCTTTTTGTAGGAGCCGTTCAAAAGGAGACACCGTACTCCAAAGTCTGGGGGCGGCAGGCCAAAGGTGATGGCGGGCTCATCTGAAGAGCACATTCCGTCGATTATGATGTCTCCTATGGAGGAGAATCCAGATGATGTCGTTGTTGTGGAGACTCCGGCATCTCCAGATTATGTTAGGAGCGAGGCTGAGGATGTAGCAGCTTCCGGGATAGTGCAAGCCACCGTGGGGGCCTTGGACGTTGAGGGTCCTATGGACACGGGGCTTCCTGATGATGAAGTGGGGTGGAGTTTGTCGTCTTCGGAAGACGTTCCTCCAGAGATGCGTGAGTTTGTTGCGGGGGCAACAGACGTGATTGCAACAGATGAGAGGGTTGATTCCCCTCCTTACCATGATACGGGGAGGTTGGCTGTAGCGTTGCCGAGCCCTACCCCAGGCTCAGCAATGGAAGCTGAGGTAGCTGCCGGCTGGGAGGTGGCGACAGATTTGGTCTCCGTGGTGGGATTCGATGATGAGGGGGAGACTCGTCTGCCGAGCCCGACCCCAGAAGTCGTGCCCCGCCAGGAAATGGGAGGTGATCCGGTTAGCTTGCCAGAGGAAGGCTCCGCGTTGGTTATAGATCGCGCCTCGGTGGTGGAGGAGGCAGCTCCGGATGCTGATAGTCCTTTTGAGCCGGGAAAGGGCAAGGGCTTGCTGATACAAGAGCCCTCTGTTGCTTCTTCGACTTGGGGGACGATATCGACGCCCAACCCAACTCCTTCTGCACTCTTGGCATCTGGCACTGGTAGCGGAATTCAAGTTCCTGGTACGGAAGAGTCTGCTGAGATCGATGTTCAAACCTCGCAGATTGGGATCGGCGGGTCTTCTTCAGGTCCGCCATCCAGGGTAACTCCTTCAACTCCTGCCATGACACCACAAGTGTTGGCGGATGCGGATGAGTACGTAAAATTCATCGTTGAGGCAGTGTACAAGATACTGCAGAAGGGAGTGTCGACAGTGATGAACACCAATAGGAGTTTCGTGATGGCAAAATCCATGGCGCTTCTATACATCAACCTGATACGTCTCCACCAGGGCCATGATCATATGGCGGAGATTCAGGAGGCCTCGGTGACTGAGCTGGATCAACTGCTTTTCGAGTTTTAGCGTATCCAGCGGAATGATCTTTCTGCCCTGATAGACGCGGAAAAGGAGAAGCTGATTGCTGAAATTGAGTCCTCTTATCAGGCCACCGTGGGTGTCTGGGAGCGTGTCACGACCCGCACCCATTTTGAGGGTACGAGAGCGTAACAACGCCCAGCCTACACCGCAGTGTCGACGGTAGAACGCTGTTCTAGGTCATGAACTATAACTAACATAATAGAATACTCTCCAAAAGGAGGCCAACACAGAGGTATAACTCAATCACAATCTATAGATAGAAAATGGCACGATAAAATAGATAAGGAAATCCTCAACTGAGGTACAACAGAAAAGAAATACAAGTCTTATCATCTCTAAAAATATACAACTCTGAAACAAGAACAACTAAACATAAAATGGAAAACAGTCTAAGCTATTTATACTAAGCAAGGTATCGTCCTCAGCAGCTGCCTGTACCTCCCCAGGGGTCCAGGTCGCGAGTGTCATCTAGGCAAGCTCCAAGTAAGGGGTGCAGGGTTCCTCTTCATCCTCTGTAAAATTTTCAACAGGTCCAGTCAGGACGGGAGCGAGCACAATACATCTCAACAGTTCATAGCAGGTTAGAAAATATAATCATGCAGTAAAATAAGATATAGATACTGAAGAAATATAGTATGTAAACAGGGAGAGAGAACTGTAATAGAAATATCTACTATAAGTAAAGAGCTACCAGTGACTAGTGATTTAGAGCATAAAGTCGACATGTGAACGGCTTGATTGTACATGGCTATACTAAAGAGGCGTACATGGCTATTCTACTTTGGAAATTATTCACATGGCTATTTATACTCTCCCGTACCACCAACTAATACACAAGAATCCAAACAGGTTATGTTATGATTCTATGTAACAGCCCCCGAAGGGTAGTAGACCCCGAAGGTGATAGACCCCGAAGGTAATAGACCCCGAAGGTGATAGACCCCGAAGGTAATAGACCCCGAAGGTAATACATAGTAGTCCCAAAAATGGGGATTCTGATAGACCCAATAAATGGGGTAAGGATTCAAAAAAGACTCTGTGATCATATGAGTATATGTTATAAGTGATCAAAGAACCAAAGAAGCATATGATACTCTATGTAAGTGAAACGCACAGAACATAGAGTACCTGATGCTCCCTGAAGGGATAACATCTCAAGAAGGGATCCATATAGTACTAATCCGTGTGACCAACGTGACAGTATCAAGTAAAGTAATTTAATGCAGGAAATAATTCTAAGCAGGTTATGAAATGATCAGAGAATGTACTCGCCTGGTATCTGAATAGCTGTAAAAATGTACTGTCCGAGATGAGGCACCTGACTCCTAGTTAGAGCAACACAAGTCACAACAAGTCCAGAATGGTAATATGATGCACTATAATACGTTCTATATGAATCTAGGTCAATCTAGATCAAAGTCAACTCTTGGTCAACTCTGGTCAACTGCATTAGTCAAACTAGGTCAACTATGGTCAAAATAGTCTAAACTCAACTAACTAGGTCTAACAAGTCATTCTAGGCTCTATCAAGCCTCTACTAGACAACACCCATCGTTCCAAGGCTATACAAGCCAAAAGCAAGCCACACATTATAGGCAACATCACATTTAGCTATCTATCATGAATTTCATACATATATATACATGAATGTAGGCTTACACCTATACAACATATATATATATATATATATATATATATATATATATATATATATATAGAGCATATATAACTATAGGAAAATCTCTATCTACCACATTAACACATTTAGCCATGTATAGTATATATATATACAGAGAGATATAGAGAAGAGCATGTAAGGGGTTCATGTGTGTTAGTGAGAGTGTAGGGTGCACAGTCTCACAACATTGTGTGGTAGGGAGTGAACAGTGAGTGACAATGTGAGGGATGTGTATGTGTATTAGTTAAAGAGTGATAGGGAAGGAGGGTGTACAAGAGTGACTGTCAAGGACAGTGGTGTACCTGTGTGTGTGGAAGAAAAAATCAGTAAGTTAGTGAAAGGTGTGTTCCCAAATTTTTGTGACTTGTGAACTATGTATTAGCAGGGAAAGGAATTTAGGTGACTGAACACCACAGTGTTGGATTGATGACAGAAAGTAAATGTGTACACTGATGGCCTGGACATGTGACAGGTAAGGAGAATAGGCAGGAACCCTATCAATATTCTTGTGCTCAAGAAGAACTGGTGCCATTAGTGTCCTGTGAGACAGTGCAATGTAATGAAAATCATTTGGCATGAAGGAATATCAGTAAAGACTATAGCGTTCTTGTGTGCATCATTTCAGTTGTGTGTGTGGGAGAACATGAGAGTATGTGATACATGGCATGGGGAAAAATTAGTGAATCATGTGCATGTGTAGCAGGAATTGAAGACATGGATGTAATCTCATGTTATCAAAACAAATTCCAGATTTTACTTAAACAGTTTACATAAAATCCCTTCAACAGTGAAAGAATCAACAAGCCTTAGTGATTTTCTAACATCCCTAAACATGGTATTAGAAGTTTTAGTAGATTAAAACATCACCTAACATGTTATTAATCAGTTAAACAAAATCTAACAGGAATCAACAAAGTGAACCAAAAGGAATAGGAACACATTCAGTTAGAAGGAAAAGAAAGAAATCACTCATGCCACTATTGTTCAACATTTGTGTATATAAACCTCTATAAATTCAAATCCTAAACCAACCAATTCAGTTCAACTGGGAAACTCATAAATCTCAGTTTTTCTCTGGAAACCAGCTAACAGCCCCTTAGCAACTATTACCTATATTCGAAATCCATGGCTCAACATGGGCCACAATTTGATATGACATCCCTCATACACATGTATGTAAAGTATTCATCCATTTAAAATCATCTAAAACAGGTAAAAAGCAATTTAAAAAATATCAGAAAGCCCATTACAGTGAAGTGGTGTCTGTATGTATGTTCAGATAGATGTAGCAGTTCAATAGGATCAGGAAATTACTTCTCAGGTTCAGTATTAAAATGAAAGGAAATCAGTCCAGACTTATTATAAACAGTGACCCAATCTCAGAGATACAATTTCAGATCAACACATGTAAGGCAAAGGAAACCAATTCAGTTTAATCAACCATGGTAAATTAAATCAGAACACTCAGGTATTTAATCATGAACTCAGTTAAAACTAAGGGAAATCTCAGGTTTTTATTTGAAAATGGAAAGGAAATCAATTCAGTTAATCAGGGAAAGAAGGAACTAAATCTCAGTTGCATTTGTGAACCAACATTCCATGTAGTCAACACATTTCGAATTTCATATTGGAAGAACCCATTAACAGTCAGCAAAACAGTGAACATTTCACTGATATGTGGCAGTATCAGAATTTGGGAATTTCACACTTCAGCTATAAGGCCTATAGAAAATCTGTAAATTAATTAACAAGGTTAGGGACTTGTGTTAGGATATGCTTTAGTAATTCTATCTAAACACAAACTTTAACAATAGGGAACTAACAGTGATAATCACTAATACCACAATCTCAGTCGACTAACACTCAACCCACATTCGATTCACATATCTCATCTACAACCCAACTAACATGTAGACTTAATCTATTATAGAGTATACATTATATTTAGGACCTAATTAGCAATTTTTAAAACACAATTCAAACATCATTTAACTTCTGAAAAGTGAAGAACTGAACTTAGTATCAGTGGACATTCATTCGAACCCATTTCGAGCCAAAACACCACCTTAACCCAAACAAATATGTAACCCTATAATAACAGAGATTAAACATGATATTTAGAACCTAATTAATCATTAAAACATCATTTACAAGCATTAAATCAATTAGAACACAGAATACAAACTCAGAACACACACGCACACAATGTGTTCCCCGTGCACACGAAATTGCGTGTCCGACATGACACGAGGACTCGTGAAACTTTGCGAGCCTCGTGTCAGACAGTGCCCCTATCACCACGTCAAAAATTTCGTGTCGAGTTGGCGTATTCTGCTCGCAGTAGCCCCCGGGTAGCAGGGGAGCTACAGTGCTCGTGCACGCGCGCCTGAACCCGTGTGTGCACGTGTCCCTATCGACACGACACGACACGACACGACACGACACGGAAACTTCCTCAGTGTCTCAATTTCGTGTAAGCGACACAAAAATCTAAATTTCTATTCAAATACAATTTGAAAATTCGAACGAAATGCCCTTTGTGGCATTTCGTCGAACACCTGAAACTGTCACTGGTACGTGTCCGATACGGACACGTACAGGACACGAAACTTGGGAAACCCTATTCCTACAGAATTAGGACACCTAGGGCTAGATGAATATGCAATTTAAACCTAGTTTTAATGGGTAGAATAGAATGTACCTATAGGTGTTTCTCAACACAAAAAGCTCTTCAAAGAGGGAATCTCCACAAGCCACCAAATCAATCAAATCGATGCAAATCTGTGATTGGACTCCACCAACAGTAAGAGAACATTGATTAGGTCCTAATGGAAGAAATTTCATTCAAAAAGGAGTCCTATTGATTAAACTAGGAAAGAATTAAAGGAGGCTTACCTAATTCCTTAAGAGAATGAAGAACTATTAAAGAAAGAGGCTCAATCCCCAAAGAGGCATTATATAGGCAAGGGGAGGGGGTCTCTTGGCTGGTCATAAAGTTAGGGTTAGGGTTTTTGGGTTTCATCCTATGGCTAGGATTGAATAAAGGGGAAAAAATAGATGGCCTAGAACAAAAGGTTCTATCTTAGTCCTTTGCAAATCACTTAACCATGACTAAATTTGACTTAACCCCTTAACCAACTCATCTAATTCTCAAGTGGCTCACTAAGTTTGTCATGACTCATCTAGGTTAGGTCCAATCTAGGTTAGGCTAACCATAAACACAAGGCAATAATTAAATAATATTTAATCACACCATTCCAAATAATATATACATTAAATTCTAAATAATTATAATAAATTCAAATAAATTCAAGATAGCCAAATACCCTCAAGCTAAATGTACTAAACAAAATCTCTACCCACATGGTTAGGCTCTAGGGCAGGCAGTCACTACGGCTTCACTAGCTGCACACCAAATCACAAGTCATGAATTTAAGTAGTTTAAAATTAATTAAAAATCATTAAAAATCATATTAAAATTTTAAATACCATAATTAAATAAATTAAATACAAAATTTCAAAATTGTCCTTATCTGGAAAACTGGGTGTTACAATCCTACCCACCTTATAAAAATTTCGTCCTCGAAATTAAGATGGTAGCAGTCCTTCTAGGTCAAACATGCCACAATCAAAGTCTCAAACATACCGTCAAATAATCATATGCGTCTGTCCAAAATCATGATACTCAGAATCTTCGTCATGCTAGTGAGCAAGGCTACGATAATCACAGAGTCCTCGACTAAAGCACATACCTCTAGAATCATGGTATTTAAAATTTTTGTATTGCCGCATGCTTGGCAGCGAAAATCTTAAATTCTCACACCCGAGAAATACGTCCTAAATCTGACTATATGTCCTCACTATGCCAGCTAACACGACTATCAAAGATTATAGATTCCATAACTGGGCGACCTAGCCCATATGATTCATCTCAGAAGAAAATCAAACATAACACAAGAACAACAGGACAAAATTGATAAATCAACAAGGAACAGAGGGAATCAAGATTTCAAGGCAGTTATAAGAGGCAACTGCAGAAATGAAATCAAAGAACGGAACCTGTAACTAGATCTCCAACGACCTGAGCATCCTCGACTGCCCTGACGAAAGCTTGCCCTTACTGGCCTCCTCTGGTCTGCTGCTGATGCTGCATGTACCTCTGCTGCTGAGTCGGTAAGGGTAATTCTCGCTGCTGGCCTACCGGAGCCCTAGCTCCTGCTCCCTGAACTGCCTGTCCTGATGACTCGGGACACTCTCTCAGACGAAGATCAGATCCCCCGCAAAGCAAACATCTGCCCAACCTCTTTCGGCACTCGCCCTAACTATGCCCTGGTCTCTTGCAAAAAGGGCAAATGATAACAAGCTGCTGTCCCGGGGTCTGCTGCTGCCTCTGTGGCTGCTGCGTCTGCTGAAAGGGTATACGGTCCTGATACTGCCGCTGCTGAAGGTAGACCCTCGGCTGCTGGTACTGCTGCTGAAACTGTAGGGGTAGCATCTGATGCGGATACTGCTGCTGAATCTGCAAGCGGGGCATCTGATGCGGATACTGCTGCTGAATCTGCAGGTGGGGCCTCTTGGCTGGGCCTGCACTGCCACTAGCTCCCTGAGTGTCTCGCGTCCTCTTTTCCTTCAGCCCAAGATCGTCCTCCGCTGTCATGGCTCCTACCAGAATCTGCTCGAAAGTGGCGTCGCGGTCGCTCTTGGTATATGACTTGATCTTCTTGATCAAACCCCTGCGGAACCTCCTCGCCTTCCCGACCTCGGTAAGGTCCTCGATGAATCAGCTCAAACGGCTGAACTCTCCAGCGTACTCCTCAACGGTCTGGTTCCTCTGAACCAAATTCTCGAACTGTGCCTCCAAAGCACGGAGTGCGGTATCGGAAAAGAATTTCTCCTTGAACAGTTTCTTGAACGCTGCCCAAGTCTAACCGGCTGTACCAATCCTCGGGTCCGTCTGGTACCAGGTACGGGCCAAGTCCTGCATCTGACTGGCGGCTGCCTCGATCTGTAATCCTGCTAGTATCTGTGCCAATCAGAATATCTCCTCAATGTGCTCTATCCAATCATCAGCGTATATGATGCCCTCTGTACCCTTGAAGTCTCGGGGTCCCATCTTCTTGAAGGAATGGATGTCTGGAGTCCTTGGTTTATACGGCTGCATCTGGCCTCCCTGTGGCTGAGCAGCTACCAGCTCCACTGTCGTCCTGACCAACTGGTGAGTATCATGTATGCTCTGTCGGATATCAGCAGACTGGCTCTGCTATATCTGTTGCTGAAACTCCATGAATCGTTGGTAGAGGGTAAACATCTGAGCCGCATCTACTGTCCCTGAAGGTAACTGCTGCTGGTACATACCTGGAATGACGAGGGAAGACCTCCGGATAGGTAGAGGTGCGCTTCCAAAAGCTGTAGAAACTCCTATATGAGCAGAAATAGGGGGTACTGTGGTCCCAGCGTCCACAATCAGACGAGGGGTGGTAGGCCTCTCACCAGCGTCTGCTGAGCCAGTGCGATACGATCGTGTCTCGATCACCATCCTGGAGACAGATCAAACAAGGAATCAATACTAAGATAGAATCGATAATTCAAGGGAGGACAGTTATCCAAGGAAGCAAATTTTCAACAGGAATTTAGATGGCAGGAATCCAGTTAAGAGTTTTTTCTAATGTGATTGAGTACCTCAAAAACATCCTAATCCTACTGCAGGCTGTAGTGGTACTCTAGTTCGAATACCACTACACAAACTCGACCTGCATGGGCCACCACTAAAAATATGTCACGACCCGCACCCATTTTGAGGGTACGAGAGCGTAACAACGCCCAGCCTACGCCGCAGTATCGGCGGTAGAACGCTGTTCTAGGTCATGAACTATAACTAACATAATAGAATACTCTCCAAAAGGAGGCCAACACAGAGGTATAACTCAATTACAATCTATAGATAGAAAATGGCATGATGAAATAGATAAGGAAATCCTCAACTGAGGTACAACAGAAAAGAAATACAAGTCTTATCATCTCTAAAAATATACAACTCTGAAACAAGAACAACTAAACATAAAATGGAAAATAGCCTAAGCTATCTATACTAAGCAAGGTATCGTCCTCAGCAGCTGCCTGAACCTCCCCAGGGGTCCAGGTCGCGAGTGTCATCTAGGCAAGCTCCAAGTAAGGGGTGCAGGGTTCCTCATCATCCTTTGTAAAATTTTTAACAGGTCCAGTCAGGACGGGAGCGAGCACAATACATCTCAACAGTTCATAGCAGGTTAGAAAATATAATCATGTAGTAAAGTAAGATATAGATACTGAAGAAATGTAGTATGTAAACAGGGAGAGAGAACTGAAATAGAAATATCTACTATAAGTAAAGAGCTACCAGTGACTAGTGATTTAGAGCACAAAGTCGACATGTGAACGGCTTGATTGTACATGGCTATACTAAAGAGGCGTACATGGCTATTCTACTTTGGAAATTATTCACATGGCTATTTATACTCCCCCGTACCCCCAACTAATACACAAGGATCCAAACAGGTTATGTTATGATTCTATGTAACAGCCCCCGAAGGGTAGTAGACCCCGAAGGTGATAGACCCCGAAGGTAATAGACCCCGAAGGTGATAGACCCCGAAGGTAATAGACCCCGAAGGTGATACATAGTAGTCCCAAAAATAGGGATTCTGATAGAACCAATAAATGGGATAAGGATTCAAAGAAGACTCTGTGATCATATGAGTATATGTCACAAGTGATCAAAGAACCAAAGAAGCATATGATGCGCTATGTAAGTGAAATGCACAGAACATAGAGTACCCGATGCTCCCTGAAGGGATAACATCTCAAGAAGGGATCCATATAGTACTAATCCGTGTGACCAACGTGACAGTATCAAGTAAAGTAATTTAATGCAGGAAATAATTCTAAGCAGGATATGAAATGATCAGAGAATGTACTCGCCTGGTATCTGAATAGCTGTGAAAATGTACTGTCCGAGATGAGGCACCTGACTCCTAGTTAGAGAAACACAAGTCACAACAAGTCCAGAATGGTAATATGATGCACTATAATGTGTTCTATATGAATCTAGGTCAATCTAGATCAAAGTCAACTCTTGGTCAACTCTGGTCAACTGCATTAGTCAAACTAGGTCAACTATGGTCAAAATAGTCTAAACACAACTAACTAGGTCTAACAAGTCATTCTAGGCTCTATCAAGCCTCTACTAGACAACACCTATCGTTCCAAGGCTATACAAGCCAAAAACAAGCCACACATTATAGGCAATATCACATTTAGCTATCTATCATGAATTTCATACATATATATACATGAATGTAGGCTTACACCTATACAACATATATATATAGAGCATATATAACTATAGGAAAATCTCTATCTACCACATTAACACATTTAGCCATGTATAGTATATATATATACAGAGAGATATAGAGAAGAGCATGTAAGGGGTTCATGTGTATTAGTGAGAGTGTAGGGTGCACAGTCTCACAACATTGTGTGGTAGGGAGTGAACAGTGAGGGACAATATGAGGGATGTGTATGTGTATTAGTTCAAGAGTGATAGGGAAGGAGGGTGTACAAGAGTGACTGTCAAGGACAGTGGTGTACCTGTGTGTATGGAAGGAAAAATCAGTAAGTTAGTGAAAGGTTTGTTCCCAGATTTTTATGACTTGTGAACTATGTATTAGCAGGGAAAGGAATTTAGGTGACTGAACACCACAATGTTGGATTGATGACAGGAAGTAAATGTGTACAATGATGGCCTGGACATGTGACAGGTAAGGAGAATAGGCAGGAACCCTATCAATATTCTTGTGCTCAAGAAGAACTGGTGCCATTAGTGTCCTGTGAGATAGTGCAATATAATAAAAATCATTTGGCATGAAGGAATATCAGTAAAGACTATAGTGTTCTTGTGTGCATCATTTCAGTTGTGTGTGTGGGAGAACATGAGAGTATGTGATACATGGCATGGGGAAAAATTAGTGAATCATGTGCATGTGTAGCAGGAATTGAAGACAGGGATGTAATCTCATGTTATCAAAACAAATTCCAGATTTTACTTAAACAGTTTACATAAAATCCCTTCAACAGTGAAAGAATCAACAAGCCTTAGTAATTTCTTAACATTCCTAAACATGGTATTAGAATTTTTAGTAGATTAAAACATCACCTAACATGTTATTAATCAGTTAAACAAAATCTAACAGGAATCAACAAAGTGAACCAAAAGGAATAGGAACACATTCAGTTAGAAGGAAAAGAAAGAAATCACTCATGCCACCATTGTTCAACATTTGTGTATATAAACCTCTATAAATTCAAATCCTAAACCAACCAATTCAGTTCAACTGGGAAACTCATAAATCTCAGTTTTTCTCTGGAAACCAGCTAACAGCCCCTTAGCAACTATTACCTATATTCGAAATCCATGGCTCAACATGGGCCACAATTTGATATGACATCCCTCATACACATGTATGTAAAGTATTCATCCATTTAAAATCTTCTAAAACAGGTAAAAAGCAATTTAAAAAAATATCAGAAAGCCCATTACAGTGAAGTGGTGTCTGTGTGTATGTTCAGATAGATGTAGCAGTTCAATAGGATCAGGAAATTACTTCTCAGGTTCAGTATTAAAATGAAAGGAAATCAGTCCAGACTTATTATAAACAGTGACCCAATCTCAGAGATACAATTTCAGATCAACACATGTAAGGCAAAGGAAACCAATTCAGTTCAATCAACCATGGTAAATTAAATCAGAACACTCAGGTATTTAATCATGGACTCAGTTAAAACTAAGGGAAATCTCAGGTTTTTATTTGAAAATGGAAAGGAAATCAATTCAGTTAATCAGGGAAAGAAGGAACTAAATCTCAGTTGCATTTGTGAACCAACATTCCATGTAGTCAACATATTTCGAATTTCATATTGGAAGAACCCATTAACAGTCAGCAAAACAGTGAACATTTCACTGATACGTGGCAGTATCAGAATTTGGGAATTTCATACTTCAGCTATAAGGCCTATAGAAGGTCTGTAAATTAATTAACAAGGTTAGGGACTTGTGTTAGGATATGCTTTAGTAATTCTATCTAAACACAAACTTTAACAACAGGGAACTAACAGTGATAATCACTGATACCATAATCTCAGTCGACTAACACTCAACCCACATTCGATTCACATATCTCATCTACAACCCAACTAACATGTAGACTTAATCTATTATAGAGTATACATTACATTTAGGACCTAATTAGCAATTTTTAAAACACAATTCAAACATCATTTAACTTCTGAAAAGTGAAGAACTGAACTTGGTATCAGTGGACATTCATTCGAACCCATTTCGAGCCAAAACACCACCTTAACCCAAACAAATATGTAACCCTATAATAACAGGGATTAAACATGATATTTAGAACCTAATTAATCATTAAAACATCATTTACAAGCATTAAATCAATTAGAACACAGAATACAAACTCAGAACACATACGCACACAATGTGTTCCCCGTGCACACGGAATTGCGTATCCGACATGGCACGAGGACTCGTAAAACTTTGTGAGCCTCGTGTCAGACAGTGCCCCTATCACCACATCAAAAATCTCGTGTCGAGTTGGCGTATTCTGCGCGCAGTAACCCCCAGGTAGCAGGGGAGCTACAGTGCTCGTGCACGCGCGCCTGAACCCGTGTGTGCACGTGTCCCTATCGACACGACACAACACGACACAGAAACTTCCTCAGTGTCTCAAATTCGTGTAAGCGACACAAAAATCTAAATTTCTATTCAAATACAATTTGAAAATTCGAACAAAATGCCCTTTGTGGCATTTCGTCGAACACCTGAAACTGTCACTGGTACGTGTCCGATACGGACACGTACAGGACACGAAACTTGGGAAACCCTATTCCTACAGAATTAGGATACCTAGGGCTAGATGAATATGCAATTTAAACCTAGTTTTAATGGGTAGAATAGAATGTACCTATAGGTGTTTCTCAACACAAAAAGCTCTTCAAAGAGGGAATCTCCACAAGCCACCAAATCAATCAAATCGATACAAATCTGTGATTGGACTCCACCAACAGTAAGAGAACATTGATTAGGTCCTAATGGAAGAAATTTCATTCAAAAAGGAGTCCTATTGATTAAACTAGGAAAGAATTAAAGGAGGCTTACCTAATTCCTTAAGAGAATGAAGAACTATTAAAGAAAGAGGCTCAATCCCCAAAGAGGCATTATATAGGCAAGGGGAGGGGGTCTCTTGGCTGGTCATAAAGTTAGGGTTAGGGTTTTGGGGTTTCATCCTATGGCTAGGATTGAACAAAGGGGAAAAATAGATGGCCTAGAACAAAAGGTTCTATCTTAGTCCTTTGCAAATCACTTAACCATGACTAAACTTGACCTAACCCCTTAACCAACTCATCTAATTCTCAAGTGGCTCACTAAGTTAGTCATGACTCATCTAGGTTTGGTCCAATCTAGGTTAGGCTAACCATAAACACAAGGCAATAATTAAATAATATTTAATTATACCATTCCAAATAATATATACCTTAAATTCTAAATAATTATAATAAATTCAAATAAATTCAAGATAACCAAATACCCTCAAGCTAAATGTACTAAACAAAATCTCTACCCATATGGTTAGGCTCTAGGGCAGGCAGTCACTACGGCTTCACTAGCTGCACACCAAATCACAAGTCATGAATTTAAGTAGTTTAAAATTAATTAAAAATCATTAAAAATCATATTAAAGTTTTAAATACCATAATTAAATAAATTAAATACAAAATTTCAAAATTGTCCTCATCTGAAAAACTGGGTGTTACAGAGCGCGAAGTGGCTGAGACTGAAGCTGCAGTGGAGCGGTTGTCTCAGTCTACGCAGGAGAAGGTGGAGTTACGAACTGCGTTGGACGCTTGTATCGTGGAGATTGATGCCCAGATTCGCCATCTTGAGGGCCAGCGGGCCCGACTCCTATTGGATGCTGAGCGTGCCCAGGCTGAACATGTAGCATTCAAGAAGGAGGAAGCAGCTTTCACCCACCGGGCTCTTACTCTGGCTCAGCAGCGACAGCAGCTGGATGAGAAGCATGAGGATGACACTTCTCCAGAGGCCATAGAGGCGATGCGTCAAGAAGCTGAATGTTGGGTCTTGGCGACTGTGGAGACTCGAGCGACAGACTTGAGGCACCGGATTGAAGATCTTTCAGCCAACCCTGGGGATGTTTAGGGATTGTAGTCTTTTCTTTTTGTGTATTTGCAACTCTTGCTTGGGAGGGTATAATCCTTTACTCTTTTTTTAGAATGAAGAAATACAAAGATTTTTGTGATGTGTTCATTTTTGCTGTCATGAACTTGATATTTTGTGTGGACCTATTATCTTTCGCGTACCTTGGTTTTTAGGTACAAATAATAAGTTTGGGAGAACCAACATGTTTGCTCAGACGTGATGTGGACGTGGCAAATATGGGATTCAAATGATGGAATCTTCCTACTCAGAGGTGTTATGGACGTGGTAGGAACGATTCTGGGGGATACGCGGAACTACTCAGAGGTAATGTGGACGTAGAAGTTCTGCAATCAATATACGGCAACACAGGGGTTGTCTGTACGGGATGTTTACTCAGAGGTAATGTGGACGTGGTAAACATGATGGGTAGCGTAGTCTCACGGAGTGTAAGATTCCGCTTTGTAGGGCGTAGGGGGACAACTCAGAGGTGATGTGGACGTGGTTGTCCTTCTACTTGAGGATGCCGCGGAACAGCTGGGTTCCGGAAGCATCTGATTTTGTGGAAGTACATGTCTGAAAGATGTCAAGAGTAGTACTTCTTTAAGAACTTATCGTTGATGGGCATCATGAACAAGTCCCCATTGGGTTTAGCGAGGGGGTAAGCACCGTTTGAGTATACCGTCTCTATGATGAAAGATCCTTCCCACTTGGGCTTGAACTTTTCTGGTGTCTTGTGAGTAAACACCATCGGCCTCCTGACTGCCAGAACCAGATCGTCTACTTGGAAAGTCCTTTGCTTGACCTTCTTGTTGAAAGCCTGTGATATACGGGCTTGGTAGAGTTCAATACGTTGTTGAGCTAGGAGACGCTTTTCGTCAAGTACCACCAGTTCCCACAGACGACGACGTTGATTGTCCTCTTCTGTGAGTTGGTTTGTGATTGCTACGCGGAGTGAGGGTATCTGGATCTCGAGAGGTAGTACCGCTTCGCTTCCGTAGACCAGGGAGAATGGTGTGTTCCCTGTCGGGGTCCATACCATTGTGCGGTAGGCCCAAAGGCATTTATCGAGCTTTTTGTCCCAGTCGCATTTGTTGGATGATACGACCTTTTTGAGTAGCCTGACTATAGTCTTGTTGAACGCCTCGGCCAATCCGTTTGCTGTCGGATTGTAGGCAGTTGAGGCCACGTTTTGAATACGATTCTTGTCACAGAATCTGCTGAAAATATGGCTGATGAACTGAGGACCGTTATCGTGGATAATCCTCCGGGGTACCCCAAAACAGTAGATGACATGGTGCTTGATGAAGCTGATCACCCTAGAGCTCTTCACTTCCGCCAGTAGAACTGCTTCTGTCCATTTGGAGAAGTAGTCAGTGATGGCTAGGATAAAGCGGTGTCCCCTTGATGGAGGGGTGATCGGTCCCACAATGTCCATGCCCCAAGCTTCGAAGGGCCAGAAGACGACTGTAGGATGTAGTGGTTCTGACGGTGTATGAATGAAGTCTGCGTGAAGCTGGCACGTATGGCACTTCTTAGCATAGTCAACAGCGTCAGCGGCCATGGTTGGCTAGAAGTAGCCCATGCGCCGCAGTCGGTCCTACAACTTAGGGCCAGGTTGATGGGCTCTGCAGGTCCCATCGTGAGCTTCTCGAAGGGCTTCGGCTGCTTCTTCGTTGGACAGACATCGCAGGAGAAGTCCATCGTAGGAGCGTCGGTACAGCATTTTAGTAGCTGTATCGTAGTAGAATCGAAGGGAGCGCCTCCTGACTGAGACGGCTTCTTTCGGGTCTTTTGGAAGAATTTCGTAAACAGCGAAGTCGATGAACGGAAATCTCCAGTCTCGGACATTAACACCTGCACTTTTTGACATGGCATGGGTCACTTGTGAGCACAGGTTATTTTTAGGACAGACCAAGTCTCGACCAACTACTGTGATGTAGTATTGAGTCCCGAGGGGTGCTGCTAACGAGGCTGCGAGGCCGACCAGAGCGTCAGCCTCCAGATTTTGTAAACGAGGTACATGTTCGATGAAGAACTCGGCAAAGGTTGAAATGATGTTCAACGCAACTTCATGGTAAGGGATCAGATCTTCATGGCGAACCTCGTATTGCCCTCTGATCTGGTTTACGACAAGTTTTGAGTCACCGTAGGCTTCCAGATGGTCCACCCCCAGCTGTCGTACGAGCTGGAGTCCCATGATGAGAGCGTTGTACTCGGCAACATTGTTGGAGCACGGCTTCGAAAGGGAGTAGGCGCCCTAGATGACCAGCTGATCGGGGGAGACTAAGACTACCCCCACTCCTGCGATGATTTGGCCTTTAGGGCCTGTTCTTGAAGTGCCATCGAAAAACATCCGCCAGACGGAGCTTTTTTCGGTGACGTTAGATTCTTGGACCTCATCTGGGATGGCTTCATAGAGTCTGGAGGACTCCGGGATGGGGTGTGCAACTAAAAAGTCGTCCAGAGCCTGACCCTTGACGGCTTTTTGTGGAACGAACACCATGTTGTATGGTGTTAGCAGGATCGCCCACGTAGCTAGCCGGGAATTTAATGACCCTGGCTTTGTCATGAGAACTCTGAGTGGATTGACTCGGGAGATGACATGAATCGTCTGGCCCGAGACATAATGGCGAGTCTTCTGAATGGCAAACACCAACGCCAAGCACTCCTTTTCAACGGGGTTGTACTGGTGTTCGGTCCCGATGAGTGTTCGACTGAGGTAGTAGATGGCTTGCTCATAGCCTTTATCGCTGTTCTGAGCCAGCAAAGCGCCGAGGGAATGATCCATGGCACGGACGTAGAGGAGGAATGGTTTGCCGACGACGGGCGCTACTAGGACTGGCGGACTCGTCAGGTAAGCTTTAATGTCGTCGAAAGCTTTTTGGCATTCCTCTGTCCAGACGTAAGAGACTCCCTTCTTTATAAGCTGAGTGAAGGGTCGATATTTACCGAAAAGGTTTGCTATGAACCTCTGGATGTATGCCAGACGCCCCTGCAGGCCTCGAAGCTCTCGGAGGTTCTTCGGAGGGCCCAAGTCGAGGATGGCTTTGGTCTTCTCGGGATCGACATGAATGCCTTTCGTCGTGATAATGAAGCCCAAGAACTTTCTGCTAGAAACCCCTAAGAAAGATTTAGCGGGGTTCATCTTGAGTTGATGCGCCCGTATGAGATCGAAGACTGTCTTCAGGTCTTGTAGGTGATCTCCTTTGTGACGGCTCTTGACTGCGATGTCATCAATATAGCATTCGACTGTCTTGCAAAGATGCTGACGGAAAATGGTGCTCATAGCTCGTTGGTATGTGGCACCAGCGTTCTTCAAGCCGAAGGGCATTACTGTGTAGCAGAAAATGCCCTTTGGAGTCCTGAATGACGTATATTTTACGTCATCGGGGAACATCTTGATCTGGTTGTAGCCCAAATTCCCGTCCATGAAAGACATGCGTTCGAAGCCACATGTGTTGTCGATCATCACGTCGGTAATTGGAAGCGGGAATTCGTCCTTCGGGCAAGCGGAGTTGAGATCCCTGAAGTCGATGCAGACTCGAATCTTCCTATTCTTCTTGGTGACAGGGACAACGTTGGCCACCCAATCCGAGTGTTGTTCTTCACGAATGAAGCCGCTGGTCAAGAGTTTATCCACCTCCTGATCGATGGCATTCATGATGTCCGGACGAAAATGTCGCTGTTGTTGTTTGATAGGCTTGGCATCGGGTAAGATGTTGAGCCTATGCATCGCGATCTGAGGATCAAGTCCTGGCATGTCTTCGTAGCTCCAGGCAAAGATATCGATATACTCTTTAGCCAGCTGGATTAAAGATTCTCGGTCTTCTCCTTTTAGGCTTTTGCTGATGAAGATGGGTTTGGAAGAAGATCCGTCCCCAAGGTCGATCTGCTCGACTTCGTCTTCGATAGGGGGTTCGCGTAGCTCAAAACGAGACTCCCACTGTTCTCCTAAGCGTTGCGCCCAGGGTTCTTCTTCGAAGAATTTCGGTGCTTGATCTTCATCTTCATCTTCTTGAGGTTGAGCGGATGTCATGTTGGCTGACAGCACTCTCTTGAAGACTGAGCCGATACTGGTATCGGAATCCCAAGTTGATGCTTCAGACGAATGAGAATGTTCTACTTCTTCTGCCTCCAAACTCTCTGGAGTTGACGGCGGCGTGACATAGCCTATCCCCCGTCGAGTCCGATTATAGTCGTCCTGCGGCTTTCCTTTAGGTGTTGGAAGCCGGAGAGGAAGACGTCGACCCTTGCCGTAGTTCAGGCCTTTGTTGCTTTTTAGGTCGTAACCCATCTTTTGGATGAGGTACTTTGCCTTGTCCATGTACCGATAGACTTGTATTCTGCCGGTATCTGGTTCTGGCTCGAGTGGCGGGAGGTCTTGATGACGCTCAACTTTGCCAAAAATGATGGATTCTTTGTCTTGTAATATCTGTTGTTCGTATTACGTATTTGGAATACGTATACGTATTTTATCTTGTATTTGCATATCTCCTTGGTTTTGCTTGGCTTGTTTACTCTCGGTTTGGGTTGGCTTGGTTCGGCCGGCCCAATGCTTGGTTCATCATGGGCCAAGGGTGGAACACCTTAGCCTATGCTTCTCCTTCATTTCCACCACAACCCCCCTACCTACCACCACCTTTGATATTTATTGCCATTTCTTCTTTCTCTCTCTCCATAATTCTCATTTATTTCTCCTTCCCCTACCATTACTCTTCTCCACCAACCAAGAACACCATAGGCAAGTGCAACTTGCTTCCACAAGAGAACTTCTTTTGATGGTTTTATTAGCTTCTCCTCATGATTGTAAACCACATTAGAACTTGTCATTTTCCATTTTAAGGCTTTATTTCTTGTAGATCTAGAGTTTTGTTACTTTCAGATTTTGGTGGTTTCGATCTATCAAACTTGCTTGTTTTCAAGTTTTGATGGTTCCATGTTTTAGAGAATTTCTTTCTACCCAATTTTGACCTTTGGAAAGTTAGATTCAGACTTATTTTGACCAAGATCTGGACAATTGAAGCTTAGATTCAACCTTAGAGTTCTTGCTGTTCTTGCCATTTGGAGAAGACAGTGAACAGTGAGCTAGCTTTTTAGCTTATGCCACTGAGTCGTACGCTGCTGTTTAGCGAGCGTACGCTAGCCTTCGTACGCTGCTGTTTAGTGAGCGTACGCTAGCCTTCGTACGCTGCTGTTTAGCGAGCGTACGCTAGCCTTCGTACGCTGCTGTTTAGCGAGCGTACGCTCACCTTAATACGCTGCCTGTTGGAGTGTGTCTTGAGCGTACGCTAGCTTGAGCGTATGCGTGCCTTGGTACGCTAGCTTAAGCGAGCAAGGCATACGCTGGCCCCTTTCGTACGATAGCTTGAGCGTACACAGTCTTGAGCGTACGCTAGCTTGAGCGTACGCTGACCTGTAGCTTGAGCGTGCCCTTGCGTACGCTGACCCTTACGTACGCTTCCCATTGGAAGTATATGGATCCTTTGGTACGCAGACCTGAGCGTACGCTAGCCTGAGCGTAGCCTGGCTTGAGCGTAGCCTGATTACCTTTGATCTTCTATAGCCCTGTATATTGATATTTTATTAGATATTTAATGTCTATTTTATATCCTTACGCCTTTTGTCCTGAACTTGATAATCACGAATTTACTTGATATGTTGTAATTGATAATTGAGCATGACACGATAGTGACCCGTAGTGGTGCACTCCTAACATAATAGCCTGACATGACCTGATAGTGGCCCGTCGTGGTACACTCCTGACAAAGTACACTTGGCATGATAACCTGGCATGATTATCTCGAATAGCTATTGCGACGGCTACCTGATATGACATGACTTGTATAATTAACCTGGACACCGTGGGTGATTGTGCTTGTATAAATAATCCAGTCCTGTCTTGCATCATGTCTAGGAGGGGACTCCTGAGTACCACGGTCAGGAGTACCTACTAAAATGGACTAAGGTTAACAACTAGATTAATACATTAGTCATGAAGAGATTTCCCAGCTACAGGCAATCCCGTTACCTGGGCGCGCTTGGGATCTGTAGCCTGCCGTCGAGTAAGGCACATTTCCAGCACACTGTCATGTGTTGCACCTTTCAAGCTACTTAAGGGTACATGCATTTCCTGGACGATGTATCCACCTGAATTCAATCCTAATCTCTCGACCTGGGTGACCTGGATGGACTGCAGGGCTTGTGGCTGTGGAATAATCTCACTGCATCTTGCTAGTAATTAGGCCTGTGATAACCCTAGTTAGTTAAAGTATTAAGCCGTAATTCTTGCTTGGCCGTGATATGATTGAATGGAGTCTAACCTGTCTAGCCTTGTCCTGATCCTGTTCCAGACTACTGCATGACCAGAATGCTTGTATTTATTTTACCGATAAATGGTGAGAATTCCAAGTTCTGTTCAGACGAAGGGTTACAACCCCGGTCCTTGTTTGGTTTACGGGTTGTAACCTGGTTATCTGAATAGTTCCATGGTTATCTCGTCGTATATCATCCTGGTGTATTTTCTTTATTTCCAGTTCTTACTTTTATTTATATCTTGTGCTGATTGCTGGTTTTAGTTCTTAAGTGAAGCTTCCTTTGTGGTACTTGCTCTTTCTGGGATCTGACCCAGCTGGTTTTGTGTGGCCAGATTTCGGAGCAGCTCCAGAGGATCTATCGACTTTCCAGCCAGATGGTGGCCACTAGACGGAACCCTGACAACGAGTGGGTTATTTTTGGCTCTCCCACTCTATTGTAAAAATATTTTTTTGAGGCGTTTAGCCGACGAGCACCTGTTTAGCTCGATTGCACTTTACTTACTGTCTGCCTACGGGCTATAACATGATTAACAGATCCTAGGGTTGATCAATATGTATGACTAAACTCTTGCTAGTCCTAACATTTTGTAACGACTAGCTTCATGATCAACTGAATATGTAATGTTTGGGACGCCTTACTATTGTATATTTAATGATCATACATCTTGTGACTTTTACTTACTTGCTTGTGATTGAGACACTAGGCTTGTTCATGACCTTAAGAGACTGTTGGCTTGTAGATAAACCCTCATGTATCTAGACAGCCGTGACCGTATAGCGAGATGGAATCCATTTCATATACGTAGCTGGCTATGTCTGCCCCCGCTCTCCAGTATTCTGGTTCTGGGGCGTGACATATCTCGACTCCGCGGTGGGACTACAGAACAGACCCCTTGGAACGGGACTACTCGATTTACATGATGGACAGTCGTTATTTGTGTTTGCAACGACCGTAGAGCGTTATCTAATGTATACATGGCATTCCAATGTGGAAGACTAGAATAATTAAAAGACACTCTATTATTGATGAAATACGAGATTTTATCTCACGGGATTACATTGTCCCGGGAGGGTGCATCTACATCAGCAGAGATATATTCCCCTAGCTCTTCATATGTGAGTACTGGGATTGGATCGAAAGAGTCTACCACAGCTTTGATTTTGGGGTCCGAGAGGGCTATGTGGGCCTTCTCAGGCAGCTTGGATTGCGGCGGCTTGCCTTTAAGATGCACCTTCAGAGGTGCCTCCACTGTGCCTCCGGTGATTGGTACCTTCCCTTGTAGTTTTGCCACAAGGGGAGCCGATGTCTGAGGCAGTTTTTCCTTGAGGCGTATCTTCAAGGGAGCTTCAGGAGCAGTTGGTGCTTTCCCGGGTAGCTTGATGTTCATGGGAGGCAACTTCTGAGGCGGTTTGCCTTTGAGTCGGATCTTCAAAGGAGCGTCGGGAGTCATCTCGGGCTCCATATCCGGCTCTGCTGCCGTTTCTGCTTCATCGTCAGCATCATTGGCTTCCTCCTCGTCAGGTGACTTGTACAAGGAGGAATCAGTAAAGTAGGCTTCAACCCCTTTGAAAGGGTCAATGTCCGCGAACTCCGTCCGGATGACGTCGTTGGTGGACACGTACTTTATACATTGGTGGAGCGTGGATGGCACCACCATGTACTCATGCAGCCATGGACGACCCAACAGAAGGTTGTAGTTGACGTCGGCGTCCACGACATAACAAGTCACCTCAGTTCTGAGGTTACCGATATGGCACTTTAGTCGTATCTTGCCCAGTGGCTCGCTTTCGCTAGCATTGAAGCCACTGATTGTTGTGTTGGATGGTGCCAGTCGGTACATTAGGATCCCCAGTGTTGAGAGCAGCATCTTCGGGATGATGTTGAGGGAAGATCCCGGATCGATCTGAATCTGCTTCACCTTGACAGAACCGATATACCATGTATAATACAGCGGCCTGTTGTGTCGATTGTGCTTGAGCAGCATGTCTTGTTGGGTGAAGGTTATATTGGGGATAACCTCATCTGCACAATAACAGTACACACATGTAGTTGGGAGATCTTCAGGCTGCTTGACCTGACTGATGAAGGACTCAGCATCCTTCAGGGCTTCAGAGAGAGCTTCGCGAGTGTCCTTGGAAAGACGAAGGAGCTCAAACAGAGAAAGGCGGGCAGGAGTACTGGCAAGTTGTGCCAGTATGTCGAAGTTGTGGGGCTTGGCTAGCCCCGAAGCATTCTCTTTTCGCAGAGGCCTGTCGAAACGAGCCTCTACATACTTCTGCTTATTAGCTGCTGGAGGCTTGGACGGACCCCCTTCCTCGGTAGCAGGGACGGTGCAAGGAGGCACCACCTCAACGGCAGCTTCGTCGGGTTGGGCGTTCTGTTGTGAACGCATTTGTACAGGAAGAGCCTCTTCTGCGGAGGAAGAGACCATGCGGCAAGACTTGATCTTCCTGTCTTTGGTTTTGGAGACAGAGCGTACCTCTGGTTGAGTAACCTCGGAGACGAGATCAGGGTGAACCCATAAGTTCTCTCCCCGAGATGTGGTGAGTGGGATGAGTCCAATCACGTTGTCACGAGTAGGTGGTAAGTTAACCACCTCCAATGTCGCCTTAGGGATGGAGACGACGCCATCTTGTGCTGTAATTGGCGACAAGGTGCCAAACTGGAGTGACACCACATTGGCCGAAACCGTCTTCTCCTCGTAGTCGACGGAGATAACATCCGCATTGATCATGCGCTGGATGTAATTTTTGAGGATGTAGCAGTCCTAGGTTGGATGTCCGACAAACCGATGGTAGTGATAGTACCTCGGATTGTCTACTTTCCTAACCTCATTCGGACGCTTCGGGTCCGGCAACTTGATCTTGTCACCCTGCTTCAGTATCTCAAAGAGTTGCAGGGTGTCTTCATCGTTGAAAGAATAAACCTCCTTTGGTCTTGGTGCAAGTGGAGGCTTCTGAGTAGGTGCTGATGCACCTTTTGAGGCATTGACAGTTAATGCATGTTTTCCCTTTGTCTCTCGTCCGGGATTGTTGGCTGCTGGCCGTTTCCCCTTGTCTTCAAAGGCGGGAAAACTGACTCCCAGAAGACGAGCATTGGCCGCCTTCTTTTCTGCGGCCTCGGCTTCGATGATCAAGGAACTCCAGTCGGGAGGAGGAGTAGAGTTGAGCCAGAGTTTGACTGCAGGCAGCATGTTCATGCTGCAGGAGGAGAGGAGAGCATGTTCTAGCATGCCCGGGGGCAGTCTGAAGCAGGCCTGTCGGAAGCGTTCGATGAATACCAGAACTGTTTTCTTCTCCTTTTGGCGTATCTCTATGAGGGACGCCATTGTCATGTCCTTCCTGCCGTCGTAGAAACGGTCGAGGAAAAGGTACATCAAATCGTCGAAAGAAGATATGGAATTGTCGGAGAGGCTGCAGTACCAGTCGTACGCCACTCCTTTCAGTGCGTCGACAAATATGCTGGTGAGTAGCGCATCCTCCTTCGGGAGATGTCCCATCTGAGACTGGAAATACATCAAATAGCGACACAGAGAGTCCTTCCCGTCGTATGGCGTCAGTGTTTGTGGTTTATATTTGGGAGGATAAACCACTTTATTCCATTCGAGGGGATAAGGTTGGGGGATGCCCATCTTTTGGCGCTCTTCTTATCTCGTCTTGGACTCAAAGCGCTCGCGCAGGTCCCTGATCATCTCGACCACGTCTTCCGTGGAGCTGGGAGTCGGAAAAGGTGGTACCACCTGGAGTTGAGCATTTTAGGGCTCCGACGTCCGGAGGGCTTCGCGACGATCCGTATCCAAGGATACCCGTTGAGGGGGTACACTTGACTCTCCATTGGCCCCTGGGTCGGGACCGATAGAAGGTGTCCTGGCTAAAGCTGACCGTATCTCAAACACTGCTTGAGTCAGTGTTTGCATAGAGGCAGAGATGGTTTTGAGTCCTCCCTCCAAGGTATCCATGCGCTGGACGAGGTCTGGTGGCGACGCATCAGACTCGGTATCACCTCCAGCCATGTAGACTGTCATGACACGGCTGGAGTCGGATGGCTCAGTTGAGGCTTCGCTTTCAGCCTCACTCTCCTGTAGAGGAGTTGTTGTTCCCGGAGCTTCGTCTTAGCTACCCCCAGCTATGTTCCTGAGGACTTCTTCGTCTTCGAGACTCGGATCCGCAGGGGCTAGACTACCCCCAGCTAAGTTTTGGAGGACGCCTTCGTCTTCGGAAGAAGTATCCGTAAGGGCCTGACTACCCCCAGTCATGTCTTGAAGGACTTCTTCATCTTCGAGATGCAAGTCCACAGGGGCTAGACGACCCCCAGCTATGTCGGGGAGGCTGACTTCGCCCTGAGGATGAAGATCCACCCCAGCTGTGCTTTGGAGGACACCCTCATTTTCGGAAGGAGGATCAACAAGGGCTTGACTACCCCCAGCTCCCTCCAAGAGCTTCTTCCTCCTGCGAGTGCCTTCGAACACTCCGGAGGACGAGACGGTTGTCTTAGTTTTTCTCGGCTGGCTCTTGGACGAGGAATTGCTAGTCGCCTTTCGGACTGACAAGGAGTTAGAGAGTACATTGCATGAAGAAACCTCTAGTTCTAGCTCCTCTTTTGTTGACACTTTCTTTCCGAGACGACGTCGGAGGGGTGTCGATGACTGCAGTCGCTGGAACACCGACTGTCTTGGTGGGACTGCTGACTTGCAACAGCAGTTGATGGTGACCACAGCACAAGTGTGCCCTGTGAGGGACGCATCGTGCTTGTCAGTCGACTCTCCTGATTGGCGCTTGTGAGTGATCACGTTATGCAGATCGTTGGAGGAGAGTGCTACCTTCGCACCCCCTTCAGGCGCATGGCAAGGCCAAGCGTCGGGGTGGTCAGGTGAATGCTGTGCCCCCTGATCCAACACCAAACAGGTGCTCAGATTAGTAGTAGGGGAACAACCTTTAAAGTGACTTGAATGAACCTCAGACGCACAACCAGAGGGGGCACGGGAGCTCAAGACCACTGGATTTGCCTTACTCGACTTGGTTGCGAATGTAACAGATGCGCCCAAGTGAGATAAGGACTTTAAAGGTTGGCTCGTTTTTGGCGCAGAAGCACCTGAGTCAACCTTATACAGCTTACCATCAGCAGCGCGCTTGATTGTAAGCGCATGCTTCTGGCTTGCTGCTGGCATAGCACGTTTAGGACGCATGGCCCATGCTGCCTTGGACTTCTTCGTACTAGCCCGCTGGGGTGCGTAGTACTCAGAATCCAAATTCTCTTTGCCACTACAGCGGGTGAGTCTGTCAAAGACAGAGACCTTCTGTGGCACCTCGGAGGTGATGTGCGGGGCATTAGCTGTGCTCCTGCTCCGTCGACGCATCTTCCTCGCCTGAGAGGGAGATGGCTGGAGAATGTGGTCAGCTGCACGTTTCCCCGAGCGATACACTACACCGGTGGGCATATCTCGATTGCTGAGGACGTCAGCAGGAAGGGAAGGCTGGATCGGTGCATCCCCTTCGGTGGTGGCGCCAGAGGCGTCGACGTTGTGCACCCAGACTCGACGGGTCTTCTTCGGCTTTGACAGCCGCTTCGAAGGACTCGCACTGCCTTCAGAGATGAACTCCTCATACGCTTGTTGATTGAGGCGTACGACCAGCGTCTTGTGGGAGGAGCCCACCTTCACATCGTCGGATTGCGACACAGCTTTCTCGGTGGAGGAGAAAAAGGTTCCCCAGCAGAGTCGCTAGCTTGTTTGCCATTAAAATCTTTTGATTGCAAATTTTAATATACAAACAGAGCAGTGTTATAATATAGGACTTAGACGTAGTCCTAGGAGTACACTTTTGTTTATCTGGGTCCCTTGTGCCGATGGAGCGAGTGGTAATGCGTTGACTCCGTTGATGATCTGACGACGGTTATCGGTTCTCTGAAGGTTTGGATTGCTCTGGGTGCTGGAGCTTGCTGAGAGGAGGAAGACGTTGAGTGTCTGTATCTGCCTCTCTGGTTGTGCGATGTCTCTGTCTGTCTATGAATGCTCGTCTCTGTGTGTGTACGAAGGAAATGATCCCTCTATTTATAGTCTGCAGGCTGGCTGCTCATGCGCGCATATGTAGGATGCGCCTGGACGTGGGGATGCCACGTGGTGATTGTTTATGGAGGCGCATGGATGATACGCCCTGATTGAGGGGTTAAATTCTTCATACTGCTGTTGTCGGCCGACACGTAGCAGAGAAGAGGATTTTTCTGTTGCTGAGATCTTGGGTGAATCGAGTCAAAGGACACGTGTCATCGGCCCATGGCTCGGAGATCTCGAAATTGGTGGGGAATGATCTGGTAGGATGCACTTGGGATTGGGCGCATGAGGAGACTTTGGCTCGTAACCTTTGGAAGTCGCGAACCATTTCGGGCGCATGGCTTTTGAGGTGGATGGGAAGCTTCAGTAGTGACTTTACTTCTGTCTTTTGGGATCAGAGAGAAGTCTGGGATGCATGGCTTTTAAGGCGCATGCAGAGCTTTGGGCGCATGGCCGCGGAGGCGCATGCGAGTGGTTGGGCGGCCACGTGGCTTGTAACCGTCGGAAGAAAGTAATGATGATGCTGACGTTGGCGACGCTTCGTTTTCTGAAAAAGCTGTCAACTGTTCAGTCCTCGAGAGGCGTACTGCCAACTCTGCCAGACTTCAGCATTTAATATTCTTTGACAGGTGATGGACTGTTAGAGTGGGCGCATCGATCGGCGTCCCACTAGGCGCATGGGGCCGCATAGGGCGCATGGTTATGAAGCGCTTGGTGCTGAGGGGCGCGTCTGTGTGATGCGCGGTCTGACCGGCACATCCGCTTCGTTTGACACGTTTTTTGGTGCGACTGTTACGTTCTTCGAGTGCTTTAAATAGCCATTTTTGACTTGGCTAAATTCGAAGCATCAGGTTCATCCATTTAATGCAAATTTATTGCACGGGATTCGGAGAGCCATCCGCTTGGCACATGGGTTTGATTTGCCCGGCCTATAAATAGTGGCATGGAGAGAGTTTGCTTCTCGTTCTCTCACGTTCTTTCAAAATGAACTTGTTTACTCGAGTGCATTCTGTTGATGAGATGCTCCCGAGGGTGAAGATGCGACGCATTGTCTTCATTGATGCACTTGAAGGTGACTGTTACATCCAAAAGTCGGAGTCGAAGGCTTCTGAGGCAGGCGGAAGGTGCCTGTTGCATCCAAAGATCGGGATACACGAGCCTCGTCTCCGTTATGTGGGAAAAGCCGTATATCAGAATTGCGGTGCAGCGGCTTTGGGGGCTCTTTCTTCCTTCAGAGTGGGTGTTGCCCATTCTGGTTGTGTTGAAAGCTGCTCCTTTAGCCGCGGTTTCGATTGCGGTCTTCCTTCGCCTTTGGAGGCTCTTTCGAAGCCTCCCCTGGCCACAGGTTGGCTTGCGGTGCTCTTTTCTTCCTCGGTTTGGAGAGCTCTTTCTCCAGCTAAAGGGTTGATTGCCACCCTCGTTCTGCCCAATAAATGCTTCATTAGTCGAAGCACTTAGACGGCGGTGAGCCTGGCTGGAAGGGTGGCATATAACTGAGTTGCTGAAGGGATGCACATAAGTGAGGATGCACATAACTGAGCTGCTGAAGGGATGCGCCCGGCTGGGAGCGCATGGTGGGATGCGCCTGACTGAGAGCGCATGGTGAGATGCGCCTGTTCGAGAGCACATGATGATGCTGCGCCTGGCTGTAGACTTAGGGTCTTTTCTTTTTGTAGAAGTTCTCCTTTGTACAGCCCTTTTTAAGACAAGTAATAGACTTTTATATGAAATAAGAATCTTCTTTTAATGTCTCTATTCTTGTTTTGCTGTGTTAAAGTACTTTGTCTGAACTTCCTGGCGCATGTAATGTTTGGCGCATAGGATTTCTGATCGTAAAATTCCATGCTTCTACAGTTATAACTTACGTACTTCTATGATTTTTTCAATGGACTTATTTCTTCCCTCCGCACCGCGCCGTTGCTGTCGAGGCTATATTTTTCAGCGTCGCCAGCAAGCTCATTAGGGACGTGATCCTCGACCAAAAGGATCACGACCGCCGAGGAGAGCCTATTCAGGGTTGGATCTCTGCCGCTGACTGGGCGGTAATGAAGAGGAGATTCGAGAAAGAAGCCTACAAGGAGAAGTTCGCAAAGTCTAAAAGAGCACGACAGGCGGGGTCGCAGTGGTGTGGTGGATCACGGTCCATCATAGATTTCTTCACCCATATGGTACGTATCTCGCCGTATACCCATAATTAATACTTTATAGTAATATATTTCTTTCAACTTAACTATCAAATCATATAATAATTTCGTAACAGGTTGAATCGGGAGAAGACCCGAATATGGTGACCTTGTTCATCGCCACGCACACGAAGGGGGAGCGGTTCGTAGACGACAAGGCCCGGGACACCTACGTAAGTTTTACTTAATGCTAGTTCATTAATATTAATTTTTAGTTACGTAGAAAATTCATATAGATGTTATTTCTAGGCCGAGTTTTAGAAGTTTTGCTTAATGCTAGTTCATTAATATTAATTTTTAGCGACCACGTGAGAATTTATATAGATGTTATTTCTAGGCCGAGTTTTTGAGGCTTAGGGAGGGCCGGGCCGATACGGTCAGAGGGAGCTGGTGCTAGTACTTCTCAGCAGCCCCCAGCCGTCGTAGCTCAGTCAGATGACGAGCTGTGGATGAGGGCCGTTGGTGGCATGCATAGGGGTACGTACTATGGTACGGGCTCCTATGGTGCCTTCATTGCGTCACAGTCCTCTGCGAATGCCACTAGTGTGCCCGGTTCTACACAGACTGAGGAGTCGCTCTGCCACCAGCAGAGTGTCGATGCACAGATCGCAGCTCTGCGTGACGAGATGCTGCAGAGGATGGGGGCACCGCATACAGATGATTCTGCACTCATCTCATGCTTTGAGAGGCTGGAGGAGACAACGGAGGCACTGCGACAGATGACCCACGCTACGCAGGAGGCTACCTAGCGGTTGGTCGAGCAGATGCAGCAGTTCCAGGAGATGGCTACGGAGTGATCGTCTGCTGGTACGCTGGGAGCATCGTCTACATTCGGCCGTGCACGGGAGGATATACTCGTCCACCTTTTGTCACCGGAGGAGTATCAGACGATCCTGACGTTGCGATGACAGTCATCTGGTGGCGCTCCTCCTCCAGCTCCGGCTCCAGCACCGGGTCCAGCTCCAGGCGATTAGTAGTTTCGTTTTTGCATTTTTGGACTGTATTATATTTTTGACTTTGTATGTATTTGGGGATATTCAGTTTTGTCGTTGAGGATATTGAGTTTGTACGTATTTACGGATATTGATTTGCTTTGTTGAGAAAATTATATATTGACATTGTTCATTACGGATAGTATATTTTTTATTTTTTTGTGCTGGTGGGATATATTGTGCGTGCCGGGGTTTAGTGTTCCACTGAGGGGGTCGACGAACCCAGGGATTGGATTCTTTATTTTGTACTTTGTATTCTGTATTTTGGCTCAGGCTCCAGCTCCATTTGCATTCTGGAACCTATTTTTTATATTTTTTAACTTAGCGACGTTGTTAGCGACGTTACCAGTCGTCGCTAAATAGTAGCAACGTTAATAAATATCGCTAAAAGCGTCGCTAAATGCTGACGTGGTAACACGTGGCACCAAATCTGATGTCAGCACGTCGTCGCCAAAACGTCGCAATAGTGTCGCTAAATGGCGACCACACGATAACGTTGCCTTTACGTCGCTAATTAGCGTCAACGTCAAAATATCGTAAATGACGTTGCTAAGTAGCGACGTTACTAACGTCGCTAAATTACGTCGCCCTAGCGACGTTTTGCGACGTTTTCTCGTTTAGCGACACATTTTTTTTCTGTCGTTTCCAAAACGTCGACCAAAACGTCGCTAACTTCACTTAGCGACATTTTTACTGAGGTTAGCGACGTTTTGGAACGTCGCTAATCTGACAATTTTTGTAGTGACCGGACAGTTGCCGCTCAGGCCTATGTAAGGCCTCTTCTCTCCACAAGACATATAAAGAAGAGTACACAAAAAGTTAAAAAAAGTTTACAAGTGTTTTTTAACACAAGTAAACAGAGGCTGTGAGAGAGAAGAGAAGCTTTGCACCAGTATTGCTTTAGCACGGAAGTCTGTGTATGATTCGAGGAGTCAGAAGAGCAGGAGTGTTCCAAAGTTCTCTGACAAACTTGCTGGTTCCTGGAAGCTATTCGTGTGGGATGAATATAGCTTTGAGCAATAGTGATCATTCACCCCAACAGGATATCTTCCATCTATCACCTGTCATCTTTGCTGCTGTTTGCATATCGATTAGTACCTTCTTTTTAGAAGTACGTCATTCAGTTGCTGTAACAAAATGTTTTTTAAGATATTCGTTTACCAGAATCCTCCAAGGATCTCTGTTACGCACCTTCTTTGAAGTGTTGCGTTGAAACTTTGTCTTTATAATTGTTTCATTTTTCAGTTTTCCATCAAAAATTGTGCTCTAGCAATAACAAT
Organism: Iris pallida; assembly: GCA_029216955.1. Taxonomy (NCBI): domain Eukaryota; kingdom Viridiplantae; phylum Streptophyta; class Magnoliopsida; order Asparagales; family Iridaceae; genus Iris; species Iris pallida. Next base: position 3,145,033 of record JANAVB010016799.1, on the reverse strand, counting down.
CTCAAAGTTATATTGCTACGGTGGAAAACTTTCGTGCTTCGCTAATCAATCCTAAATTCTCTACGTTAGAACAATTTGATGGTGAGCACTATCAAATCTGGAAAAGAAAGGTTTTCCTAAATCTTTATTTTTCTGATGTTGATCACGTACTGATTGAGGAGGAACCTACTGTTACAGAAACTGGATCTGTAGTCGCAATCGCTACGGCTGCTAAGAACTAGAACAAATGGAGAAGAGACAATAGCATTTGCAGGCTTATGATCCTAAATGCTATGGAAGATTCCTTTGTCGAATCTTATTCAAAGAAGACTGTTGCTAGAGAGATTTGGGAGTCTCTGGAGAAAGTTTATGACGAAGATATGAACCGGAGCAAGATATTTCTTGTTGAGAAATATCATAAATGGTTCTTTGAAGATGAAAAGCCAATGCTACCACTGGTGAAGGAATTCTTAAAGCTGCGACATAAGTTGGAGGATGAGGCGATGCCCCTTACTGACAAGTTTGTGGTTGGTAGGATCGTCTATAAGCTCCCTGCTGGGCGGAGCAAGTTCTATGCAAACATGCATAGGAAGAAGTTGGAGATTTCTCTCGAAGATCTCCTACAGGAAGTGTATGTTGAGGACCAGATGCGGGCTCAACTGAAAGTGGACGCACTGTCTAAGCAATTGGCTAACGCCAATATGGTTCATACCAGGAAACCAAGGAGAAAGTAGACGGCTGCCCACAGCAAGAAGAAGGACCCTGACAATCTGAAAGTCAAGGGGACTTCCTTCAAGCAAAAGAAGCCAAAGTCCCATTTGGCCTGCTTCAAGTGTGGGAAGAAGGTCCACTTCAAAAGTGAATGCAAATCCAAGGCCAAGCAATCAGAGCAAGGTGAGCCTAGTAAGGTCTTAATGATTACTAATGTTGTTGCTATGATTGCGCAGGTCACTGCGGTTGGGGCTGATTCTGACTGGTGGGTAGACACTGGCGCCACTAGCCATGTCTGTTCCAGCAAGGAATGGTTTACCACCTATACACCAACTTCTGAAGTGGTTATGGTAGAAAACCAAGCACAAGCTGAAGTGCTCAGGATCGGGACGGTAGTTTTGAAGCTGACTTCAGGGAAGTCTCTGACGCTTCAAGGTGTAAAGCATGTACCTGCTATTGCTAAGAACCTGATCTCGGAAGGCTTACTCTGTAATACAGGCCTCAGAATGGACATCAATGCTGGCCAGATGGTGATGTCTATAAAGACAATATATTTCGGAAAAGCTTTTTATACCGAAGGAATGTTCAAAATTCAGCTTGTAAATCAGTCCAATGTAATTAATGCAATCACTCCTTCTGCTTGTACTCTTGAGTTGTGGCATAATAGACTAGAACATGTTCATTGTAAATGAATAAACAGAATGTCTAGTCTAGAACTTATCTCCAAGTGTGGGGGTAAGGTAGAGAAGTGTAAAGTTTGTGCTCAAACAAAGATCACAAGAAAGCCCTTTTCTCAGGTTTATCGAAGTACAGATCTTATGGAGTTGGTACATTCCGATATTTGTGACTTCAAACAGTTCTCTACAAAGGCCGGGATGAAGTATTTCATAACCTTCATCGATGACTTCTCTAAGTATGCGTTCGTCTACTTGTTGAAGGCTAAAGACGAAGCATTCGAGAAGTTCAAGAAGTTCAGAGCCTAAGCTGAGCGGCAGACTGGACAACAACTCAAAAGAATAAGAAGTGATCGAGGTGGAGAGTAAAGGTCTCATGAATTCACATCGTTCTGCAAAGAATATGGAATTGTCAATGAGACTACGGCTCCGTACTCTCCTTAATCAAACGGAGTAGCAGAGAGGAAGAACAGAACGTTAACAGAAATAATTAACTCAATGCTGTTGACTGCGGGTCTTCCAAAGTGCTACTGGGGAAAAGCTGCATTGACGGCCACTTTTATTCTAAATAGAGTGCCTCATGCAACTTCAGACATTACTCCTCATGAACTCTGGTTCAAGGTCAGACCTAACTTGAATGTCATTCGAGTGTGGGGGTATCTGGTATATGTCAAGCTTTCAGATCTGAAGATTCAGAAGCTTGGGACAAGGATGACAAATACGATCTTCTTGGGGTATGTCGAGAAGAGTGATGCTTGAAGATTTATTGATATTGAGTCAAATCATAACATTGAATCTCGCGACATAAAATATTTTGAAGACAAATTTGCATGCATAAGAATATTGTTCTTGCGAATTTACCAGAGAATAATGAGGGTGCGCAAGAAACTGAAGTTTTCAATGAAGAAGTAGTCCAAGAAGATGTTGTTGAAACAACAGTTGAACCAGAACTCACTGAGCCGTCAGCGAAGCATATGAGGAGGCCGAAGGACTTCGGAAGTGACTTTGTCACCTATCATGTGGAAGCAGATCTGCTCACCTATGATGAGGCGACGAAGACCAGAGACGCAGTTTTCTGGAATGAGGCGGTTGACAATGAAATTGATTCCATCGCCTCAAATAACACTTGGGTGATGGTTGATCTTCCTGAAGGAGCGAAATCCATCGGATGCAAATAAATCTTCAAGAAGAAGATAAAAGCAGACAGAACTATTGACAAGTTCAAGGCTAAGGTGTTAGCCAAAGGGTTTTCTCAGAAGCAGAGGATTGACTACTTTAACACGTATGCTCCAGTAGCCCGGATGACCATCATGTCAGAATATTGATTGCTCTCGCAGCAATATATAAGATGGTGATACATAAGATGGATGTGAAAACGACTTTCCTAAATGGCGAGCTGACCGAAGAGATTTACATGCAACAGCCAGAAGGATTTGTTATCAACGATCTTGAAGACAAAGTCTGTAAGTTGGTATAATCCTTTTACAATCTTAAACAGGCTCCCAAGATGTGGCATGAGAAATTTGGCAAGGTTATAAGGTCAAATAGCTACATGGTCAGCGAGACGGACAAGTGTGTTTACACGAAGTTCGCTGATGGAAGAGGTGTGATCGTTTGTCTGTACATGGACGACATACTGATCCTAGATACGGATATGAGCTGTGTCACGGAGACAAAGAAGTTCATCTCGAACAAGTTCAGTATGAAGGACTTGGGGGAAGCTGATGTGATCCTAGGGATCAAGATCATCCGGACAGACGCTGGACTAGCACTGTCACAGTCTCATTATGTTAAGAAAATGATCACTCGTTACGGGTATCAGGATCTTCCAGGGATCGATGCGCCGTACAGGTATGATCTGAAGCTGAAGCCTAATTCAGGGGAAAGCGTCAAGCAGCTGGAGTATGCAAGCAAAATCGGGAGTTTGACGTATGCTACTACTGCCACAAGACCTGATATAGCTTTCGCCGTGGGAATGCTGAGTCGTTTCACGAGCAATCCAGGCATTGAGCACGAGAAAGCTGGGAAACGGGTTATGAGATATCTCAAGAAAACTCATACATATGCACTGCACTACAGCGAAGATCCGCCGATAGTGGAAGGCTTCAGTGATACCAGCTGGTGTTCAGAAGTAGAGAGCAAAAGGTCCACGGGTGGATACATTTTCACAATGGATGGAGCTGCTATATCGTAGAAATAGAAGAAGCAGACTATGATCTCGCGGTCATCCATCGAATCTAAGTTCTTTACACTTGATACCACAGCTGAGGAAGCAGAATGGCTTTGGGAACTCATGTATGATCTTCCAGTGGTTGGAACGCAAATACCGGTAATATCGATATACTGCGACAACCAGGCGACTGCGACGGTAGCATCAAATGACCTCTTCAACGGGAAGAAGAGGACTGTGCGGTTGAAGCACAAGGCAATGCACGATCTCATCAAAAGGGGTGTTATTGCAGTGATTGATGTTTGGAGTCAGGAGAACCTGGCGGATCTGTTCACCAAGGGCCTCAAGCGCCAACTGGTCGATGACACAGCTTGTAAAATGGGCTTGAATGCATTTTGATATTGGATTATTGCAATCCTACCATAAAGTTTTATACTATTAATTTAAAGAGAAATCTACTAGGCATCTAGCTTTTGGTTCAAGGGAGGACCATTAATCGAAAGAATATCAGGAACGGTGGGTACATGTCCTATTGGGCATGGAGAGGTTACGGACCTACAACCACTATTGTCTACTATTATTTTCTATGAAAAATATGGATCCTGTGGAAAGGTTGGCTTAAACACCCCAATGAGTTCTCAGGCAGAGTGAATGTCTGGTGTGCTTTACAGAAAGCATGGTAGCGCAGTACTACAAGGAGTGAAACTCTATGCTATTGTGGGGTGACTCCACCATAAGGTTTCCGAAAGGGATAATGTCTCGGCTGTATGAGCCAAGTCACAGCGGCGTAGCACCGCAAATAGGCAGGTAGCCTAATATTGTATGTTGAAATAAAGAGGGGAGTAGTCAGTACTACAAAGAGGAGGAGTTCCTCATGTTACAGTGGCACGACACCACGATAAGGTACCCGATTAGTGATAAAGCCTCGGCCTTGCAAGCCGTGTCATTGCGACGTAACACAGCAAGGGAGCCTAAGGCTTCATGCTGGGTAGTTTGGCACTACAAAGAGGTGGTGGCCTCATGCTACAGTAGTATGACACTACGATAAGGTTTCCGTTACGGGGTAAGGCCTCGGCTTTAAGCTATGTCATAGCGGCGTAGCACCGCAAGGAAAGCGCAAAGTGCTTCATGCCATGTCTCTTTATAATGAACTCACCTATAGTGTATGGACAGAGATCTCAGGCCATCTCTTGAGGGTAAACTTGTAAACGTCCAAAATTATACACGAAAACCAGGCTGGCACAGGGCCTTTAATGTGCAAGCCAGAAGCACATGTGACTACGTTATGTGAATGGAAACAATATCAGCTATGGTACAGAATTCAAGGCTTAGTCCATTCTTGTATTATAGTCTGTTGTTTAACCCATGCGGGAAGCTTCAAGTCATAGCGACATCTCTACTAATGCATGATGGACAGTCACTGTGGGGAACACTCGAACCCATATATATTGAGATATGTGGAGGATTTATGGTGCTCTTAATTCCTTGACATGTTGAGAGCTTGCTCCCAACATGCCTAGTGAAGTTTAGTCCCAAACGGAAAGTGCACCATGAGGTATCTCAACATATATACTTGTATGTATTGTTGGGATATGCACATGGGATGGTGACCCTAAGAAGGGAACCATTTGGGTGATTTTACTAGGAGGTAAGGATAAGACTCCATGTTAAAGCATTCATATTTTTTGCTCTTGAGAAATTTATTTCCATGGGAGCTAAGTCCTGTAGGGGCTTAGCGACTCGAACTTGGACACGGACTCGGACTCATGGGCTCATGAGGCGTAATGTGACGTTTTGTTGGCACACTTTGTACTTAGCATGTCAGCATCGTCGCTAGACGCATAGTGCGCTTAAGTTGCACTTGTTGTGCGAGCCACTTGCGCAGCCGATTGAGCTGCCAGGTTGCGCGGCACAGGTTGCGCGGCCAGGCTGCGCGGCTCTAGTTGAGCGGGCCAGGTTGTGCGTCCAGGTTGCGCAGCCATGTGCGCGCCCAGTTGCGCGCACAGGTGTGCTGCCAATTGCGCGCCCAGTTGCGCGGGTGGCGCAGGGTACGTAGGGCGCACAGGGCGCGCAGGTGGCGCAAGTGGCTCAGTGTGCGTTCTGCGCGTGGTGTACAAGGCACGCGGTTTGCGCGAGTGGTGCAACTTGCTACAGATCGTGCCTGTGCATGATCTGTACGGTTACTACACGTTCGGAGTGGTTTTTACCACATTCCGAACATTGTGCAAACCGGACAGTTGCCACTCAGGCCTATATAAGGTCTCTTCTCTCCATAGGACATATAAAGAAGAGTACACAGAAAGTTAAAAAAAGTTTACAAGTGTTTTTTAATACAAGTAAACAGAGGCTGTGAGAGAGAAGAAAAGCTTTGCACCAGCGTTGCTTTTGCACGGGAGTCTGTGTACGATTCGAGGAGTCAGAAGAGCAGGAGTGTTCCAAAGTTCTCCGACGAACTTGCTGGTTCCTGGAAGCTATTCGTGTGGGACGAATATAGCTTTGAGCAACGGTGATCATCCACCCCAGCAGGAGATCCTCCATCTATCGCCTGTCATCTTCGCTGCTGTTTGCATATCGATTAGTTCCTTCTTTTTAGTAGTACGTCATCCTGTTGCTGTAACTAAATCTTTTTTAAGATCTTCATTTACCAGAATCCTCCAAGGATCTCTGTTACGCACCTTCTTTGAAGTGTTGCGTTGAAACTTTATCTTTATAATTGTTTCATTTTCTCAGTTTTTCATCGAAAATTGTGCCCCGGCTATTACACTAACTACCTTAACACATAATAAATTCTAAAATATATTCAATATTCAAATTATATTTAAATTAAGTATATGATATTATCTAACTGAAAACATATTCCAAATTCAAAAAAAATATCTATAAAAATCCTAATTAAAATATAGTCAAATTATATTTAAAATATTTTAATATAGTTTAATTTTGTATCTTATCTTTTATCAATTATCATAGTATTGTAGTAATTGAAATAAAACTAAACCTTAAAATAATAAACATAAACCAGAGAATCCAAACAGTAATTAGCAAAAGAATACACGTACGTCATCCATCCTTCGCGATTCCAACATTGTTTTGTGGTCACGCAGCAGATTGATATCTAGTTAATAATTAGCAAGACATAGCTAAAAGACTTACATTTGTAACGTTGAGCGGTACTTCAAATATTATGTAACTTGTGTACGTGTTATGCTCCAAATTAACTAGACATAAATTGCTTCAAAAAAAAAAAAAAACAAAAAAAACAAAAAAAAAACAAAAACTAGACATATCAAAGGTGATATCAAACTTATGAGGATATAATTTGTTTGTTCTATGCTCAATAAGGGGTTCATTTTATTTTAGGCGCTCTAAATTCGCTTAATATTATTGCTTGCATCAGTCCCATAGATTGCTCAACTTTATAAAGACGTAGTCTAAGAGATTTTGTCTACACACAAAGGGGTTCTTAGCAGAGCAGCCATGCAATCTATCGTAAAGTGTTAACTAGCAAAGTAAAGAATTTGGGTATTATATGTCGACTTCGGAATAAATTTCAAGATGGAGCTTAACGAATAGAATAATTTGTTGGAAGAGAGCTAGAACACATATATTATATAGACTTGCAGGTTAATTTCAAGAACACGTGATAATTATTGCAATTCGCAATTTATATGAATAGAAGAGAAAATCAATTCCATAAATCTAATTCCTGACAAACTGCATGTATATGTTTAAACTCACCACCACATATCTTCTAAATTTACAAGAATAATTTTAAACGAAACAAAACAAAACAAAACAAAACCATAGATAGAATCCGCAACAAAAAGAATCGAGCTAACGTTATTCCTGCAGTTTGGGCCAGCTGCATGCCTCCTTTATTGTTGGGAAAGAAGCGCGGAAACTTTTCCCCAAACCGGAGAGTACCTGCGAGAGGACCGAGCAAACAACGCACGAACCCAAAAACAAGCACACAAAAACAACCACGCAGACACAGAGAATTTTTGACGTGGAAACCCTTGCGGGAAAAACCACGGGACGATCGGAGTCCAACCCTGAAAAGCCTCCACTAATGGAATAGAAGAATTACACCCTCTACAAACTCCTCCCGATCCAAATCGGATCCCCACAACACTCAGAGACAAGAACAATGATCACAAGGCTACGAAGAACGAGAACGACGAGTAGAGATTACCCGAAACACGATCTCCTTCGAAAACGACCTTCGATCCTCCGTCTTCTTCTCCGAAGTTGCAATGGCACTCTTGCCTCCTTCTCTCTCAAACTTGTGTTATGTTGCGCTTATGAATTAGGGTTGAGAAAACTCAAAATATCTCCCTAATCCCGCAACCAACCTGGACCGTTGGATTAGATCCAATGATGAAAACTCATCCTGAAATCCGCTTCAGCCCCCGACACACAGAGTTCGGCCATAACTCTGTGTGGGGCAACCAGCACTGGATGGCCAAACCCTGGAACGGCCAGACCGAGTTCGGCCAGAACTCGGCCTGGGACCGAGTTCGGCCCGAACTCGGCAGACTTGGTCCAGAACCCCCTTTGGGGCAGCAGCAGCAGTAACAACTACTCCCGAGCTTCTCCGACATCGGACGGCGCTCGTCGCACTCCGGGATCTTCTCCACATAGGTTGGGAACCCCACCCACTCCAACAAATCTCCCCCTTCACAACTATGGGGAGGACGTCGTCATCCCGACGATCTGCCTGCAGTACTCAAACTTTCCCCTTGGTAGAATCTTCGTGAACATATCAGCTCCGTTGTCATCTGTATGCACCTTCTCAAGCTCCGTGTCCTTCTTCTCAACCACATCCCGTATCCAATGATACCGAGTCTCGATGTGCTTGGACCGGCTATGAAACGTCTGATTTTTCACAAGATGGATAGCACTCTGACTGTCGCAAAGCAAAGTATACTGCTCTTGCTTCAATCCTATTTCCTGCAACAGCTTCTTCATCCACAACAGCTCCTTGCAAGCCTCCGTCGCCGCAATGTATTCCGCCTCCGTCGTCGACAAGGCAACACACTTCTGCAACCGCGACTGCCACGACACTGCTCCTCCCGCAAACATCATCACGTAGCCTGAAGTCGATCGCCTCGTGTCTACATCTCCAGCCATATCAGCGTCGGTATACCCAACCAGCTTCGGCTCGTCACCACCAAAGGAAAGTCTCCAACCAGCAGTGCCCTGAAGATATCGTAGAATCCACTTGACCGCACTCCAGTGTACCTTCCAGGATTCGAAAGATACCTGCTAACCGTACCAACTGCATGAGCAATATCTGGCCTCGTATACACCATAGCATACATCAGGCTTCCCACAGCTGAAGCATATGGAACCCGCTCCATATCTTCCTTTTCGTCCTCGGTAGATGGACACTGCTCCTCAGTGAACTTAAAGTGAGCCGCGAGGGGGGAACTCACTTTCTTCGACCCGTCCATCCCGAAATGCTGAAGTACCCGGTGAATGTACTTCTTTTGGGACAAGTGTAGCAGCTTGGACTCTCTCTCTCGGCTGATCTCCATCCCAAGAATAGTCTTCGCTGCGCCCAAATCCTTCATAGAGAAGGCCGTGCCCAGTTGGCGCTTCAACTCCGCTATCCTAGTGGCATTCCGACCCACTAATAGCATATCATCAACATAGAGCAACAAAATGATGAAATCATCATCGTCAAAATACCTCACAAATGCACAATGGTCCGACGTCGTCCGTGCATAACCATGCTCCCCCATAAACGACTCGAACTTTCTGTACCACTGCCTCGGAGCTTGCTTCAGACCATACAAGCTCTTCCTCAACCGGCAGACCAAATGTGACTTGCCCTTCTCACAAAATCCCTCCGGCTGCTCCATGTACAACTCCTCCTCAAGATCACCGTGGAGGAACGCCGTCTTCACGTCCATCTGCTCGACCTCCAAGTCGAAACTGGCTGCTAATGCTAGCACCACCCGAATAGACGAATGCTTGACGACAGGCGAAAAGATTTCATCATAATCCACTCCTTTCCGCTGACCGTAGCCCTTGACTACCAGCCTCGCTTGTATCGAGGGCGAGTAGCATCATCCGTCTGCTTCACTCTGAACACCCATCGATTCTTCAAAGCCTTCTTGCCCTTTGGCAACCGTACCAGATCATAAGTGGAATTGGTGTGCAAGGAACTCATCTCCTCCTGCATAGCCACCATCCACTCCTGCCTGTGTTCGTCTTCCATAGCCTCTGCAAACTTTCGGGCTCTCCCCCGTCAGTCAATAACACATACTCATCCGGCGAGTATCTCGTAGATGGTCGACGATCCCTGTTGCTCCTTCTCAGTGGAGCCACTGGTGCTGGCTGTATACCGACAGCCTCCTCCCCTTCAGGAACTACCTCTCCGGCATGCTCATCCTCCTGAGGGACACCCTGACCACCATCAGCAGGCTGATGATCAAGGTTGGAAGCAACTCCATGTACCGGCTCCCCCATAACTGGATCCTCTGCAATGTCCTCTGGAAACTGCTCGAAGCGAAATGACTCTAACTCAGGCAATTCCTCAGCCTCAGAAGGTGTCTCGGAATCCTGAGTGTTGGTCATGGTCTGATCCTCGACGAACACCACGTCCCTGCTTCTGTAGAGCTTTCCTTCCACTGGGTCGTAGAGTCTATAGCCAAACTCATCCCGACCATAGCCGACAAAGACGCATCGCCTCGTCTTCGGCTCAAGTTTGGTCCTCTCGTCCTTTGGTACATGCACGAAGGCTTTACAACCAAACGCCCGCAGGTGACTGTATGACGGCTCCTTGCCGTACCATACTTTGTCAGGCACATCACCCTGCAAAGGAGCACTAGGAGACAAATTAATAATATAAGCAGCTGTGAGAAGAGCCTCACCCCAATAACTGCCCGGCAAGTTTGCTTCTGACAACAAACACCGCACCCTCTCCATCAGTGTCCTGTTCATGCGCTCCGCTACACCATTGAGCTGAGGTGTCTTTGGCGGAGTCTTCTAGTGTCGTATCCCTTGCTCTCTGCAATACGCATCAAAGGGACCGATGTATTCGCCGCCATTGTCGGACCGAACACACAACAACTTCTTGCCCGTCTCCCTTTCAACGGAGGCCTGAAACTCCTTGAAAGTAGGCAGCACCTGATCCTTGGTCTTTAAGGCATAGACCCAAACCTTCCTGGAACAGTCATCAATAAAAGTTACAAAGTAAGAAGCACCACCAAGAGATTTTACCTTCATAGGACCGCAGACATCCGAGTGAATCAACTCGAGCAACGCCGGCTTCCTCGAACTTGGGTGACTCTGGAAAGACACTCTATTTTGCTTTCCAACCAAACAGTGTGTGCATTTCTCCAACTTTGTAGACTTGAGCCCCGGAATCACTTTCCTGTTCACCAAGTAGCTCATTCCCTTCTCGCTGATATGGCCGAGCCGCCTGTGCCACAACTCGGTAGACGCGTCACTGACTGCGTTCACCTCCTGTGCACCCTCTGCGCTCCCCTCCATATAGTAGAGACCGGACTTCTTGCTTCCTCTGGCAATCACCATCGAACCTCTGGAAAGCTTCCACTGACTATTCCCGAAGAGACTGAAGAATCCCTCGTCATCCAACCTTCCAACCGACACCAGGTTGAAACGGATATCAGGGACATGACGAACATCCTTGAGAACAAGAACCGCACCCGTCTTCATTCTCAAATGCACATCTCCAACGGCAACCGTCTTCGACACATCTCCGTTGCCCATCTTCAACACGCCACAGTCGCCTGTCGTGTAAGTGGCAAACAGTGCCCTATTGTGAGATACATGTGCTGAAGCCCCTGAGTCCACCAGCCAAGAATTGTCATCGCAGGCGAGGTTAGTAATGACCTCATCACCTACGACGATCACATCGCCTCCATGCACCGAGGCCGCCGCTGTAGTGTTCTCTTCTTGCTTCCCCTTGTCGCCCTTCTTCTCTCTCTTCCAAGCGAAACAATTCCGCTTGATATGGCCCTTCTTACCGCAATGATAACACTCTGAGTCCTCGTACCGACCCTTGGACTTCCCCCTGCTTTTGTCTCTGCCACCACCTGGACCCCTGCTTTTGCCCCTTCCGCGGCTCTCTGAAACAAGTGCCTCTGAGTGGTGGGATGTGGATGAAGTGCCCTGAGAACGTCTCCGCATCTCTTCATTCAACACCCCGCTCTTGGCAAACTCCAGACTGACCACGCCCTCTGGAGCAGAAGCGATCATAGATACTCGTACGGTCTCCCACGAGTCTGGCAAGGTACACAGCAGCCACAGTCCCTGAACTTCGTCGTCGAACTTGACTCCCATAGAAGATAGCTGGTCAACCACGCCCTGGAAATCACTCAAGTGATCCGTAATAGACGCCCCATCCTTGTACCGCAGACCCATCATCGTTCGGATCAGGAACAACTTGTTTATCCCGGTCTTCTTCGCATACAAGGATTCCAGCTTATCCCACAACGTCTTCGCGTGCTCAATATTGGCAACGTGGTTGTACACGTTCTCATCAACAAACTGCCGTATGTACCCACACACCTGTATGTGCTCGAACTTCCAGTCCTCCTCGGATTTATCACTGGGCCTCTCGGTTGCAAACACAGGTAGATGCAGCTTCTTGACAAATAGCAAATCCTTCATCTTGCTCCGCCAATAATGATAGTTTGTGCCATTAAGGTTCACCATGCGCACCGGCTTCGCGTCCATCTCTCCTCTCTGGTTCCTCTGTCAACTCCTGACACCCTTTGAACCCAAAGCTCTGATACCACTCTGTTGGTATCAGCCAGAACAAAACCTATGCTCTGATACCACTCTGTTGGGAAAGAAACGCGAAAACCTTTCCCCAAACCGGAGAGTACCTGCGAGAGGACCGAGCAAACAACGCACGAACCCAAAAACAAGCACACAAAAACAACCACGCAGACACAGAGAATTTTTGACGTGGAAACCCTTGCGGGAAAAACCACGGGACGATCGGAGTCCAACCCTGAGAAGCCTCCACTAATGGAATAGAAGAATTACACCCTCTACAAACTCCTCCCGATCCAAATCGGATCCCCACAACACTCAGAGACAAGAACAATGATCACAAGGCTACGAAGAACGAGAACGACGAGTAGAGATTACCCGAAACACGATCTCCTTCGAAAACGACCTTCGATCCTCCGTCTTCTTCTCCGAAGTTGCAATGGCACTCTTGCCTCCTTCTCTCTCAAACTTGTGTTATGTTGCGCTTATGAATTAGGGTTGAGAAAACTCAATATATCTCCCTAATCCCGCAACCAACCTGGACCGTTGGATTAGATCCAATGATGAAAACTCATCCTGAAATCCGCTTCAGCCCCCGACACACAGAGTTCGGCCAGAACTCTGTGTGGGGCAACCAGCACTGGATGGCCAAACCCTGGAACGGCCAGACCGAGTTCGGCCAGAACTCGGCCTGGGACCGAGTTCGGCCCGAACTCGGCAGACTTGGTCCAGAACCCCCTTTGGGGCAGCAGCAGCAGTAACAACTACTCCCGAGCTTCTCCGACATCGGACGGCGCTCGTCGCACTCCGGGATCTTCTCCACATAGGTTGGGAACCCCACCCACTCCAACATTTATAAGGGGTCCATATAATACGTCTCCGGCCCTAAGAATCCAACATCATCCTCCCAGCATGCCACCTCTAATTCCTCCTCCGGCATCCGATGCCGACAAACCGGACAAGAGCCATGCATCGCCAGCCACTTGTCGATACAACTCCCGTGGAACCTATGCCGGCAAGGCATCTCCTTGATCACTACTTCCGCCTCCTCCTCCTCCTTGTTGGAGAGCTCCTCGAGGCACACCGGACAATCTCCTCCCTCCTCCCGTTCGACTCCCACCAACCTCATCGCCTCTATCGATCTCTTCGACGCCGGGGGAGTTCCTCCTCCTCTTCCGCCGCTGCCAGCGCCGACGAACACTCTCTGTCCTTCTATTTCGACAAACACCCACCCGTTGACCGGGTGAAGCATCTCGATCCGATCGGATACCATCCTGAACAGGATCGGGGTGAGGCCGCGAGTGCCAGAATCCTCCTCCGTCCAAGACATTATCGCTCAACCGAGAGGTGGTTAGAGAAGTAATAATTAAGACTTCGTGAAAGATTAAGAAAACAGAATAATTAATTTGATGGAGGAGGAAGTGTGGGGGGCTTTTAATAGGAGGTGCAGGGAATAGATGTACGTGTTTTGGATGGATTAGATTAAGGACTTACTATTTAGGAAATAATTAGGATAGGCTTCCTATTTAGGAAACTAGGATACTACTACTACTACTCATATATATGGATATATAAGGGTTCATTGTATCTTATGTTATATTCGTGAGAAGCTAGATCCGTTGAACGTTATTAGAGTATAATAGTTTAAAATATATTGCATTTTGAACTTAATTTTGTGGTGAAGTAATATCTATACATGCTCAGTTTTTTGAATTTGATGAATTCATGATCCCATGCATGTGTAGCAATGGCCAACAAATTTGATAAACTTCAGCGTTGGGAGGAGCCAAGATCGATGGACTATGTCTTTTCTTGTATTTTACTAGCTTTGCCTTCTAAGCCATTTATATATATATATATATATATATATATATATATATATATATATATATATATATCTTTCATTAATTAATAAAATAAATTATTATATTTATCCACATGTAATTAATTTTTTAAATCCTTATTATTATTATTATTGTTATTATTATTATTATTATTATTATTATTATTATTATTATTATATATATATATATATATATATATATATATATATATATATATATATATATAATATGGCGAAAAATAGGGTGATGATGAGCCTGGGCTGTGTGATGTGGGACATCCACAACGTCGTAGGACTGACGAAAAATGGCCACGATCTGAGCTGGCGTGGGTCAGAATGGGACGTCCGTGCATGAAAACTCAACAGGTAGGACGTCGTGCGGACGGTCGAGGACCGGCACCATTCTACCACGGGTATAAACGACAGCTGACCACGCGGCCCGTCGTGCGGCACCATATGGACGTCGAGAAGCGCCGTATTGGCAGATGTAAACATAAGAGAGTTTTCTCATATATTGCAAGTATTTCGTGTGGAAGAGAGGAAGAGAGAACCTCAATTTATAGGCTTGCAAAAACGTAACTGATGACTGGATAATGGAAAACATAAATGTTGTAACGGCTGAATTTATGTAGTAGAGTGTTTAAAACGTGAAAATTAGTGAGCACTAAAATTTTCAACGCTCAAATAATTTATGGGTCATAAACAGTCCAAAAATTAAGGAGGAGCAAAAAGTTTTTTAGGGTCTCAGCCCGAACCTGAAGTGAAAATCGAATCGACATTCGGCGATCGCATATATGGGCACGTATCCACACCCGTTACATGCGCCAAACCTAGCCGAGCTGGACGGGCGACGACAGCGGCGTGCGTGTGGCCCGTAGGAGTCATAATACTTCAATGAAGCAATAGGAGGTAAAGCAATATATACACAAAAACTCCAACAATCAATCGATGTGGGACTAAAGGAGGTAGGGACTTTGAGCTTTTGCTCTTTAGCAGCAAGTTGAGCTTTTGTTCTTTACATATGCAACAATCCCCCCCCCCCCCCAAAGGTCACATTCCTAAGTAAACGAGGGAAGGAAAGTAAGTGAAGAATAAGAGAATTTCTGGGTAATTATATACTATGTATAGATGAGATGGACTACAGTTGAATCTCACTTAGTGACTATTATCTTTGTTTGAAGAAAAGCTTGATGGACTACGCCTTGAATCAGTCTTCTTGAACTAGATTTAGAAAATAGCATACATAGTACACTAGAGATACTTTGGTCTATCGTGTGGCGCGTTTGATTAGCCATGCGCACTTTTCTCATTCATGAGAGTTGTCTAGGATCGCTCTGTCCTATAGTAGCGACCTTCACGATCTCTCATATAGGTAAGTCCTCAAGGGTTGGTGATATGAATCAACCCTGCATATCATACTTTGACTTATTAAGAGATAAAACTCACCTAACCATATCACAACCGAACACTGTCAGCATAGGGATAGGTATCTATGTACACATGGACAGCCTATTGGGCATTTATTTTAAGAAAATTTAATCTCAGGATCAGTGTTCCATAATAGTCACTTACAGCTTGTTCCTATCCATTGAACCGGCTTCTTGGGATCTCTAGTCAGACTTGGTTGGGTTACAACTGCAGGTGACTAACTTATGGTTTTAACCCCATACCCCTCGATAATTCTAGGACTTATATATATATATATATATATATATATATATATATATATATATATATATATATATATATATATATATATATATATATTTAACTTATGGTTTTAACCCCATACCCCTCGATAATTCTAGGACTTATATATATATATATATATATATATATATATATATATATATATATATATATATATATATTGAAAGAATTAAGGTATATATATATATATATATATATATATATATATATATATATATATATATATTATTTTGAAGAACGGGTAAATATATTAATAGGTAAACCGGTCACAACTTACAAGCATCTCAGCCTCCAACAAATCCTCCCATGCCATGAGCTACATAGTTACATTTCCATGATCATGATGTCCATGATCATGATGTCACTCTCTATGTTGTTGATAACCCCTTGTATGCCCATGGCCATCCTCTCTAATATTCTTCTGTTCCTCTCTCGCCATATATGTCATATTGTGGCAAGGAGTCCGATCCTCGCCTTGTTGAATGTCTCCACATCCTGCATCTTCATAGACCTTACCTCTGCAAAAACCCTCGGAAGGTCCTGTCTGGCGTTACCTGGCATACCCAGTTTGATTTTGTTGTGCTGCCATACTCTGCCTGCTATAGGGCATTGGAAGAATAGGTGGTCCCGAGATTCCATTCCTCCCTCGCATAACACACACATAGGGCTATCAATAGCTATGCTAAACCTGAGCATTCTTTCTCGAGTTAGAAGCCTATCTTTTATAGCTTTGTAGGCGCAAAGCTTCATTTTTGTGGC
Organism: Iris pallida; assembly: GCA_029216955.1. Classification (NCBI taxonomy): domain Eukaryota; kingdom Viridiplantae; phylum Streptophyta; class Magnoliopsida; order Asparagales; family Iridaceae; genus Iris; species Iris pallida. The sequence continues at coordinate 3,128,436 of JANAVB010016799.1, read as the reverse complement.
CGCCTTCCGCGTCCAAACTATATCCGCCCATTCAGCTATTGGATGACGTTGACGGAGTTGTTCATAAGCCGAGCTGAAGGAGAACTTTGCATTACTAGCTCCTGCCCACACCCATGTATCCCTCTAAATGTTTGAGTGTATGGGAATACTCATTATCTCTTGTGTATGCCATTGGCTAACTGTCCTAACCGCAGGTGTCCACCCCCCGTTTTTAATGATTGTTGACACTACTTCCTCCCGACCGCTGAGTTTGTACACCGGCCATCCCCATCTGTCTATCATACTGCGATGATCCAACTAGGGATCCATCCATAGGCTAGTATCTAGACCATCATGAATCAACCTATTAATGAGCTGCTTCAATCTGGGTCGCACTCGTAGTATATTTTTATATGTGATGGAGTAGTTGTTAGTTTAATCTAGAGAATAAGTCTTTACTTACCTAGTCCTTAGCTAATGTGTGTGGTCAGGAGTCCCTAGCTAGTGTGTGTGGCCAGAAGTATTATCCTCCTTCTACTTTTGTTGCTAACCACATCTTCAATTTTGTATAAGCCTATATAAAGGCTTTAGTTGCATGAATAAGATCACAACGAAAAGCATTCCTCTCTTTCTCATTTCTTGTCTACTTTCAAACCGAGTGTTGATACTCTTACATAGGTTAGTACGCCAAGCTTCAAACCGACATTTGGTATCAGAGCACCATGTTGTATGCCAAAGTATCTTCGACTCGACAAGATGTCAATCATCGAGCACTCGTCGGCGCCAACAACAAAGGAGGGGAGCATAACCCTGCACTACCCGATGCTGACGTCTTGCAATTACTCCACTTGGGCGATCAAGATGGAGGTCTTCATGGAGGCTCAAGGCGTTTGGGATGCCATTGAACCCGCGGCCGGGGTGGTCGTAGAAAAGAAGAAGGACAAGATGGCGTTGGCGTGTATTTTCCAAGCTGTCCCCGAGGAAATCCTACTCCAGCTGGACAAGCATAAAACGGCTAAGGAAGCTTGGGAAAGCTTGAAGACAAGGTACCTAGGCGCTGATCGGGTGAAGAAGACAAGGATTCAAACCTTGAAGAGTGAGTTCGAGGCTCTTCGTATGAAGGAGACAGACTCCATCGATGAGTTTGCAGGGAAATTGATGACCCTCGCAAACAAGATTCATGGATTGGGGTACGAAATGGAGGATGTCATCATCGTCAAGAAGCTGCTCGTCTCCGTCCCAGACAAGTACCTGTAGATCGTTGCTGTGATCGAGCAGTTTGTAGATGTGGAGACCATGCCGGTCGAGGAAGCAATCGACCGCCTTAAAGCGTACGAAGAACGCATACGCGGTCGAGGCGAGAGCAACAACGGACAATTCCTGCTTACTCAAGCTGAGTGGCAGGCGTGGTCGAAGAAAGGCGACGTCGATTCTTCGTCGAGAGGAAAGGGGCACTTTAGCGACGATCGGGGCCGTGGCAAGCCCCGTGGTCGTGGTCGCGGGCGCGGCAGGGGTGGCCGTGGCGGCCAAATAGCACAACACCAGGAGGGTGAGGGAACTCGCGGCTCAGGCTCCAACCGCGACAAATCAAAAATCAAGTGCTTCAATTGTGAAAACTTTGGGCACTATGCGTCGGAGTGTCACAACAAGCATCGTGTTGAGGAGGCGAACCTTGCACGAGCGTAAGACGAGGAGGCCGCATTGCTGCTGGGAGAGACTCAGGAGGAGACGCCTGACCTCGTCATGCTCAATGAAGATAAGATAGAACAAGACTTGCGCAAAACTGGAGAAGCACAGGCCGACACCGACGTTTGGTAGCTTGACAACGGCGCTAGCAACCACATGACGGGGCATCGAGGAAAGTTCAAGGACCTTGATCTGAATATCACCGACTATGTCAAGTTTGGCGACGGCTCAACCGTGCGGATTGAGGGCAAGGGATCAATCCTGCTCCAATGCAAGAATGGGGAACAATGACTTCTGTCGGAGGTATACTTCATTCTAAGCTAAAGAAGTAATATATTGAGCCTTGGTCAATTAACGGAAGATGGAAGCAAGGTGGAGATTGTCGGCTCCTACTTGAGGGTGTTCGACAGGAACGACATCCTGTTGATGAAGGTGAGAAGATCGCCTAACCGTCTGTACAAGATAGCTCTTGAATCTTGTAGGCCGATATGTCTAATGGCCAAAGTACAAGATCCAGCTTGGCTGTGGCATGCAAGGCTCGGGCACGTGAATTTCTTTGCGCTCAAGATGATGGCAGAAAAGGGAATGGCCACCGGACTGCCGAAGATTTCTCACCAAAACCAACTCTGTGATGGGTGCCTCATCGCCAAACAGGCACGGCTATCGTTTCTACTGCAGGCAAGCTTCAGAGCTGAGAAGACACTGCAACTTGTGCACGCTGACATTTGTGGCCCGATTACACCTCTACACTTGCAGAGAATGAGTGTGACAGCAAGATGAAGACACTCAGAACTGATCGAGGAGGTGAGTTCCTGTCCAAGGAATTCACAAGCTTCTGTGAAGGCGAAGGCATACAACGGCACCTTACCGTACCATATATGCCACAACAGAACGACGTAGTGGAGCGCCGAAATCGCACCATGATGGAAACGACAGGAAGCCTACTCAAGAGCATGCATGTTCCTGGAAGCATATGGGGCGAGGCGGTCAGACATGCTGTGTACCTGCTCAACCGGTTGCCAACTAAAGCTCTCGGTACGCTCACGCCGTATGAAGCTTGGACTGGTAAGAAACCAAACCTGGAACACTTAAGGATTTTTGGATGCATCGCACACATGAAGACTGCAAGTCCACATCACAAGAAACTTGATGACCGAAGCACGTCATTGGTGTACCTTGGCGTGGAAGAGGGCTGCAAAGCGTACCGCCTCTATAATCCTCAACGCAGCAAGATCCAGGTGTGCAGGGATGTCGCGTTCGAGGAAGAAAGAAGATGGGACTGGAACGATGGTGACGGTACCGAACCACAAGGCTGGGTAGATATCTCAGTCGAAGATCCTGTTGTCAAAACAATAATCACTCCACAGAGAGCGGTGGACGAGGCTGTACACACGTCGGAGGGCACGGGGGATGCGGCAACACCTATGACGCACGGAGCGGCAATGGCGTCAAGGGAGCCTACTATACCACAAGCTGCAGCCTCAACTTCAAGCGGCTCACCCACACCGACGACAGACTCAAGCGAGCCAAGGAGATACCGCCCAATTGCTGACATATATGCTGAAACTGAGGAGACACCTCTTGATCCAGAGATGCTGTTTTTGTCGGCTGAAGAACCGACAAACTTTTAAGATGCTGCACTTGACCATGAGTGGCGGAAAGCTATAAAGAAGGAGTTGGAAGCCATCGAGAAGAATGGGACTTGGGAGCTTACTGAGTTACCATCTGGGCACAAACCCATCGGTCTAAAATGGGTATGCAAGGTGAAAAAAGACAGTGAAGGCAAGATCCTCAAGCACAAAGCTAGACTTGTGGCAAAGGGGTACGTCCAGCAGCATGGAGTCGATTTTGATGAAGTGTTTGCTCCAGTGGCCAGACTCGACACAGTTCGCTTGATTATCGCTCTCGCAGCCCAACATGGATGGGAGGTTCACCACTTGGACGTCAAATCTGTATTCCTGAATGGTGACCTCAAAGAGGAGGTATATGTAGCTCAACCCGAAGGCTTTATCTTTAAGAACCAGGGGCACATGGTGTATAGACTGTTCAAGGCTTTTTATGGTTTGCGGCAAGCACCGAGGGCCTAGAACATACGCCTGGACAGCTGCTTAAAGGAGCTGGAATTTGTCAGATGCACTCAAGAGCATGCGGTGTACATGAGGAACAATGGAGAGGGTGCACTCATTATTGGAGTGTACGTTGATGACTTAATCGTCACAGGCAAAAATGCAACTGCATTAAAGGCTTACAAGAAGCAGATGATGCAGAAATTTGAGATAAGTGACCTTGGATTACTCTCCTACTACCTTGGTATAGAGGTAAACCAACAGGGTGATCGCATTACTCTGAAGCAATCGGCATATGCGAAGAGAGTATTGCAACAGTTTGGAATGGAAGATTGTAATCCAACCAAGTATCCCATGGAAGCTAAACTGCAACTTAGCAAGGACCTTGAAGGAACCCGAGTCGATCCGACACAATATAGGCGCATCGTTGGTTGTCTCAGGTACTTAACTCACACTCGCCCGGATATTTCTTATGATGTTGTAATGGTGAGTAGGTACATGGAGAAGCCAACAACCATGCATTACCAGGCGGTGAAACAGATCCTCAGATACGTAAAAGGAACACTTGAGTATGGACTCATGTATAAAAGAGGACATGGTGAAGATGAACTGCATGGATTTACTGACAGCAACTTAGCTGGAGATGTCGACGACAGGAGGAGCACCAGTGGAATGGCGTTCTACCTCAATAAGAACCTGATCACTTGGGCATCTCAGAAGCAGAAAACTGTCGCGTTGTCCTCCTGTGAAGCTGAGTTCATGGCGGCAACAGGTGTAACGTGTCAAGCTTTGTAGCTTAAAAATATGCTTAGTGAGGTGACTGGCCGCGAACCTAAGCCAGTTACGCTCTATGTCGACAACAAGTCTGCAATTGCGTTGATGAAGAACTCTGTGTTTCATGGGCGTAGCAAGCACAATGACACTCGCTTTCACTTTATTCTTGAGTGTGTTGAAAAAGGGCAGATAAAGGTGGAGTTTGTGTGCACTGGAAAGCAACGTGCCGACATTCTCACGAAGGCTCTCGCCAGAGTAAAATTTGCCGAGATGCAGCAGATGCTTGGAGTTATCAACCTTGATCAAATCTAGATTAAGGAGGAGAATATTAGTTTAATCTAGAGAATAAGTCTTTACTTACCTAGTCCTTAGCTAATGTGTGTGGTCAGGAGTCCCTAGCTAGTGTGTATGGCCAGGAGTATTATCCTCCTTCTACTTTTGTTGCTAACCACATCTTCAATTTTGTATAAGCCTATATAAAGGCTTTAGTTGCATGAATAAAATCACAACGAAAAGCATTCCTCTCTTTCTCATTTCTTGTCTACTTTCAAACCGAGTGTTGATACTCTTACATAGGTTAGTATGCCAAGCTTCAAACCAACAGTTAAACTCCTAAACCCAAATGTTGGTGGATTGATTAAACCTTTCTGTCATCCAGTTAGCCCAAATGGACTTCCTCTCGAGCAACCTTTAGGCCATCCTGAGTAGTGCAGCTTCTCGAAGTACCCTTAAGAGCGAAGCCCAACTCCGCCCTCCTCCTTCGTTTGGCATAATTCTTTCAATGCTATTGCGTGAAGCCCCCCTCGCCAAATAAAATTGGCACACAATTTCTCGATCGTCTAAATAGTTTTTTTTGGGATGAGAATAGCCTGTATCTAGTAGTTAATTATTGCTAGTATAACAGCCCAAATCAGCTCGATACGTCCCCCGAAAGACAACAGTTGTCCTGCCTTCCTTCCAATCTGGTTCGAACATATTGAATCAGTCCCTGGCAGTCTTCATCTCTGGCATAGTTGATCGAGAGTAGTAATCCGAGGTACTTGACTGGAAGTTGACTCATTTCAATTTGAAGAATAGATACATACCGTTCATTTTCTGCACAATCTTTACTGAAGTAAATATGGCTCTTCTTCATGTTCAATTGCAGCCCTGACAACCCAGCAAAGGTTTCCAGCACCCTATTCAGACCGTCCATACTCCTCTATGATGGTTCGATGAACACCAATAAGTCATCTGCATTGATAAAATGAGACACCACCGGGGTCACCCATCAATATAACGGCCTAATAATCTTCTTATGCATGACTATATCCATAAGATAGGTGTAATATTCCATTATCATGACGAACAATATATGGAGATAAAGGATATCCTTGTCTCAAGTCCCTATTGCTGCCAAAATATCCACACAACTGCCCTTTTATAATGATCGAAAAAGTAGGGGTGGTGATGCACTCCTTAATTCTGTCCACCCACCACTTCTCAAAGCCCATGCTAAGGAGAATGTGGCACACGAAGTCTCTATTCACCATGTCATAAGCTTTTCGGATATCGAGTTTGATACAATATTTTTTACTTCCTGCTTTGTTGAAGTCTCGGACGTGCTCGTGTGCCAATAAGCAATTTTTCGCTAATAACCTGCCTTTGATGAATGCAAATTGGTTGTCCGATATCAAGCCCTATAATATTTTCTGTATTCTTGTAAGCATTAGATGCGTAATAACTTTATAGAGAAAGTTACAACAGGCTATCGGTCTGAAGTCTCCCAAAGTAGTTGCCCCATCTTTCTTCGGTATAAGCGTGAGGAATGTGTGGTTCAGCTCCTTCAATAGCCTACCTGAAGAGAAGAATTCTCGAACCATCTGAAGCACTTGATGCTTAATCTCCTCCAAATGTTGTTTGCAGAAGGATGCATTGAAGCCATCAGGGCCCGAAGATATATTAGGATCAGCTCCGCGGATAATTTTCTCTACTTCTTCCATGGATACGACTTCTCGGAGATGCTTGTTTCTTTCCTCTGATACAATCCTCTTGCATATGGTAGTTGGGAACACTTTCGAATAACTCGTCTGGTTGTCAAGGAAGTATAAAACTTGATGGCTTCATCTGCAATAGCCTGGTCGTTTGTAGTCGGGTTTCCTTTCGCATCAAGGATATTAGCGATGGAGTTCCTATTCTGCTAAGCCCGAACCATAGCATGGAAGAATTTTGAATAACGGTCCCCTTCTCTAAGCCAAAATCACTTAGCTTGTTGTTGGAGATGAACTTCCTCCTGAAACCTCCGCTTTCTGACCTCTTCCTCTAGTTGGATTTCTTTTTCGGCTAGAAGCATGTCCTGAGGTGTAGCTTGGGCTTTAGCTTGTATGGAAGACAATTCCTCCTCCAGGACTTGTAAATGAGTATGCATCCTAGCTTTGTTCCAAAGCTTAAGAGCCACCTTAACGTTTTTTAGCTTACGCACAAGGCAAAATTAAACTGTCCCATTAATTTGCATGTCCAGGCCGATACGAACCGCTTCAATGTACCCATCAGACATAGGCCATGCGTTATTAAATCAGAATGGTTTCCTGCGAGATGAACCTTTCTCGATGAACCGGATGAGTATCGGCGTGTGATCACTGGTGCTGCTAGGAAAGCCTTCCGCCTTGACCTCAGGGAACGTCTCCAGTCATTTATTATATATTATATAGAGCCCAGTCCAGTTGGCAAACAACTCTATTGGAGAAGGAGCTGTTGTTCCAATACCAGATGTGTTCGACACGTGGCATACAGATCAGACCGGAGCTAAGCAGATAAATCTTGAAAATCAGCGAGAATGGAAGCGGGGACCTGCCTGTCTTCCATTTTCTCCATCTCCGACAATATAGCATTGAAGTCCCCACATAGAACTAGAGGGATTTTGTCCTCTATTTCGGCAAAAATGTGAATAATATCCTTCCATAATTGAGCGTGTCTCCTTCTATCGTTGTGTCTGTAAACAGCTCCTACTAACACTTTGAAACCACCCTTATTTGTTAGCTCCACAGAAATAATTTGTTCGGATACGAACTTTACCCGACCCTTCCAGACTTAGGCATCCCACAATGTCCATATGCACGCCATGTCGCACTTGTTAAGATTATGAGCGACTTCCCAGTGGGTCGGCGTCCTGCTTGTAAGTCTTCTCTCTGATTTGATCTTACTCTCCAAGATAGACACAATTGTGAATCTGTTCTGAAATACTACATTGGTAATCTCCCTCCAGCGTCCGATCACTACAACAAAAAACCCTTTTAATGACGGCTAAAAAGCGTCATTAATGACGAACCATGACGCTTTTTTTTTTCTACAGCAACCGTTATGAAAACGGGTGTTATAAATATTTTTTAAAAGCGTCATAAAATAACCGTCATGAATAGTTTCTATAAAAGCGTTATGAATAGTTAATATATAGTGCACAATTCAGAACAATTTTAAAACGTCATGAATAGATAATATGTATAGGCTCAATGCAGCACATTTATAACACTTTATACTATTCAAATTAGCATATTTATAATACTCTATACTACACAGTATATATTATATTCCAAAAACTTAACATTATATATCACCATCTTTATTACATTTCTCAAAATAGAGTACATATCAACATCTTCATTACATTGAATATCCAAATACATATATATATTTACAACAGTAAAACACACAGTAGTGGTTTCCTCACAATTGAGAACAAAGTGCAACAAAATGCTGAGGTATAGAAATAAGCCTAAATTGAATACATAATGAAAAGTCTCCATCCAACCTCTTTCTCCAATTCTGGTAGTGCCTTCTTGAGTTTGCTGATAGTATCGGCCCGTAGTGCTTTGAGGCCTCTACGCCATTCTTCCTGCCATAATGTTAACACTCTCCTGAATAGCCTTAGCATAGTCCAGGACAATCTGTCCCGAGGCATTCTAATACTCACGGGGCATATCCACGTAAAGAAGTTCCTGGCATATTTAATTTGGCAGAGTCTGGGCAAGACCTCAACAGTTGTTTCTACAAACAAATAAGAAACAACATTCAATCAAATGACAAAAATCAACTCAACCCCACCAAAGGAGGCTACATAGAAGTTCAAATTAACAAATAATAAAACCATAAGTCTGACTCATGAACATCAGATAATACAAAATAAGATCAAACTAGTATGCAACAGGAATATATCCATTTTGCTAAGAATATAAATGAATAACGTTGATGGTGATGGGAACGAGGATAACACGTACCAAATCCACGGCCAGGCTTATGGTTGCATATTTCGCAGTGCCATACATCCTGAAAAATTGCATATTTATTAAGCTTTGAAACTTGTAATGAACCAGACCGATTGCAGGATTTCTATCAAATCTTTCAAGCACAAATTTCGTGGTAATATGAGAGGGACACAATCAACAACACCCGATATAAACCAGCAATGGCAACAAAAAGTTTGATAAGCTCCTATCAGTATCCAAGCATACCTGAGGGAAAATGCCAGTAGTTTGCCGCCCATTCCCATACTGAGAAACGCACCATCTCTTCCTGGCATTTGGTGCAAAGTACTCAGCAACGAACTTTCTCCAGAACTCGATATTGTTCTCCTGCACTAGGTAGAATTACAATAAAAATGACACAAACACATGGCTTCTCCTACCAGTTTTCAAACATGCATAAGCCTTCTTGTTCTTTTCCTATCTTCCCATACTCTTCCACAACATATTGTGTGAAACAGCAATGATTCCAACAGAATCCGGACCAGGCTACAAAATGGCAACCGACAATATTAGTCAAACTAGCAAACAAATCACAAACCTGAGAACACAAGACAATTAATATCTTAAAAACAATCACCTTCATCCCAACCATCTGAACCCAATCGACAGCAGTTCCTGTCGCCTTGGAGAGGAACTCTGCCAGGGTCTCCTCAGCGATAGCGAGTAGACTGAAAATATCCCAAAGTGGCTAAACTAAGAAATGCAACAAAAAAGAATAACCCTTATAATGAATCTCTAAGTTATATGAATCATTATCCAGCTGGGTTGTTAGCATCCCTTTGAGGATGCTGAGGTGTCGGGTTTTGTTGTTGGTGGTGCTGACCACTTGTCACTACAGACTCACAGCTTGTATCTGTAGTTGCCACAGTTGCCTGCAAAGAGGTGGCATTACTTAGAAGAATGATTACTATAATTGAGAACCACACTACCAAATTGTTCATATCCTGAAAAGTGAACATTAATTTTAAAAGTGAAATCCACAAGTTGTAGAAAAGTTTGAATCCTTACAGTGTTAATTTGCTGGCGCATGTAGCCATTCTCGTAAACAAGATGTGACACTTGCTTTTGAAGTCTGTCGTTTTCTTCCATCAAAAGTTTGTTCATGGCAGCCAGCTTCCTGTTAACAGTCTGGAGGCGAGACGCTTACTTCCTCTGTTTCTTCCGGCATCTAAGTAAACATATTCCAATTGTTAAACTATTGCAGTTTATACTTCTATCATGTCATATATGCATTAAAAAAACCTAGTATAAGCATTTTTCAAAATTGGTAGATAAATCTAAATCACAGCTAATTCAATACAAGTCATTTCTCCAATGGAACTCCTCGAAGCTGACCATGCCGTCCCCGTCCTTGTCGACGTCGTCGATCATCTTCCTGCACTTCGCGACCGACACCCCCTCGCCGAGGCTCCGCAGCACCTTGGCGAGCTCCTCGGCGGAGATGGAGCCATTGCGGTCGAGATCGAACATGGAGAAGGCGTGGCGGAGGTCCTCGAGGGCGGCGGTAGGGTCCACCTGGAGGATGTTGAGGTCGATAACTCGTCGAGGCTGATGAAGCCGTCGCCGTCAGCGTCGGCCTCCTCCATCATCCGTCGTAGCCCTAATTTTGAAAAGAATGGGCTATAGGTTTAGGGTTTTGGAGTTGGGGGAAAGGAAGGAGAAGAAGAGGAGGAGAGGAGGGTGTTGCTGAACTAGAGTTAGGGTTTTGGATCTTTCCTTAGGATTTTGGAGTTGGGGGAGAGGAGGGAGGAGAAAGGAGGAGAAGGAGAAGACCGATCAGAATTGGGGGAGAGAATTTTTTGTTGAAGCGTGCAGGTTGTAGAAGGATTTTGCCAAAAATTGAACTTAAAAAATATTACAAGTTTGCCACCGCTCTAAACTATTAATGATGTTTTGTTTTATAAACGTTATAAAAAGCCCAGAATTAGCCCAAACTGTCATAGAAAAAAGGTATTTTTCAACTTAATAACGCTTATGTATCAGCCGTCATTAAAACTCCTTGTCGAGCGTCATTAAAAGGGTTTTTTGTTGTAGTGGATAGAGTTGGCCCCTCGAATGTACCATGTGATGATAGACATGGATTAATGGCGGTTGTCATCCCATTGTACTTCCCGACTCTCCCTTAGATGGATGGGAGGAGTTGGTTGCTTGTGCGTTTGGCTCTCATGTTCGTTAGGACAAATAGGGTTTTGCATCCCACCTTCAAGGACTCGATTCCAGTGTGGATTGGCCTCGGTCCATGCCCAACCATCCCTGGGGCTTCCTCCAAGGTGGCTAATACTCTCCGCCCTCCTTGTCACGTCATTTGTGGTAGTTTGATTCTTGGCCGCTCAGTCTGTAGCACCCTCCGCTTGTCGAACATTCACTTCACCCTGGCTATTCTGTTCATCCACACGCAGGGCCCTTCTGTTCTCTCTAGTTGTATCTCCATAAATCACCATGTCCAGGGTGCCTGAAGTGTTTGTTTCTGTCATCTTCTCAGGGCCTTGCCATTTTTCTAGAATCGACGTCTGACCCTCCGTCCTTCTTTCACCCGCTCTCATCAGCAGCCCCTTGTTGCTCCACTTGCATTAGAGTTTCTTAGACTTCTGTAGGCTCTTTCATCTCAGCCCCCCCTCTCTGCCGATCCTCCTTATCCGTCTCAACACTTTGTACAGTATCTTCTTCCATGTTCCTCAGAGATTCTTTACAGTGTGCTTTATGGTGCCCGAAGTATTGGCATCTGACATACGAAGGCAGTACCCATTCATAATCCACCTCTTACACTATCCTATTCCTATTTGGGAGGAGTATGTCTATGGATCTAGGAAGAATATCCGTCGCAGTAATCTCGACGAATACTCGGACATTCGATAACTGCTGTCATCTTGCCATAGGTAGGTCCATTTTGATTGGCGTCCCGACTATGCTAGCAATCTGCATTATTGATGGGATGCTCCAAAACTACGGAGATAGCCACGACAATCTTACCCATATCGAGATTTTAGTTAACTTGTCCTTCTCAAAGTTCGATTCTAGACTCCATCTCTTGAGTACTACTAGTCAGTCGTCAAACGTCCATGGCCCTCCCTCTAGAATCCGCTCTAAGTCCTCGATAAGTCTAAATTTGATGAAATAGAACCCGTTCTTGCACGAGAAAATCTCCATCTCGCCTTTTGGCTTCCATTCTCTTAAGGAAAATGCCCTCAACTGGCCGTAGAATGGCCTGTCTCCCATGATGTATAGAACCAACATGTTCCTCCAATATTCTAATGTCTCCTAGATGTTGTCTCCTATTATTTCAACCATCCGTACCCCATCTATGATACTGGGTTAGATACACTATAAGTCTATCTCCTCCTGGACAACCGACAGTTTACAGATTTCTGCCCACAAGTTGGCTTATTGGGTGTCACGTTGCCCTGCATCTACGGTGGTTGTTATCACGGCCCGTACCCATTTTTTTTTAAACGGATACGAGACGTGTCCAAGCCAGCCTACGCCGCAGTGTCGGCGGTAGAACGCTGTCACGGCCATGAAGATCAAAATCACAAATAATGCTCATTCACAAAAATTAATTTAACTTACAATGATCACAAGTTTTACATTTGTAGAAGAATATAAACTTGTACAATTCAATGAATGACTACAACTCAACTATCTAGCTAGTCTCTAGGCTTTTGTCTGCAAGTATTCCCGTCACTCCCCAAGCTAAGTGAATCCACGGCTAACCTGAAAATGTTGGTTTCCAGTCAGGAATGGAACGAGCACAATTCACTGAATGCAATTTCAAATAAAGAAGATGAATATAAAACAAAGGTTAGACATCAATTATGAGTTTTGAAAATAAACAGAAAATACAGAAAACCAATAGTAAATAAATAGGCACAACAGACATTCCCCAACTGCTAGAAGTACCTTTGATATGTGATCGGTCTCGGGACAATTATGCGACACTGTCTACACTGTTTAAAGTTACACTGTCTACACTGTCTAAGTTACACTGTCTACACTGTCTAAGTTACACTGTCTACAGAAAATATTGCAATAAGGAAACACTGTCTACAAAATAATAATCACGATCTACACAATTTAAATGCAGTGGTCTACACTGTCTACTTTGCAATAATAAATCACTGTCTACACTATCTACAAGAAATAAATAAATTACTGTCTACACTGTCTACAAAAAATAATGAATCACTGTCTACACTATCTACACTGTCTAAGGTCAGATCACACATCGTTGGTACTTCTCATTCCCGACTCAACAATTTTAATAGAAAATAATCACATAACCAATGGCCAATCAATGAAATATAGTGAAAATCAATATCGAAATACAGACAATAAACTGTACTCGCTTGTGGTCCTTTGCTGGTGAAACCAACAATCTGAACTACTCAATGTGCCACTATAGTCAAAACCCGTACAACAGTCCCCGAAAGCTGAAATAAACAATACCAATGATCTCAGAATAGTCCAATTAGCTAGGATTGCCTGTCCTTACATCCAATTCTGGACACAGGGACAAAACGGTAATTTCGGACCAAAACGGTGTCCGCCGTTGGACCCGCTTTGTACCGAAAAGCGTGCCAGAGTCAACGGTCTCTAAAGTCGTCAAACTACATGTTTACGGATCCAGTTTTCTGATACGAACCCAACCGTATGTCCAAAGTTGGATTCCGGCGGGCCGTGCACAAAATCGCCCGTTGAGTGGGACCGTAGGGCCCGCAAAACGACGATTTTATCAACGGTCTCAGAATCGGACCAAACTTGGCATACAGGACCAGAAAAACGATACGGTTCTGCTGGCGTAAGTTTCGTCTCGATCTGACGAGCGTGCACAAAGTAATTGAGAGATTTGCAAAGTGCACGATACGGAGAATTTCGACGGATACGCATCAAATTCGTCGTGCACACGCGACCAATTCGAATTCCGCCAAAGCCCACACGACCACGAAGCCGTTACGCACCTTTTGATGCTTACGATGCGCGACCACGTCGCCCAGTTTGGCGGGACGTACGTCGTGTGGATGGATTTTCTAATTTTCAAAACAGATTTTCAGTGAACTTCGGGATGGATTTCTTGACACGTAGTCGATGATTTTGAAATCCACAAAAAGGGTTGGGGAGCCCTATATGTTGTCAATAAGACTCTTCAAATAGAATTCTAAAATTCATAACAGATTGATCGAGAATTGCTTTCCAATTTTGGGTTTCAACTAGAAAACTGTTCTGTTTTGGATCAGTTTTTCGTCAATGTTCGCGTCGATTTATCGAGCAACATAGTGTACCTAAATTCAAACTATTTGAAGGGGTGGAGAGCCGTATAGGTTATCTTCTCATCGAACTAATTGGTTCGAGAGACGATGATGAGATGAGGCCATACGATACCTGCGAAGTGGGGATTCTGGGCGGCTGTTGCTGTGTTTAGTCCGCCCCTCCTCTATTTTGCGCGCGGCCAGGCCGGCCGGCCAGTGGCCCATGGCGGCGCACTGCGGTGGTGCACACGGGGTCGAGGTCGCCCAAGGCTGGCGGCTCTGGTATCGCACTGGATTAGGGTTTATAGTTGATCGAAACTTCCTCCCACGCGTTCTCCATATATATTTATATATATGGTTTAGCCTGTGAGGCTTAGCTATCAGGTTGCTCGGGTATAGGATTTGGAGAAGAGCCCGATGGCTTGGGCTAGGCTGGCCTCCTTAGCTGGGTTTGGGTCTGACCGCTGCTGGATTTGGGTCTGACCGCTGCTGGGTTTGGGTTAATTGTATGGCTCGGGGTTATGTTGAATCCGCGGATCATTAAAGGAATTAGTCGGCTGGGGACCCTCAGGTTCATGGGGGTTAGGGATTGGTAGCTGCTGCTACCATACTTCTTATCTATTCCCTTTTTTTTTTCCTTTCTTTTTCTTTTATTTATATTTCTATTCATATATATATGTATATATATATATATATATATATATATATATATATATATATATATATATATATATATATATATATCTATTTATATATATACACACACATATCCATATATATACGTATATTTATATATAGATACATACACATATATTTGTATGTGTATTCACATACACATTATACGCGTATTTATACACACACCACACACACACACACACACACACACACACACACACACATATATATATATATATATATATATATATATATATATATATATATTATCTATATATACACACATACATATCCTTATATATATTTATATATATAATATATATACACACGCAATATACATATATATATTATATATACCCGCTTATATACGTATATTTATATTTATATAACCATACACATATAGCTAATATATATTTAATATATATTTAAATATTCATACACACATTTATTTATATACACTTACATATCTTTATATAAAAATATATATATATATATATATATATATATATATATATATATATATATATATATATATATATATATATATATATATATATATATTTATGTATATATATAGTTATATCTCTTTATATGTATATAACCATATATATATATGATATTTCCTAAATTCTAAAACCATAATATTAAAACTTCCTATTATAGGTTATTATAACAATAATTACACGGGTATAAATTATATTTATTTAATCACCTCAAATAAATCAAATAATAGAAAATAAAAATATCTCAAAATTCTGGGAAAGGAGGCTACAAATCTACCCACCTTAAAAATAATTTTGTCCTCGAAATTCTAACTCATAGACATGCCTAAAATTCAAAAGTAAATAAAAATAAATCCCCTATTACCTCAATCTTCTCAGATTTAATTTTTTCGAAATAATTTATATCCTCCTCTTCGCCGTTTTGTAACTACAAATCCTTGAGGACTTCTACCCACCTTTGGTCACACTACTCCTCAAACTGAAATCTTAAAACCTTCTAACTGGTTGCTACAATCATACCAACAATTATCTAGAAATATGCTGTCTATAATCCTCTCCTACCTATCAAGCAATCCAAAATTTAACAAGCACAAATTTATACAAGTTGCTGAGAAATATCAATAAACTCTAGTAAGCATGACTATTCGTCGCTCCGAAGTAGGGAGGACAGGAAGACAAGAAAAATAATCGAGAGCAAATATGAAGTTTCAGAGCGGTAGAGGGTTTCCAACGATACAACTAAAAACGTTTACGAACCATTGACTTATTTGCTAGACTGGGTTACTCTAGTCTAGTCAATTGCTAAATCGAAAAATCCTTTGTTTCTTAGAGGGACTTGCACTCTGTGCAATACAGAAGTTCCTTTCTCGGAATTCTAAACAAGGTTCCAAAATGGAATGCAGTTTGAGAAATCTAGATTGTGATCTTACTGGGTTCTCTATTTGGACATCAGTCGTTGGTTGGATGAATCATTGGATTTCAATCTATATGGACTAGACAAGATCCCAATGATAAAACTATTCATACTAGATTAGGGTATTCTAGAATAGGTTTCTACCCGAGGGGTTGAGCTAGTTGCTAGTCAGGTTGGTTAGCTAGGTCCCTAAAGCTCAAAATATGCCTTTAGTGACTTTGTGTTTAAGTAGCACATGAGGCCTCAATTGGGTGGCGCACTAATGGCGTGTGCGTAGTGGACTTCGAGTAGATCACCACCACATATTGGGTCGAAGGAATTGAGTCAAGGTTGAGGCTCTAGTAAAAGTCGGGAAGTATACCGGTACTATGGTAAAGGTTATAACTAGTCCTTTTAACCTGAAAGTCGTACTCCAAAAATAGAGTACAAGGGGACGGGTTTGAGTGGGACATCATATACCTAGATGAAGGTGGACTCGTCTAGATCTTGCATGTAAATTTTGTTGGAAGGTAACAGCTGGTCTCGTGCTCCGAATATTGATGACACGACCGGGAACACAAAATGATCTAAATGGAAAGTGGGAGTCCATAGGACACTAATTATCATCCTAATAAAACTATCATAATCAATCGGTAATCCTCGTATATCCCAAAATTTTAGGAGGCATACGGTCTACCCACCTTAGAAGCTAGGATATGGTTTTAGGAATAATGAGGTTACAAGGATTCCAAAGTCCGGATATTGTATCTCGACTCTTTGATAATAAGGAATAAGGCACGGCGTATCGGAATACGGTAGATATAAGTCAAGTCAAGGATCGTTCCTCAATAAATGGAGAACAAGTGTGTACGATGACACATGGTCGATAAAATAGAATAATCTACTCGTCCATAGTATACGAGAGTTTCCGATGGGGTAACCAACTCCAAGGCACAACATAAGAAAAGATTTCTAACAATTGAGTCGAGAATTTCCACTTGCCAGACTATCGTCACAAGAGTTGTAGTGATCGTGTATTGCTGTTGACAACTGGTAAATCATAATATGACAGGGTATTTACGCTATGGTATTGGGTAAGCTAGTGACTGTGGGGTTTTCGTACTAGTTAGGCTTTAATAATAAAATTTACGTGACTAGGGTAATACTTGTTGGAAATCAATCTCGGGATGAGTGCCTATCATAGTCACGGTAAATTATTGTCCTTAGCCTTGTCTATTCATCTCAGGTCTAAACTATGGGCTTCGGTCGAGGAAGGGTTGGTTCAAGGCATAAGGGTTGAAAGTTAAGGCAAGCTTCCAGCAAATAGTTAGAGACTCACAACATTTGGTTCCTTGAGAATAGATAGTCTCCTAGGTTGGCGTTCTGACTAAAGGTAAAATCCTAATCATTCTCAAATTCAGATAGCTCGAAAGTCTCAATAGTAATTTGAGGGTCGATGGGAGAACGAGTAACCCAATCACATGACAGGCCGATGGTAGCTACACTTGTGCCTACCATTATCATAGCCATGGGAATATTCTGTATCTCTCTACCATCACGAGCTTCCGTCTTTCCAAATCTGTGAAAGACAAAAACAATAAAGAATTCAAGGGAGATGTTACTGAATACAATGTCGTGCTTCAAGGGCGAACATATAATTCAAGAGGAATTGTCAAAGCAGTCGTAGATGAGACCCTAGAGACATCTACATCTCAATCCACGTAGGGTAATTAAATAAAGCGCGAACCAAATGCATCATGGTTGATCAGACCATAATACACTAATTCTGATTATACAATATGTTAGTAGGCGTCCCCACTAAATATATGTCTTGAATCAAGCTCGAGAACAGAGTGAGCTTGCAAAACTAGGCTGTAGTAGCAACATTGGCTAAGATAGTCAAAATAAAGTTATGCGAGATTTTTGAAAGAAGGCACAAGTAGTTCGAGTTTTGTGAGAATCAAACCTTACCCGGTGTTCTTGCTTATACAGTCTTCCTACTGTCTTCTTATCCACAAGGACTTGGTTGACTAATAGGTTATGACTTCTAGCTTCTGTATTCTCGGTAAACCTATTAGTGTCAATCAATTTCCTCGTCAATAGATTACAATAACCACGGAATGCTAGATCGGGAGACGTGCTACCCAACTCACAGAACTTCCACTAGTATTGGCTTTGGATCTTATGCGACATACATGGCATTATCCTATCCTCCACAGTATCCTAAACTTGTAATCATGTTTGAAGTCATTTCACCGAGGATTACGCCTCACCCGTATACTCTGGCTGTTGTAAACCCTTGGTTTCGTAACTCAAACATGATACAAAATCGAACACTTCTTAATTCTATCTAATATTGGCTCAAGGGTAACTATGATCAGGATAGGACCACTAACCATATTTTAGCAATATTCTATATCCTATATTGTCTTAAACAATTTCAACTCTAGGGGTCGTGTCTTGCCAGTGCGCTGCTGGCTGCAGTGAATCTATGGTCTCTATAATTCAAATAATGGCGACAGTGCGCTGCTGTCCTGCCATCATGGGTTAACTAACATTCCTTTAACTATATCTGTAGAGTTCATGAGCTCCTAGAGATTCAAACAGTTGACTATGAAATAAAGTGCAAGTATTTGTCCTACCAGTCACAATCCTTAAGATAAAAGATTTAATCCTGGAGAAAATAACTGAAGATAAAAGAATTACAACATTGTAATATCTATTCCATGTGTATTCACACTTTTGAGGAAAACTTTAAATCGAAACTAACTTGGTGTTTATCTATAGATAACATAAAATAATAACTCTTAGGGCAAAAATAGGAACTAAATAGACAATTGGACCAAGATATGAGGATGATAACTAAGAGGCAAAGAGAATGAATTAACAATTCATCTAGGTTAGATCATTAATTCTATGAAGCCCTACCTCACCAAGTGAATAGTCTATTCACATGGAATCATATCGTCATATCAAGAGATAATAGTATACCTACGGGGATCTGACAAACTATCAAAACTAATAACTCCTCTTCTAAATTGCATGGCCTAGACTACCCATCGGTCAATTCGTGTAAGGGACTCCTAGTCCAAGTCATTCAATTAAATTAATCTTTGTTCATGAATGAGCATGTTCTAGTAGCAGGCTCGCAATAGTACAACCAACTTAAGTACTATCACGAGTTCGCATCATTTGCGAAGACTGACCTGCATGGGCCACCACAAAAACTTGTCACGACCCGCACCCATTTTTTTTAAACGGATACGAGACGTGTCCAAGCCAGCCTACGCCGCAGTGTCGGTGGTAGAACGCTGTCACGGCCATGAAGATCAAAATCATAAATAATGCTCATTCACAAAAATTAATTTAACTTACAATGATCACAAGTTTTACATTTGTAGAAGAATATAAACTTGTACAATTCAATGAATGACTACAACTCAACTATCTAGCTAGTCTCTAGGCTTTTGTCTGCAAGTATTCCCGTCACTCCCCAAGCTAAGTGAATCCACGGCTAACCTGAAAATGTTGGTTTCCAGTCAGGAATGGAACGAGCACAATTCACTGAATGCAATTTCAAATAAAGAAGATGACTATAAAACAAAGGTTAGACATCAATTATGAGTTTTGAAAATAAACAAGAAATACAGAAAACCAATAGTAAATAAATAGGCACAACAGACATTCCCCAACTGCTAGAAGTACCTTTGATATGTGATCGATCTCGGAACAATTATGCGACACTGTCTACACTGTCTAAACTTACACTGTCTACACTGTCTACACTGTCTAAGTTATACTGTCTACAGAAAATATTACAATAAAGAAACACTGTCTACAAAATAATAATCACGATCTACACAATTTAAATACAGTAATAATCATGGTCTACACTGTCTACTTTGCAATAATAAATCACTGTCTACACTGTCTACAAGAAATAAATAAATTACTGTCTACACTGTCTACAAGAAATAATGAATCACTGTCTACACTGTCTACACTGTCTAAGGTCAGATCACACATCGTTGGTACTTCTCATTCCCGACTCAATAATTTTAATAGAAAATAATCACATAACCAATGGCCAATCAATGAAATATAGTACAAATCAATATCGAAATGCAGACAATAAACTGTACTCGCCTGTGGTCCTTTGCTGGTGAAACCGACAATCTGAACTACTCAATGTGCCACTATAGTCAAAACCCGTACAACAGTCCCCGGAAGCTGAAATAAACAATACTAATGATCTCAGAATAGTCCAATTAGCTAGGATTACTTGTCCTTACGTCCAACTCTGGATACAGGGACAAAACGGTAATTTTGGACCAAAACGGTATCCGCCGTTGGACCCGCTTTGCACCGAAAAGTGTGCGAGAGTCAACGGAATCTAAAGTCGTCAAACTACATGTCTACGGATCTAGTTTTCCGATACGAACCCAACCGTATGTCCAATGTTGGATTCCGGCGGGCCGTGCACAAAATCGCCCGTTGAGTTGGACCGTAGGGCCCGCAAAACGACGATTTTATCAACGGTCTCAGAATTGGACCAAACTTGGCATACAGGACCAGAAAAATGATATGGTTCTGCTGGCGTAAGTTTTGTCTCGATCTGACGAGCGTGCACAAAGTAATTGAGAAATTTGCAAAGTGCACGATACGGAGAATTTCGACGGATACGCATCAAATTCGTCGCGCACACGCGACCAATTCGAATTCCGCCAAAGCCCACACGACCACGAAGCCGTTACGCACCTTTCGATGCTTACGATGCGCGACCACATAGCCCGGTTTGGCGGGACGCACGTCGTGTGGATGGATTTTCTAATTTTCAAAACAGATTTTCGGTGAACTTCGGGATCGGATTTCTCGACACGTAGTCGATGATTTCGAAATCCACAAAAAGGGTTGGGGAGCCCTATATGTTGTCAATGAGACTCTTCAAATAGAATTCTGAAATTCATAACAGATTGATCGAGAATTGCTTTCCAATTTTGGGTTTCAACTAGAAAACTGTTCTGTTTTGGATCAGTTTTTCGTCAATGTTCACGTCGATTTATCGAACAACATAGTGTACCTAAATTCAAACTATTTGAAGGGGTAGAGAGCCGTATAGGTTGTCTTCTCATCGAACCAATTGGTTCGAGAAACGATGATGAGATGAGGCCATACGATACCTGCGAAGTAGGGATTCTGGGCGGCTGTTGCTGTGTTCAGTCCGCCCCTCCTCTGTTTTGTGCGCGACCAGGACGGCCGGCCAGTGGCCCATGGCGGTGCACTGCGGTGGCGCACACGGGATCGGGGTCGTCCAAGGCTGACGGCTCTGGTATCGCACTGGATTAGGGTTTATAGTTGATCGAAACTTCCTCCCACGCGTTCTCCATATATATTTATATATATGGTTTAGCCTGTGAGGCTTAGCTATCAGGTTGCTCGGGTGTGGGATTTGGGGAAGTGCCCAATGGCTTGGGCTGGGCTGGCCTCCTTAGCTGGGTTTGGGTCTGACCGCTGCTGGGTTTGGGTCAATTGTATGGCTCGGGGTTATGTTGAATCCGCGGATCATTGAAGGAATTAGTCGGCTGGGGACCCTCAGGTTCATGGGGGTTAGGGATTGGTAGCTGCTGCTACCATACTTCTTATCTATTCCCTTTTTTTCCTTTCTTTTTCTTTTATTTCTATTTCTATTCATATATATATATATATATATATATATATATATATATATATATATATATATATATATATATATATATATATATATATATATATAAATATATAATATATATATATATATATATATATATATATATATATATATATATATATATATATATATATATATATATATATCTATTTATATATATGTATATATATATTTTTTTTTTCCTTTCTATTTATATATATGTATATATATACACACACATATCCATATATATATGTATATTTATATATAGATACATACACATATATTTGTATGTGTATTCACATACACATTATACGCGTATATATATATACACATATATATATATATATATATATATATATATATATATATATATATATATATATATATATATATATATATATATATAGATATATATATATTTTATATATATATATATATATATATATATAATATATATATATATATATATAATATATATATATATATATATATATATATATTTATATATATATATACACACATACATATCCTTATATATATTTATATATATAATATATATACACACGCAATATACATATATATATTATATATACCCGCTTATATACGTATAGTTATATTTATATAACCATACACATATAGCTAATATATATTTATATATTCATACACACATTTATTTATATACACTTACATATCTTATATATATATATATTTATGTATATATATAGTTATATCTCTTTATATGTATATAACCATATATATATGATATTTCCTAAATTCTAAAACCATAATATTAAAACTTCCTATTATAGGTTATTATAACAATAAGTACACGGGTATAAATTATATTTATTTAATCACCTCAAATAAATCAAATAATAGAAATAAAAATATCTCAAAATTCCGGGAAGGGAGGCTACAGTTGTCGTGGTGGGCCCATCGGAACACGATCAGTCCATCGACTTCCTACTTCTTTTTGCGCAGATGCCCTTGTCTCCTCCGGTCTCCTCGCACCGCCTATAGGCCATATGCTTCTGTCCCATTTTAAAGGTCGCGATGGGCCAAGCATATGATGTCCATTCTCGGATCCTTTTTCTACTCCGTGCGTCCCCCCTTCCCGGCCTTGTGCGCTCCCTGTCTTCATGGGCTTGGTTCTCCTCCACCGTTCTACCATAGTCCACCCTCCTACTAACTCCCTTATGTTGTCTTCGATCTTGCCTCCATCCTCTATATCGCCATCGACACTTCCTGGTGGATTAGCAGCCCCTTGGTCGGCGCGAGGATTGGAAAACCCTAGGTCTGGGAAAGGATCGCCCTCCCCTAGCGCCGTCATGTTTATATATATATATATATATATATATATATATATATATATGAGGGATCCGCATCCCTCCACTTTTGCATCCCCCATGCATTCCCTCTTTCACATCCATAAGATTTTGTTTAAGTCATCTAACCTTAACTGTTAAAATTTCAACGGTTAAGATTAGATGACTTAGACAATATCTAATGGGTGTTATCATGGGGATGCATGGGGGATGCAAAAGTGAGGGGATGCGGATCCCTCCTTATATATATATATATATATATATATATATATATATATATATATATATATATATATATATAACCAAACTCGATCACATCGTCAAAGCTTTTTCAATGAAACTGTGGTGGAAATTACGCACAAGCAATAACCTGTGGACCAAGTTTATGAAGGCTAGGTACTTCAGACACATCCACCCAGCGACGGCCACAGCTAACAGCAGATCTTCCGCGGCTTGGCGTCGTATTTTACGTGGCCGGGAATTGGCAGAGCCTGCGATCAGACTCCATCTGGGTACTGGCGAGTCCAACCCCTTCCTGGAAAGGTGGATAGGTGACAGCCTTATCCCGGACATTACCGACTCCCCTAGAAATAGTAAGATCAAAGACCTGTGGAATCCCACCAATAACGATTGGAATTGGGACAGAATCCGAGACTGGTCAGGCAAAGAAACTGTCGACAGGATTCGCCAGCACGGTCTTACCATTGGGACCGACGCAGACCGGCTGAGGTGGTCGCTGGCAGCTTCTGGCGCTTTCTCTGTGCGACCGGCAAGACTCACGATCTAAGAAAATAGCCCAGACCTTTTCATTGCACGTTATTGGCACTCTTGCATCCCTAAGAAATGGTCATTTCTTCTGTGGAGAGTCATAAGAAAGAAACTGCCAACTGACGACACCCTTAACTCCATCGGTATTAGCCTGGCGTCTTCTTGTAATTGTTGTATCGAGCGTCAGACGAAGACTATCGACCACATCTTCAGGGAGGGAAGCCTCTCTGACAAAATCTGGAGCACCCTCAATCACAACTACGACACCTCTCCAGAAGACGGGCGCTTTATCGATCTTCTGGCCCACTAGGGAGCCGCGTCCCACGGCCACCAGATCGTTGCAGCGGCCGCTACCTGGGAAATTTGGAAAAATCGCAACAAAACGAGACACGAGGGACACCATTACTCTGTCGATCAGCTGATCCGGGAAATTCACCGGCAATGTCGCAAAAGGGGTTCACTTTGCTCCCACAGATCGTCGGCTTTTGGGCAACCGTTCATCTCTTAGTTTTGGCGGTTGCGACCGCCCTTCTCCCCTGTCTTTCCTTTTTGGTATACTTTTGTCTTGTATACGTGTCAGGCTTCAGCTTTTTGAGCCTTGATTTTTAATAAAAGGGGGTTTCTTAATATATATATATATATATATATATATATATATATATATATATATATATATATATATATATATATATATATTATATATATATACATTTAATATATATATATATATATATATATATATATTAAACGAAAAAGCATTTTATTGAAAGCTAAAAAGAGGCTCATGAAGAGCATTACACAGGTACTAGGCCAAAGACAAAAGGGCCCTAATCAGCAGTGACAAAGCAAAATAAGAAAATAACATTGGTCTAAAAACCACGTGCAAAACGATATGGGCACGAGGCCCTAGGTGCACCCTGCCCGAAGCAGACGGTTCACTGCCGATGTGGGCGCTGGGAGATAGAGATTTTTTTTGGCAAAAGTCAAACTGATTTGAAAATAGTCAAAGAACGAAATTCGAAAGGGTGGCACTGGTCCCGAAGGGGGGACAGTTGTGCTGCCCAATGGAGGGAGCACACTGCCCCAGTCGGCGCGCTGCGCGAGGGGGCTCACGACCCGAGGTGGGCGCGCGGCCCGGAGGAAGGGGAGGCCGGAGGGGGGCGCCGGGCCAGGGGCTCCGGCGACGGGCCAAGCAGCTAGGGGGGGTCGACTCGGCGGGGATAGGCGGAGAGCCGACGGCCGCGGAGGTCGGCGAGAGGGGGCCGGAAGGCCGGAGGGACCAGAGCGCGCAGCCCGACGCAGAGCGCCGCCGGGGAAGGGGGAGCGTTGGCTCCGGCGAGGTGCGGCGGGGAGCGAGGGCTCCGACGAGGGAGACTGCGGCGGGGGGCAGGGGCTCCGGGAGGAGGTGAGGGCAAGCCGCGGGAGAGGCCAGCGCAGCGCTCGGAACCAGGATAACGCCGGCGTAGGCCGATCCCGGAGATGGGGGAGGAGCTGAAAGGGGGGAGGGGAAAGGGAGACCGAGTGGGGGGGAAGGATGTCCGCCTGGAGAGAAGGGCTCACGGGCGGCAGGCGGCGGGCCTACCACCGGCGACTGGAGGTCTCCTCCTGCATGAGGCGGAGGGATCTCCTCAAGACGTCGGCGGGAGAGGGGAGAGGGTTGGGCAGGGGCGTCGGGGAGGGGGCCTGAGAGAAGGTGGCTGGCTACTGCACGTGGGGCCGCTGCTTAGCCACCTTCGCCCACGAGGGAGGGTCCGCCGGAGAAGGGGGGTGGGACGTCGACGAGAGCGGAAAGGGGGCGGTGGGGGCAGAGACGAACCCACCGGCACTGGACGGCCACTATAGGGAGAGGAACGCGTCCGCGGCCGAAGGCGGCGCCACTGCTGACGGAGGGGACGCCGGCCAAGATAGGGGGGCGGCGAGAGGGGGTTGCGCCGGGGAGGAAGGAAGCGCCCGGGAGGGGGGCTCCGGCCGGGATGAAAGGTGGCTCATCCGACGGGGCAAGGATCTGATCGACGGGAGGAGCCGAGGCAGCTCCCGGCAGGTCGACGACCGGTGGAGCGGGAGCCGAAACGTCACCGGGTGGGACTGCTGCTGGCTTGGTGGGCCGGTGGTGCCGGGGTCGACTACGGCGGCGACGTCGTGGAAGAGGAGGCTGGAAGGGGGAGGGAAAGGGGGGTCGAGCCCGCACGGCGGCCAGCCTGCGAGGTGGGAGGGGATACCCCATGGGGGAGCCGTCCAGGCGGAGACCGGCGGACCGGGGGGAAGGGGTCCGCCCAGGGGAGCGAAGTAGATCAAGGGTGCCGTCGGGCCGGGGAGGCCGACCGGATACCCGATCCAGCAGATCCCGGTGGGGGCGGGCGGGGTGGCGAGGAGGGGGCCATCCGCCCCATATATACACACACACACACACATACACACACACACACACACACACAAACTAGCGTCGGGCACACGCGATCCATGTGCAATAGGTTTTAGAAATGTTACTAACATATTATGTAGTACAGACAACATTGTTAACACCATCTTATGTAGCAATATAGTATACAATCAAACTTACTCAGCAATAATCATATATTATTTTTATAGAAAATCATTCATATGACCAAAATTTTAATAATGAATTGTTATTCATCAATCTTCATTAGCACTTCTCGAATATTTGCCATCACTTACCTATAACGGCCTAATAGTCATCGGCATTGACGTGCAATGTCCTGCACAAAACACAAAAAATAAATTGTGAAACCATAAAATACTTGTACTATCCCATAAGGAATGAAGTATTTATATCTATCCACTAAATCAATAATTTGAAACACTAAAATATGCATTTGATGCATATTAGAACATTATCCATGGTTGAAATATAAATAAATCTTATATTGTTACTTTTGTGACGTTTAATTTGCTTAGTTTCTTTCTGATTAAGTTTATTTTGTTTTATTAACTTTTATTGACTTATTATATACCATAATTTAAAGTCTACCAAATCAAATATACCATAATTTAAATGTAAATGATCAAATTCATGAATTATCCGTGACTGAAACTATAAATAAATTTAAGGCTGTTACTTTGTGCCATTCAATTTGCTTAATTCCTTTCAATCTTTTCAAATAAAAATAAAAATTAAAGATAAATTTAAGAAGATTTAATCGTTTTAAGGTTATTTTTCATTAATTTTTTTTATTGACTCAATATACAAACTCTGAATTCATAATTTAAGTCTACCCAAATCTAATCTACCATAATTTAAATATAAATGATCAAATTCATATATTATTGTTCATTTGGTCTAATCCATAGTTTGGATTCATGATTTAAAATATAATAAATATAATCTTCTATAATCTAAATATAATATATAAAAATTATTAAACCTAATTTATGATTTCTGGTCTGATCTATTTAAAGATTTAATGAAAGCAGAATCTAAGTAACAATAACTCTTATAAATTATTATAATTTTACATAATTTTATATTTTTTATTAAAAACATATAGAACTAGAGTGTAAAAATATTGTGAAATTCCATACATTATCAAGAATTACATAGTTTACAATGTAAAAATAGGTTAATAATCATGTAATAATTAAAAAGAATATTTAATAATAAGATAAAAGAACCAACCTAAAGTTAACATGAGAAGCTTAGGGAACTTACTCTCTCTCATGGGGTTTTCCAAGCCTAGGGTTTGCTCTCCCTAGGCGATTCTTCCTAAGCCTCCGGGTTTGATCTCCCTGCCTCCCTTCTTCCCCTCCACCTGCCGCCATCTCCTCCCCCCCCTATCCCTCCGATATATCCCCCTCCTGCTCCTTCCTCCTCCCATATTCTCCCCTGCATCATCATCTCCTTCTTCCCACTTTGCAACCCTTCATCCCCTATTCATCCTAGTATCCCGTATCCATAAACCTCTTCCTTCTCCGTCTGATCCTATGTCGACTTACAAAGAAGTTATTGAGAAAATGGCGTCGTTATTCACCCTCCAAGGTCCGGCCAAACCCATATCTCTAACATCCAGGGAGAGCTCAGCCCCTGAGCACTGGGCCTCGTCCCTGGTTGTTAAACCATTCACAACACGAAGACTCTCGAGCCCTGCCCTCACCTCAATACTATCCAAGGTGTGGAAGATACCCAACCAACTGCAAGTCTCTGACTTCAATCCTGAATCGAATTCATTCCTCATCCGGCTCGAGTCTCCGACGGATGTTGATCGTATCCTACTGGATGCCCCGTGGAGCATCAATGATGATCTTCTTGCACTTGAGAGATGTGATCCGGGGAAACTACCGGACGAATACCAGTTCCAATTTGCTGACTTTTGGATACAACTGCATAGGATACCACCCAAGTTTCTGAACCGAGCAGCGGTGAAGCGGATAGCAGAGACGCTTGGCTCCCCTAGGGCGTGTTCTGAGACGGACGAACTCAAGTGGAAGACGTTCGCACGGGTGAAAGTTCTGATTGATATCACCAAGCCGCTGAAAAAACACATTTCTATGTCTTTAGATGGCTGCCAATTAGGTGATGTCAAAGTCAAGTACGAGCGGCTGCCGCGGATTTGCCTCTTCTGTGCAAGGGTTGGCCACATCTACACCAACTGTAGAGAACGTGAATGTTTCCAATCTTTGGTGGGAGAAGACTGGACGGAAGATGAAAAAAGCCGGATCGCTGTTCTTCTACAACCAAGAATTAGAGAGGAGGATTACAAAGCGGATATCCTTCGACCTCCATCTCGTCGTAATCTACCAGAGACGTGTGTAGATAAGGGAGGAACTTCTGCTTTCTCTCCGGGTTCAGAGCCGGACGGCTATCCCCTGAACGGATCCATGCCGACTTCTGGCCAGATAGCGGATTTACCTCCTACAAATTCTGGGGATCCCGAAATCCATGGAGAGAATCTTAACATCCCCAATATCCTCTCCATCACCAAATACCAACCACCGCATAAAAGGGACCCCCCCATTCGTATGACAGTTACCATTTCTAATCCAATCACCAGGGAGACGGTCCCACCAGCTCAGAAGCAAAGCCTGCCATATCCAGGCCCCTATAAGGAGCCACTTGACGGCTGTCAACAGGAACCACATGTGGGTGATGATTATCTATCGCTATCCGAAACAGATACCAGCCAGCACGACATAATGGATACTGACTACAATGTATTCTCCCCAGCATCTGAGCCACTATCCATTAACAGAGTGCTTATCAAAAGTTCCACTGCCGAAGAAGACAACGCGTACACCTCAATACTTCCGCACTCAACCATCGACCATCACTTTCCTCCCTCGCATGCACCATCTGCTCTCCATCCTTCCCACCTCGAGCTGACGGCTGGGCGTACCCCCTCCTTCCTCCTCCATGCAGTTACTGATGAACCCATCATTGAACTCCCGTCTTCACCTTCGTACACTCCAACCACAGCCTCCACCACCCGAAAGAGCCCTCCAAGGAAAGTCTCATGGAAACGACGTGCCCGCGAGGCGTACCAGATCCCAACGCCTCCCTCATTCCCTTGTCCTGGAAACAAAAAACGTCCTGCAACCTTCTCCTCTTCACCAAGGCCTA
Organism: Iris pallida; assembly: GCA_029216955.1. Lineage (NCBI taxonomy): Eukaryota > Viridiplantae > Streptophyta > Magnoliopsida > Asparagales > Iridaceae > Iris > Iris pallida. The sequence goes on along the minus strand of JANAVB010016799.1, from coordinate 3,098,984 downwards.
CGAAGAAGGCATCATTACTTAAACCCAATCCCACAATGGTCGTGGCGGCTGACCTTCAACAGCCGCACGAGCAATGTTAGTACTTTCGTGGAACTGTCGTGGGTTGGGGAATGCCCCGACAGTTCAAACACTCCGCTCATTCCTCACCGCCACGAAACCTTTCATTTTCTTCATCGCGGAAACACTTTCTTTCCCCCCCCCCACACTTCCAGTATCCTCCCTAGCCTTGGCTACCCAAACACCTTCGCCGTCCCATCCTTGGGTCGCGCCGGTGGCCTATGGCTGGGATGGGATAGCTCCATCAATGCATCCGTCTCCTATTCCTCTAATAACCTAATTCTCCTTTCCATTAACAGTAATTACACAGATCAAGCCTGGAATCTCTTATGCGTGTATGGCAGCCCGAAGAAGAAGGACAGACCTAAAGTTTGGGATACCATCATAGCACTCTCTGACTCTTTCATCGTGCCCTGGTATTGTATTGGCGACTTCAACTCAATTACAAAACCAGGAGAGAAGCGAGGGGGGCGGGGTTTTGACTCTATCTCGGCCACCCCATTCCTGCATATGATTAATCACTGCGGACTCCTCGATCTGGGATACGTGGGGCCGGTGTACACATGGTCCAACGGCAGGAATCCTCACCACCACATCAAAGAGCGTCTTGATCGCACCTTCGCCGATTCTGATTGGTGCAGCGCTCATCCTCATGCCACCGTTTCTACATTGCCGCGCTACAATAGCGACCATGCGCCGATACTTCTGAACACCAACAACAAAATTCAATATAGAAAACGGCCAATCCGTTTCGAGACATTCTGGATGTCCAACCCCTCCTTTAAGGAAGTTCTCTCTAAAATTTGGCTCACTTCCAACTCTAATCCTGACTCATCGCTCATGCAGAACCTTCATTCAACTCTGAGGAGGCTTCATAGCTGGGGACATGCTACTTTTGGCAATGTGAAGGAACGCATCTCTCACCTACATTCGAAGCTGCTCTCAATTCAAGCTGGGAATTCCACTGAACGCCAATCACTACAAGAAGAAAGAGAGATTAATGGTGAGCTCAATGATCTTCTTATGATCGAGGATATCTACTGGAGGCAACGTGCTAACTGTCGGTGGATCAAGGACGGCGACAAGAACACCAAGTACTTCCATGTCAAAGCGTCTATCAGGAAGCGTAAGAACGAGATTCGCTCCTTATTACTTCCAACTGGCAATTGGACTTCGGAGCATGGCCTCATCGTTGATACAATTCTGGAGCATTTTAAGTCACTCTTCTGCACTGATGACTCATGTCCGATGGATCCCGTCTTCATCATCTCCTCATGTCCAATCACTGAAGATGAAAACCGCGACCTTGGGAAGTCTCCAGACATGGATTAAATCGAGCACGTTGTTAAGAGCATGGGCCCCCTTAAAGCGTCGGGTCCGGACGAAATTCCGGCCATCTTCTATCAGAAATTCTGGGATATTGTCGGTAAGAAGCTTGTCTCAACCGTCCAATATAGCTTTGCTACTGGCCACATCAACCCAGATATTAATCACACGCATCTCGTGCTCATCCCCAAACGTGACAATCCAGCGTCACCAGTGGACTTCCGACCCATCTCCCTGTGTAACGTTGCTTACAAAACCATCACCAAAATCCTGACCAACTGTCTCAGGCCAATGATGGACAAACTTATCTCGCCAACCTAAAACGCCTTCGTCCCAGGGAGACAAATCACCGACAACTACATCATTGCTCAGGAGTTACTGCATGCCATGAAATCTTTCTCAGCAAGTAAGAATTCTTTCGCTCTCAAAATCGATATGGCGAAAGCCTACGATCGCCTTGCTTGGCCATTTATCAGAAGTGTATTACATGGACTGGGGATCCGGAACCATACTAATAAGATCATCATGAGTTGTATCACCTCCTCATCATTTTCTATCTTAATCAATGGTACACCAGAAGGATACTTCAGTCCCAAGCGCGGCATCCGACAGGGCTGCCCCCTGTCGCCATATATCTTTATCCTATGCTCAGAAGTTCTCTCAAGGCTTATATATCGCTACGAGCAACAAGATCTCTTTCGAGGCATCCGCATCAATCGGTATTGTCCCTCCATCACGCATCTCTTATTTGCTGATGATTTATTCATTTTTGGCCAGGCATCCACTGAATGTTTGGAGATGACACACTCAATCCTCCAAACTTTCTCATCATGGTCGGGTCAGAAGATTAATTTCGAGAAATCGAGCATCCATTTTAGTAAAAAAGTCCCACCAGAGTTACAACAAAGCTTGGCGAGTATTCTCCATGTTGCTTCTATGGCTAGCACGGACAAATATTTGGGGCACTCCTTGCTTCTCCCTAAAGGCAGAATATCTACGTATGATGCTCTCATCAACAAGTGCAATGTGCGTCTTCATGGGTGGAAGTCTAAACTATTATCCCATGCTGGGCGATCCGTCCTTATCAAGTCAACACTCGGCTCTCTTCCAGTATACTATATGTCGACGTACAAAGTGCCCAAAACAATCACTAACAAGATGAGGCAACAACAGTGCTCTTTCTGGTGGGGACATGACCCATCCGAGAGGAGAATGCACTTTCTTGATTGGAACAAATTCACTATTCCAAAGAAGGAGGGAGGACTTGGATTTCGGAACCCTGCTTGGGTTAACGAATATCTCGTCGGGAAGCTTCTATGACGATTTCTCAC